>CM051370.1:11323059-11373059 GCA_028015245.1 Cardamine occulta | reverse complement strand
GGCCTTTCCTCACCGTCATCGCTACCTCCGCCTTCGATTGAGTTAACCATCGGTCCAAGAAGGAAACCAATAGCATTGAGATTGATCCTAAGCTGTGGAACCTGTGCGAGCTCAAACCTATGGTCTGGAGTGTGTTGCTGGTTGAATCTCCCTGGAACTTTCGAAGGAGTATCGTAACAGTCTTTGCAAAGGTCATATCCCATTTTCTCTTTGCAGTCTTTGCATCTGTATCGATCTCCTATGATTGGATGCACCTACACAAACCATACCAATTGTCACATTACGATTCACATATTTCGGTTTTTACAATTGGTTAAGATGATAAAGCACACTTACTCCGCAAGAATCACAACCAGCATGGAAGTGAACTTTAGATTTAGGGTTTAACCACTGTGGCATATCATTGTTGTTGTTGACGGATAAGGTGCCTTCTTTGAGAAAGCTTTGAATATCTAAGTATCAGGATAAAATGATTACAAACTATGAGTCTCTGTTTCCATATGAATCTCACATATTCTATGTAACAACAAAAACTAAGCTTTTGAGAGCACAAGAACATGACATGCGTCGGTTACAAATTGGTTCAAGGCATAGATAGATGTAGGGACTTACTTCCTTTGCTAGTATGGGCATGCGTTTTCTGAATCCCACTTCTCCTTGAATTGTATTCTTCAGGAAAGTTTTCCTCCAAAAGCTGGTCAAGAACCAAACAAACTTTCGGAAATCCTCTTGGATCAAAAACATGACACTCTTGACATTTGATCTTTTCGCTTTCTTCAGCCATATCTACTACACATCCTTCGCAATACACTGGAAAGACGATTAGATGTCATGTAAATTAGCACATAAGAAAATTCGAAGTCGAAATTCTCAAGCAGCCAAAAAGTTAAAAAGGAAACATGTAAGATGATACCATGTCCGCAATTGAGAACCACGGGTCGCACAAGCAGCTCCTTACATGCTGTACAGAGCAAATCATCTTTTGAAATTTGCGTACTGACTTTGTCATTCTCATGAACATTGGATTCTTCATTGCAGGGAATACATGAAGTGTCACCTCGACTTGGTAAAGTAGATAATAACTTCGCTGCATTAGAGCACTCTTCCACCTTCTGTGGATCTAAATACATAAAATTGCAAGCATAAAGCACAAGTTTGTAACGCAGCAAAATAAAAAAAATATCTCAGGTGTGGTATACTCACCAGAGACATTTAGCGAATCTCCACAATATACAGACTCATCCATAGCCTTAGGTTCATCCAGAACAACATCAATCTGAGGAGAAAAACAATCTAGTTCTTGTTCTTCATCTGAAACATGATATTGACAAACTACAATCAACACAAGTTACACCTAACAAAATAAAACTTGCATAGGAAAACTTTAAATTTAACATAGAAAATGTAAGCAAAGGACTCACTTAGAACTTGTTCTTCTCTCTTCTTATGCGCAAGTGGGTATATCTTCTTTAGAAGAAAATGAAGCTTCTGGCACACAGACGGAAAGTGAACAAACGGGTCCCTACATATAGGACAATGAGACTCGCGGAAGCCATTCATTGACTTATGTACACACCAGAAACATGATAGGTGACCACATGCTGCATTGCAATCCACAAAAAGCATTAGAAAAAAAAAAAGTAAGAAAAGTCTTGAAACTTAGTCAAACTTACATAGCACAATTGGTTTGTAAAGAAGTTCCCTGCACAAGAAGCAAACACAAAGTCAATTTCTAATTCACAACATAATATGTACCAGAAATGGCGATAAATGTGCAGATTCTTCAACCGATGAATCGAAAAAAGCATTGTATTTATCATCACTTCAATGATTTAAAGAACTCACCAATTAATCATTCAATTGAAACACTATAAATGAGAATATAATTGAAGCCATGAGATTCAAAAAATCTAACAATTCCAATAAACAATTGTATAATCATGAGATGTTTCGAACATGGCTGCTATGATTCCCAAATGTTAAACCTATTCGATTTTCCCAAATTTGACCTAATTGTTGCAAGAGGCGAATCAAAATCCAATTCAGAGAAGGGATGAAATAGAATCGCTTACAGGCAAACGCAGCAGAGAAACTGATCGGAGATTTCTTCCGGTGATTCATCATCGGCCATAGGTTCGGCCAATGTTTTTTGTTCAGCCATGTGAGAGAGATCTGAGATGTGAACGGTGGTGCGATGCTTTTGCTTATAGCGGCAAGAGCCCAAATCCACCGACGTACACATGTCTGCCTTCTTTTTAAGAGGAAACCAATTATAATTAATTAATATATTTTTTACTAATATAAGCCAAAAACTTTGGGAATTCTTTCGTGCATATTTTATTCGCCAACCTTATCATTACCATTTCTTGATACAGATAGATATTAGGAAGTACAGATGTTCCATGCCATAAATGAATTAAAATATGTTGAAGAAAAATATAAATTAAATATATTATTTACTTATTAATAAATTAGAAACTATAATTCATAGACTGTTTAATCCAAATCTTAGTTCGATTTTGATTTACAATTTTTCGGTTTTACCAACTTAGGTTTAAAATTTTAGATTCAAACTAATTTTTTTAGATTTATAAAAAAATAATTTTTACCAATAAAAGCGTTTACGAGATCACCAATACCAACTAAAACCGTAGTAATAAGATTCAAACTCTAAGAAAAAAAAACGCTTAAACTGAATGCTCAAACAACATAATATAAAAGATCTCTTACTGCAATGTGTCTACTACCTTCTTAATCCTCTAGTGGAGACAGGGGCGGATCTATGCTTTGGATAGAAAGTGCAAATGACACTCCTAGAATATTAAGAAAACAAAATTTTTATTGTAAAATTTGAGTTTTTGACATATTTAGTTGTGTATGACACTTAAATTTTAAGATTTGCTCTTCAATATTTATATTCCGTTGTGTTTTGACCATAGTAAAAAATATTTTTGGGTACGCCACTGAAAACAGATTTCTTTCCAACAACTCGGTACATATGGAACTGACGAGGTAGGCACCAAAGACAATGAAGGATCGATGCTATAGCGAAAACAAATGTGGAATTGCGAGGGCGTTTGAGAGAATAGGTTCATGCAAGATTTCCCACATGACCAAGTGGACTAGATTTTGATTGTGTTTAGTCTTGTGTAGATGAAACTTTAGGCTATTTGTGGCTTTTATCAGTTATCACTGGTCCTTTTGACAACCATAATGGTGTCACTCACTTCCACCGTCACATATCGTTTAATCATATCACTAGCCTATCCAAGTCCTCCATCCTATGTTTTGGTGTGTTTATATAAAAACTGGTATAGTCCATGAAATACATGACTCAACTTCTTTGCAGCATTTTGGTAAATAAGCCAAACACATAACCTATGTTTGGTTTCAGGGAACACATTCACTATTGCATTTGCCATTGCTGCAGATTGGTCTGTAAGAATTTTTTTTGGCTGTTTTCCAGACATTGCTCCAAGAAAAGTCTCAAAAAGCCACTTAAAAGACTCAATGGTTTCATCATATAGGAGAGCAAAACCGAACACAACAGTTTGCTTATGATGATTGACCCCGACAAATGGAGCAAATGGTCTATCATATTCATTGGTCTTATAAGTTGTATAAAAACAAACAACATCTCCAAAAAGACTGTAATCACTTATAGACCGATCATCTGCCCAGAAGATATTAGTGATCATATCGTCCTCATCAAGTTGCATTGAATAAAAAAAAGATGAATTATCCTCTTTCTTTTTTTGAAAGTATTCTAAAACTGCTCCATCATCTCTCTTTTCCATTTCTGCCATTCGCTTTCGGTGTATGTAATTGCGGTAGTCTTTCTCCATAAATCCCACATTTTCTCGCCCCCCAAATTCATGACATCTCAGCATCATCAGCATGTTGTTTTTGAGAGACAGAGACTACCTGATTTCCCTTCAACAAATGCTTCATAGGTGTCCTAACTAAATCATGGTTATGATTTGGCTCGAAAGACACAATCTTATATTTTCCGTTACTCTGAAGGTAGCAAGTCATATGAGCTGTACAACCACACCTTGTGATTGGTTGTGAATAAGATTTCTTGACATCAGATTCTTTCCTAAACCCCTCATTTGAGCATACATACAGAATCCTTACTACCTTATCTTTTTTTTTCGTCCTCCGTTGTTTCCTTACGTTGAAACCCTGATTGCCTCCATACTTTCTATAAGCTTTATGTGCAGTTTTATCAGAACTAAACTCCATTCCAATACAGAGTTCATCTTTCTTCTCATTTTCATTGTTTGCTTCAAAAGCATCAACATCTTCAATTTGAAGATAATCCTCTTTCTTGGCTATGCCATCTTCTTCTTCAAATTCACTGAGTGAAGCTTTGTCTTCACTGAGTAAAGCATCTTCTTCTGCGGCTAAAAACTCAACCGAATTTTGAATTAACAAACTGGATTCACCTGAGAATTGTAAATGAGATCCATACTGACCAGCAATAACAGTTTCTTGACCACTTAAGGGACTAGTTTCCATTGCAATCTGCATGTACCATTTTAATATTACTATATATATATATATACTAAATTGGCAAGCCTATCTAAAAATGAACGTATTTATACTCATGATCGATGTACCTCTACGGATTCAAGAATTTCTTAATTGTCTTTGGCATCCATGGATGTAGTTTCGCACGTGGAATACTTGCTTTAAAAATTCCCTTTTGATCAAACACAAACAGTGTATTAATTAACCTTTTCAACTAATCGGTGAACTAATGTATTAATTGATATGAATCTATGATATCAAAACAAGTTTAGATAATTGTGCAAACAATTTTAAAGCTAATATTTTAACCAGAAGAAATATTAACCTTGTATACAATTCAATTAAATTTTACCGATGATATTCACACATACATTGTGATAGAGCTATAATTGAAACTACCGGTAAGAGAGGTTGGCATAAGAAACTATGTAACAAGATAATATAAAAGACTTCTAATAGGATAACCGATGATTACCTAGCGACTGGTTCATAGATGAATTATGAGATCAAGGAAGGAAGAAGAGAAAAAAAGTCCGGTTCGTAGATGTTGAGATCAAGGAAGGAAGAAGAGAAAAAGAATCTGTAAATTGAACGTAAAAAAAAAGATAACTAATTTACAAAAACTTGTCGATCTTTTATAGAGGATTGTTCCTCATGATAAGTTTGACAACTAAAAAAATAAAATATAGAGATAAACACCAAAACTACTAATGTAAATCTCTTTGTAAAACAATATAAAATAAAGCCAAAACTTAAGGAAAATTTTCTATCTCTAATCGATATCATTTGCAGCATTCAGTAACCTTCTCAGCTGTTTTGACGTAAGCATCCTATCTTGCAAGGCAATCTCCTAGTGACTACTTTGTTCTCCTTTTGTTGTTCTGCGGGTATCAAAACTGAATTGCTTTAATCGTCAGCTTTAAACGCAATAACTGACATCAACAGCAACAAAGTAACAGCTCGAATCAACAAGAAGAACTACCAAAGTTACCACATACTTAACTAACAAACACACATATTCAAATTCACAAATACCTGTTCAGCTTGTTAAGGTTTAAACCTCAAAGACTCAAGTTTTCACTTCTTTTAACCACACGAAAACTCAGCTCGAAGAACAGAACTTGAAGAATGCAAATGAAACAGAAACAGAACGTGATGCAGAGACAAAAATGATGCAGAGCTTAAAAAAATAAAGGGAGCACACAAGATTTAACAAGTTCAGGCACCAAACCGGTTACCTTACATCTCGCCGGGAATTGATCCCGGAAATCCACTAAATCTCTTGAGAGTTTACAGTTTTTCCTCACCCACACTTGGCAACTAAAAACTCACACTCTCTCTGTGTTTCTCCACTCTGTTTTTCTTCTCAACTCTCACTTCTGCCGCATTAGGTCTTATGCTCTCTCTCACTCTATCTATAGAGTTACAAGTGACAAGACTGACCAACAATCCAACTTGTTTCTCAAGTTCATTTTTAACCTCGTACGGATCTCTCTGATTGGCTCTTTTGGAGATGGGTCTCGAGCTCCATCCATTAAAGTAACCAGAGATATTAAATGCTTCTATGCTTTGAAACCTTATGATGGAGCTATAGTCTTTGTTTTCCTTTTGAAGTCTTTAAGATACTCTGTTGCAATCAGAGTATCCTTCTTCTCCATTCTTTTGTCCAAGCCACAAAGCTCTACACAGCTGATGAAGCAGCATACTTCTCCTTCAAACTCTGATTTTTTTTTTCTTCACCGACAGACTTCTTCGACAATGAAGAAGATAAAAAAAAAAAAAATTCAGCAACAAACGGTGTTAATAAAAACGTGATTAATTGTTTTTTTTAAAATTTAAAATTTATTTTTAAATATATATTAGGTGGCATTTTGATTGGATACAACATTAGGAGGTGAATAAAAGGGTTCACCCCTAGGGGTAAACCCAAGAATTGTTCTTTATTAAAACCAAACAGACCGTGTTTTATTTTTTGGACAATAAATAACCGAAGGGGAAATATGGGAATGGAAAAGAGTAATTCGAATCATGAAAAATACTAACTGAACTATTTCTGATAAAATACATGACAAAAATTATGGATAATGGGATGAGATTGAAAATTTTGAATATCTAAATTCAATTCTCAAATTTTTACTAATTTAGGTAAGAAACAATTTCGGAACGGATAAGGGTCTGCTCCGTGAATTGTGATGGATATTTTAAAATATAAAGAAAACTTAAACAATTTTCATACGGTTTTGTAGAAAAATTGATGCCCAAACGGAAAATACCAGTATCCCATCTAAATCCTTTACTCATTCTTATGTTGGACTAAAATAAACACGGTCAAAATAGTTAGTTAAAAAGAAAAGTTATGACAATAACAATTCCCCATAGTGAAACCTAATACTATTTATTAGGCATGTCCATTTTTGGTATCAGGACGGGAAATAGCAGGCGCAAGACAAAAAACAGAGAATTCAAAGAATAAAAAAACATCATCCAAATTATTCACGATAAATATAAGACGTGAATTTTGGATAACGGGACGAGATCAAAACATTTTGATAGCTATATTCAATTCCAAACTCT
Organism: Cardamine occulta; assembly: GCA_028015245.1. NCBI lineage: Eukaryota > Viridiplantae > Streptophyta > Magnoliopsida > Brassicales > Brassicaceae > Cardamine > Cardamine occulta. The sequence continues at coordinate 11,365,952 of CM051370.1, read as the reverse complement.
AACTAATTTGGGTAAGGGCTTATTTGAGATAGGTATTTCGGGAATATCATGTATTTTTGAAAAAAATTAGAGAATATTCATTCATTTAAAAAATTTATCCAAACGAAAAAATACGGGTATCCCGTCCGAATCTCTTAGTCGTTAGATGAAAATAAATATTTTCAAACAGAGACAGAAAATGTTTTTTCTTTGTAAGGAAAATTCCCGACTGGTAAAGATGAAATAGGATTTCCATCTCGAAATTGACATACCTATTAATTAGTATTGAAATCTTTTAAAGAGTTTTTCAATGACTTTACAAAAATTATGTACAAAATATTATTAAAAATTAATTACTGAACCGAAATCAACCAATTCATCACGGTCATCTGGTTTACCAAATTTTAATCTTTCCTAGCGGTTTAAAATCCGATTTTATATTTCACAAGTTTAATTGAAGTATAATCAAACACTAATTCGGTTCAAGGTCGATCCAAGTCCATCCCCTGGATATGTCCGAGTTTTTAAATATTGATGAAACCATTATTATTTCAAACATTCAACCATTTATAAACTAGATTGAAACCGAACCAAATACCAAACTGGTATGAGTTCAGATTATGAATAATATATTAAATAAATATGTATACAAATATAGCCACGGACATCCAAGAATATATAGATAGTTTTATAAATATTTTTTTGCACGTACGTGTAGGTCCGAATCTAGTAGTCTGTTATTTTGTAAAGCAGATGCACAGTCAAGCAAAGAGGTGATCGATCTTATCTACTCATACGGGGTGGCCTCGGGGCAAGAGATTAATTACTCGAAATCCTCAATTATGTTTGGCGCAGATGTGGCTACCGATGTCAGACAGGAGATTAAGAGCATTGTGGGGATAAACCAAGAAGGAGGAATGAGGACTTACTTGGGACTTCCAGAGAAGATTCATTGATCTAAAGCCCAAGTTTTTGCATTTGTGAGGGAACGGCTCCAAAGCCGAGTTAATACATGGACCCCAAAATTCTTCTCAAAAGGAGGGAAAGAGGCGCTGATTAAGTCACAAGCACAAGCACTTCCGACATATGTAATGTCGTGTTATCTTTTGCCCAAAACTATCTGCTCAAAGCTGAGTAGTGCAATTTCTAATTTCTGGTGTAGCTAGAAGATAGATAGTAGAGATATCCATTGGGTTGCATGGGACCACCTGTGTAGATCAATGGCAGATGGGGGTTGGGTTTCAGGACCTTGGGAGATTTTAATATAGCCCTTTTAGCCAAACAATTGTAGAGACTACTCTAATTCCCCGAATCTTTACTTGCAAGAGTATTGAAAGCGAGATATTTTAGATATTGTAGTCCTCTGGACATACAAATATCGAATCGCCCATCCTATAGATTGCGAAATATGAAAACCTCTTTTGAGATCGGGTATCAGGAAGATGATTGGGGCAGGTTTCAGAACGAGTATATGGACAGAGTCATGGATTCCTGATACACCGGCCCGACCACCAAAGAGTCTTACGGTGAAGCATGATCCATTAGTTTTTGTCAATACGTTGATTGACTTCGACACTAAGAGATGGAAAATGGATTGTCTCCGAGAATTGTTTCCCTCGGAAGAAATTAGCCTTATTTTAGGGATTAAACTAAGCCATAATGCATCAGAAGATGGATACTGTTGGACCTTGACAAAGTCAGGCAATTATTCGGTCAAATCTGGGTATTGGACCGCGAGAGACCTCTCTTGCAATGCATGTGACCCTCTTTTTCAAGGATCGAGTGTTACGACACTCCAGGCGCAAGCATGGAAATTAAAAATTACGCGGAAGCTTAAGAATTTTGTGTGGCAATGTATCTATGGATGTCGGGCTACATGTCAGCGTCTATTCTATCGCCATTTGGGAAGGAAAAAGACTGTCCATGATGTGGTGCAGAGGAAGAAACTATTTATCATCTGTTGTTTGAATGTCCTCTGGCAAAAAAAGTATGGGCACTATCAAACATTCTCTCGGCTCCAAACACCTTCCCCTCGCAATAATTTTTTTGCCATGTGGATTTTCTTTTCTGGCGAGGTAGGGAAGGTGGAGCAGAAGAGGAAAGTATGCGGATTTTTCCGTGGGTTATGTGGTACATCTGGAAGGCGAGGAACCGAAAACTATTTGAGGACGTCAGTGAGACTCCACGTAATACCCTAGATATCGCCATTCAGGAAGAATAAGCTTGGAGAAAAGTAAACACGAAGGAAGATTCAGAGGAAAAGGGTCAAATGGATGTAGTAGAGGATAATCTCCCATGAGATAAGTTAATCTGCTTTATGGATGGATCATGGCACGACTCAGACAGGAGAAGCGGGCAAGGATGGCTTACAACTATTGGAGATGAGATTCTACATGTAGGGTTAAAGGGATGAAGATGATGCTTGTCCCCACTGCATACTGAGTTGAAAGCCTTGCTATGGGCAATGCAATGTCTGGTAGCTATACCCCAGTCAGATGTCCTCTTTATCACAGATTGCATAGACCTTATAGCTATGACCTCAAACTCGGGAGAACGGCCATCATTCGCCTCAGAGCTTAGAGATTTCATTTTATTTAGGGATATGTTTATGTCATTTAGGATTAGACACATTCCACTCAGTGAGAATGTCTGTGTTGATCATCTTGCGAAATGTGCAAGAGCACGTAGTTTCTGTTTTTCCCATGTAAGTAACTCGGTTCCCACTTGAATTTCTCTAGAGGAAAGTCACTAAACAGAACAACTTAATATATGGAGTTTGACGACAAAATAAAAATAAAAATTGGATGTATATACGTACTTCTAGGCTAAACTGGATTATTGTTCTTAGATTTATTCAGTTTAGATGAGATATGTTGATTAGTTTAGATGAAAAATGTTTTCAAAAAAACTCCGACATAGAGCCCATGTTTTAAAAATCGCTAAGCGCTAGTAGGACGGTTGGAGTGGGCCTATTACCGAATCAATTAATCGGAGATTAGTTTTGTGTGGTTCTTACGTATACAAGGTGGATTATATATAATATGTGGGAGATATAATCAATAAATTCGGTTGGTCTGGTGGTTATTAGTATTAAGGTCATTAGTTCGAATCCTAGAGTGAGTGTTATAAAACATTTTTGCGATTTTGTTTAATAAATTTAAAAAAAACATTTTTGTCCTCGTCTCCTTCCTAAGGAAAGAGTTTTCTGCAAACCCTAATACGGCCGCCTCCATGTTTTTTCACCATTTTCTTCATTTTTTTTTTTTTTTTTTTGATTTATAACATAATATGACAAATCTATCACAAAGTATCAAATTCTAACTTGAAACGAACAAAAAAGTGAAGTTTTTGAAAGTTCCAATTTTTTGTCCGATTATGTGTAATCCCGGCGGATTGAACCCGACGAACGCCTAACCGCCGCCTCCACGGCCGCCTAGAACGCGTTTTAGAACATGGCATAGAGCATATGTAATGATAAATAAACAAATTAATTAAATGGCAGGAAAATACAATATGTTGTGAATTATTGGGTTAAAAAAAAAGAATTATTGGATCATCATATAATATAAAATTGTTCTAGTACATGAGCGATTTAACTTATCTAGGACTTGAATCCCACTGAACTGCATCCACATAATTTGGGGATCCATTTTGTTGCAAATCGTTATGGCCGGTATTGGGAAAATCGGAGGATGGACCAAGGAAGCTCAGGGCTGTAACAACATCACTGATTAGTGGTCGAACCGTAGGCTCTTCATGCAAGCACATAGCCGCTACAGCTACAGCTTGGTTCAAACTTTTTTTCGGGTATTCGCCTTGAAGCAATGGATCAGCTAGCTGTGAAAATCTAGTAGGATCTCTGAAAATTGGTTGTGCCTAAACAAAAACTTTTAATTAGTGTCTACATTGATGAGCCATTAGTAAATCAAATTATGCTAAAAAAAAAAAAAAAAAAAAAAACTTACCCAAGTAACAAGATTTTGTTCATGACTAGGTCTCATTGTATCGATAACTCGTCTTCCGGTTATAAGTTCCAACAACACAACTCCGAAGCTATAGACATCTGATTTAACCGTAAGATGACCGGTTCTTTGATACTCAGGAGCACAATAACCATAAGTTCCCATAACTCGGGAAGATACATGTAGTGTACTGTCTCCAACCGGACCTAGCTTTGCTAAACCGAAATCAGATAGTTTCGCATCGAAATCTCGGTCAAGCAATATATTAGACGATTTGAGATCTCGGTAAATCACTGGAGGATCAGCCTTGTCATGAAGATACTCAAGTCCTTTTGCAGCTCCTAAAGCAATCTTAATACGAGAGTTCCAGTCTAGTGGTTTTTGTTCCGGTTCAACATCTGTTTTAATTAAATCACAAAACCGGTTTAGTAATCTTTTGGTTTAGCTTTGAAAAAAATGAATTTGAGACTTTAGAGATGATGATTTTACCGAGTAGATGATCTTCAAGAGATCCAAGAGGCATATACTCGTAAACAAGAAGTCTTTGGTCTCCATCTGCGCAATAACCGATAAGATTCACAAGATTCGAATGATGAAGAAGACTAAGCATCAAAACCTCAACCAAGAACTCTCTTTGTCCTTGTAATCCATTCCTATCAAGTTGTTTCACTGCCACGATCTGTCCTGTCTTCTCGAGCTTTCCTTTGTAAACCCGCCCGAACCCGCCCTCACCGATGAGACACTCTTGTCTGAAATTCTTTGTCGCGGTGGCTAGCTCACGGAACGTGAAAGTCTCTGCCTCGATATTGTTCGATGGCGCCTTGGCCACCACTTCTTCTGTTGTTGTTCTTTCTACAGAAAAAAATACATTTTCTTTAAAAGAATTTTCAAAAAAAAAAATGTAAACGATTTAGACAAAATTGAACGTGCACATTTTCAAGAATATTGACGAGAGCTTACTTGGTGAGCTAGGTTGCCTATAAGGAGCAGGCATGGAAGATTCATCATTGTCTGTATATTTTGAAGAGAAGCACGAGAAACAACTCATTTTTGTTTTCTTTAGAATATATTATTGTTCTTCGTTTTAAACCTCTCCTACTTATGAAAAGATCTTCTGAGACTTTTGATGAGTTTTATACAAAGAACATAGAAATTACCAAACAGTTCTACAAAAAACCAGAAACAGAACTTTCAGTTTTGCTGTTTAATGCAGAGTTTTAATAGGTTATAACAGACAAAAGGAGAGAGGTTTTAATTGCAATGTAACTAATTTGACAGAAATGTTGGCTAATATTTGCCATTAATAAGAAAAAATATTATTTTACTAATTTAACAAATAATTAAAAAGGAAAAGAAGGAAAGATTATTTATCTTACCAATTATGTTGACCTGTGCACAGGAAGTTATGTTTGTTTCTAGATTTGTTCTCTTTTTTGGGTTAATGAAGATGCTTATATTATCTGACAGACAGCTAAACCATTAATTAATCATTTTAATCTACCATATTACATAATCTTTTATTTTCTATGTACATGGTAGAATTTGAAAGTGAACATGCAACCACATACATTTTTGGGATATTTTGGATAATGATTTTTGGCCGAGGAGATAAAATTTAATGAGAATCTTAAGGTTTTTTTTATAACTTGGAAGTTTTGGGCTGAAGCCTATATATCTCTTTAGGCCTAGACCATCTTCTAATAATTTATCCATACCAGCTTCCATTCGATCACGTGGCCTCTTGAATTACCACATGATATCTTTCCAGTCGAGTTATCGACATTTGGTAATCATAGTTTTCTTCAATTGGCCCAAAACAGCTAGATTTATATTTGGTTTAAATGATAATACCGGTTTTGGATAGATTACTGGATCTGACAGAATTAGACAGACAGTTCTCCATAGTGTTTTATTGGTAGATTGTTAAACCAGTATATATTATTAACAAATGACAAGAGAAACTATAAAATATGATTATAAAATATTATTTAAAATTTTAGCTACATCAGGAAAATTGCGATTTATTAGTTCTAAAACAATGATTTCTTTTCAGTTTTTTCACACAATTAAGTTCAGCTTGGGTTCTTTATTCTCCTATAATGGTGGAACTATGTTCTTGGATATTGTAGTGGCAGTTTTGGTGTTAACTCTTATATTACTTTATTTTATTTTTTCTTATATTAGTACTTGTCTTAGCACTTTTTGCATTGGTCACATCTGTTCTAGAAAACGATTTAGTATCCAACCCTGCAACTCTAATTTTTATTATAGGCCTTGTTCCAACATCATTTACCATACCATCCACCAGTTCTAGAACGTGTTCATTTGCGCATCGTTTATTTGGTAGCATTTTTTTAATGTTCCAAACCTTATTCTAGTAGTACTTGTGACTTGACTCAACATTTATTACAACTTCTGTTTTAAAAGAACTCGGTTCGTACAAACACAACTCTAATTCTAAAGCACTTCCTTATATTCCAATCCAAGCTGATGAGGTCTCTTTTTCCCTTGTTCAAAACTTACTTTAGATTCTTTGTATTCAACTTCCAATTCTTGTTCTGCAGTGTTCTATGTCATGTTCTGGTTGCTAGCTATAGAGTTTCAACTATATTTGCAGATACTTGCTTATCCTCCTTAACTCATGCATGTGTTACTTGTCAACTTCACACCTCTCCTATACCCTAACATACTCTTTTGCCAAAACAAAAACATTAAAGAGATAGATTTGATGATCAAAATTACAACATGTTTTGTCATGTTTCTGATTTTGTTGAGCATATGGTTGCTTCAAAATATATTTAAAACATTTTAAACACGTTTCCAATTAATATTGCGCAAATATTGCGCAAATATAGGGTAATTATAATTTTTTAATAATTTGTTGATTTTACCATTTTGTCCATTGTTCCACTCGGATACATAGCTAGCAAGGGACAAGTGGGATTAGCTGACCCTGGTAGGGTTTATATTTTAATAGTCTCTTTAGTGTGATATCTCAATTAAACGTGGTTGGTATATATGATTGACTTCTATAACAATGTTTTGATAATTCTTCTCTTTGACCCCACTCTTTTATTTACCTAATCCTCTTTCTTATTTCCTGTCCGTAGTTCTTTCCTTCATCTTTAGTTCTTTACTCTCCGGCCCATATTTCCAAGCTTTTTATATTTTTATCTTTTCCTTTTTTAGAAGTCAATATATATTTTATTGGAAAGTGAATACCAATGACCTCAGTAATTCTTTTTTTTTCAAACATTTTAATTTTTAAACCTTATTATGTTGTGACAAACAAAAATTCCTTCATGATATATATTTAATCTTTGTTGAATTAACTTGGCCAAGTTCACTAGCTCGTAACAATTCCTAACGTTGTTGTACATTTATGCTCCCGAATCGTAGAAAACCATACATTCCAAACGTAACAACTTGAACATATATATTACTTCGGTATATGCTTTTATCAATTCATTTCTTAGTAAAGCTATTTTTTGGGGGGTAAATTCCAAAACAGAAGATAGTGTTTTGATGTCCAATCAAAATTGTAGCTAGTAAAAATAGCTATAAGAAAACCAAGGCCGTTAACAAAAATACAATATACACGAAATAAAGAAAGAAATAGAAGAAAAGTGGAACATCATAAAGCAAATGATTGATGGCGTATAATTCAACAACAAGGAAATGATACGATTATGATTTTCAAATAATCACTTTTTCTTATTCAACTTTTGGTTCTTTCTAGGAAACTGTGCTTTGATAAGACAAAAAGCTATGGTAGGAAGCGATTCTCGTCTAATAATTTTGCGTCTTCTCCTCTACAGTCTCATCTCATGTCGTTCAACCCAACGAAATTAAAAAGCTGATCCACATTTTTCTTATATATTTTATTTTATAGTGAAAAAACAAATAATTCACAGAAAGATAATGGGTCTTCTTACTTCTTTGTCGAATCATATAGCCTATGGTTGGGTATGAATATTGGAGGGTCCATAGTAACATGAATTATTAATATATTTCAAGAAAAAAAAAGATTATTACTACTTTTTCCGGTAGGGAAGAAGAAAAAATGCTTTAGATAATTGATATCGGATATAGCTGTTTTGCATTTTTTTCTTTTCCAAATTATAATCAGAAAGGAAACAATTGTGTCCGGACAAATGAGGTCGAACAATTATTTGGGATTTGGGAACTACCTCGAGATCTTCATTATCATTCACTAATGTTACAAATATGGTCCTTCGGTTTCATGCTCCAAGTTTTATGATAAGAGGTTCTATAAGCCTCAGTGAATGAAATATTGAGGTGGCTAGTTATACATGTGAGAAAAATAAGAGTATATATTCTTTACAACTCTAATTTCAAAACTTAATATATGGAGGAAACAATAGTAGAACGAACAAAAGATTTAAGAAGGAAATGAAAGGGTACCAAATTGATTCATCCAAAGATATATACTAAATCCATGATAGTTCATATTAAAAAAAAACAAAATCCATAATAATTAAGCTCATCTCTAATCTCCATAGATTAGAAGCTTCTCCCATATACATATAATACTGATCTATAACTTAATTATCTTTCAAACTCACAGGTAAAACCATATGTGCCAACTCACCTACTAGTTGGAAATAGGGTTTGGACCACTAGGAACCTCATGAGCATCATTTCCAAACTCTCTCCTTCTAGAAGTGCGGCTGCGTCGTGTGCTATTCTTTGGATGCAGATCCATTGTCGATGAAGTTGGAACCGCAGGTTCGAGGAGAACCCTCTTGAAAGGAGAAACCGTAGATGTAGAGTGATGACGAGTCATGGGGATTGTAAGGCTAATGAAGAGAAGTAAAGATAAGAAGATGAGGAGAAGGAGAAGAGTATGAGAATGTGATGATGATTTGGTATTGGCTTGGTCATTTGATGTTGCCATGCAATTTAGAAAAAGAAATAACCTCCCCCCCAAGATCCCAAGAGGGTTCAATATCCATTAACCAGCCACGAACAACTCGAGAGCTGGTCAGAGCCCGCGAGATAAGAGAAAGCAAAGAAAAGAAGAAGAATGAAAAGAGAGATAGAGGAAAAGAAGAATGAGCTTGAGATAAAGAGAAGAAAAAAAAAGGAAAAGAAGAAAGAGAGAGGTTTTCAAATTTTCACACTCGTGAATTTGATTAATAAAGTAAACCAAAACAATGGTATGTTAAAGAAGATGTATGCAGAATAGTCACGAGGTATATAATTACCAAAGCACCCTTTTGTGAAAGAAGGGCCTGGAGAGAATGGACATATATGTGGGTGAATTCATACTAGGGTTTGAATAACGCGAGACAAAACTTGTTCCAAATTTATCTTTGGAATAGATTACTATTTAGCCCCTGAAAAGACTTAGAATTGTCGGTAGGCATGCCACTGTAGAACGAGCAATCTCAAGGAATAGGGACAACGAGTGTAGTGGTAATTAGGTCATTAAACGATTTATCAACGAATCTTAAAAGCTTAGGCAAAAGCAAAGGTGATAAAATATATGAAAGGAGAGGTGGGAAGAAAGAAGGGTTCTTGCTTTCTTCTCTTTTGTTTTTCCATTTCTTTTTATATTCTCGTTTCCCAAGAAAATATTTCTTTGACTAACTTGACAAAACACCTATTGCATAACAACGTGTATCAATACTAGTCAAAGAGAAAAAAAATACTCAAATTAAATATGCTTATTTTCTCATTATGTATGGAAGTCAAATTATACTCTCTATATATGACATACCTGATTTTATTACTTTAATTATTGGAACAACAGAAATATCGAGATTGTTATAGATGGGTTTGTTGGGAGACAAGCCAACGTCCCATATCGGAAGATTAGAAAATAAATTTTTAATATATAAGAAAAGTCAATTTCTAATTAGTATGAGATTTTTTGGGAAAGAATCCAAAAATAAATTCGTGCGGACTTTGCCACTTGGATCCAAAACAAACAATATCATACTAATAGAGAGTTGACTTGGGCTTGCAGAAGTCCAACATAAAAGTTATAAACCTGAAAATATTTTAAAAACATATATAGTAAAACCTCTATAAATTAATAATGTTGAGACCGAAAAATTTTATTAATTTATAGAGGTTATTAATTAATCGATAAATTAATAATTATTAATTCATAGAGAGTTTTTCCGAATTTTTTTTTATATAAAGTAGAAAATGAAGACAATACTTTGATATATTTTAATGCATTTACACATTAGAAAATAATCATTGGATATATTAATTTTTTATAAATTTTAATGCAATTCGAAAAGATAATATCATATATTTTTGATATTTTAAGAAAAAATAGAGATAAACTCCAACAAAAATTACAAATTTACGAATAAATAAATAACACTATAATCATATTTTACTAAAATATCTTATATATATACAATAAATTTATATGATTATTAATTTATGTTATTAATGGGACCATATATTTACATAGAGATTTGAAAAAAATTATTATCTTATTATCTTATCGAAATATGACAATTATTACACTGGTTCAACTCGAAACCGAGATAATTTATTAATTTAGAGAGGTTATTAATTTATCGAATATTAATTTATAGAGGTTCTACTGTAGGTTCAAGTAAAATAAATTAAACAAAAACTATAATATGAAAGCTACTAAGAAATCTAAACATTTTATTTAAAAATATCATCATAAACTCTATTAATAGTTTTTGTCACCGACTTCTCATCTTCATTAGTTATAAATATCTTTAGATCACTCTTGATATTCCTCTAGAAACAGCCCATATAATTTTTCATGAGTAAAGACTGTTCTTGAAAGAAACAAATCTACCTTATCTAGTGTATGTTTTGGCTCTTATTACATGGTCATTGCGAATGCAATATCAACTGGAAATTACTTACATCTCTTGAAACAATACTACAGATTTATTTTTTTGCATTTTTGTCCAAAATTTTAATTGGGAAACCTCTTACAAGACTAACCAATCATGCAAAGATTTCCATCTTTTCAATTCCTCATTCATCCATTTGTATATGATCCCAAAATTTGTGTTTCTGCAAAAAACAAAAATGGTATCATCCCCAAACCTTATTCTTAACATGATAATATTTAACAATGGACTTTATTTCTTAATTACAGTTTTCCTATATATCAATTACTTCATAGAGAAAAATGGTATATAAATTACATGTTACTTCAAAGCCAACATTATTATCTATCTAGCTTTTAAAAAAACAGCATTTAAAAACAAATTCTGGTGAAGCATCATTGTCAAGAATAGAGCCAAGACTTCCATAATGTAGAGAAAAATATCGTTGCATAATCTTCTCATTTTTTTTTTCTTTTTCAAAATTTCACGCATTACTACCGGTAGCGGTAGAATCTACAGAATCCTCATGAACATTTAACTTTCTGTTTGACATCACATGCCATCATTGTGAAATAATTGTCATGAAATTGTCTTGGTTTGGTTTGGTTTGGTTGGAGTGTAGTGGAGGTCTACGGGACCCCATAATTTCCCAAACATTTTTTTCAATTTGACTGGTGAAAGCTACACTACAAAGCATATAAAATATGTCCTTTTATTCACGACAGGAGAAAATGTCCTTTAGTGAAGAGAAAAACTTTATCTTTGCTTCTAATTTCATTTTACTAATTACTCCTATCTCTCCTACTCAATAGTTTAATTATAAAGATAAGCCACCTTAGTTTAATTCTTCAAATAACTTTTTATGGCTCCGTCGTTGGTGTAGTAGAAATCTTTTGTTGTAACTTGTGAGCCATCTGATGGCCCTGAAAATTTTCGAGTGCAGACCCAACAAAGTTAAAGTGACTTGATTATAATGAATATGGGTTGACAGAAATAAGAAAAATTAAATTAATGGGAAGATATATGTTACATGGTGGAAATAAATAGGCGTAAAGCTTTGGTGGTAAAAGTAAAAATAAAGTAAAGATAAAAAGCTTGTTCTAAAAATGGGAGATCATCACTATGGGACCAATCTTTAAGCCCTTCATGCCTTTACGCTAAATGTTGAAGCAAATTATGACTTATCGATATCACCCATTTTGGTGGCCTCCATACACAAAACCTTTACATTTCTACACACGCTTGCATACATACATCTACTTTTTCACTACATGAATGATATATAATTTACTACTATTTAATCTATAACTATTAGTGAAACCAAAAAAAAACTACCAGTGAATGATAAATGAGAATATATTACAGTAATGACAGTTCGAAAGTATAATTTTATCCTATCATAACCTAGAAAAGGAGTGTAGAATCATCGTTTCATTCACTAAAATACCATTCTTTATCCAATCATGAAATTTTCCTTAATTACTATGAATATTGTGTGTTTAAACTTGCACCTACATAATCTGAAAACAACGCAAATTGTGTTCCTCATATGCTCTAATCAAAAGGAACGTCCATATTATTCGAGCTCGACTCTACAGCCTTTCAAAATCTTAGCGTAGATCTCTCTCGACTAAACTTATCTCACCACTTGTTTTTTTTGTATTTTCCAAATACAACAAAAATAAGTTAATTCCATGCTACGTGAAGGATTATCGGATCAATTCCAAACCACTCTAACAACTGCAAATATAAACACAAAAAATACCAAATTATATGTATTTTAGAATATTACAGTGGTATATAGCAAAGACTGCTACATTTTTTTGGAATTTAGATTAATTTAAAAAATGATGAATAATTCATAGTATTTTATATATATACAAGTTGTCTTTATCTAAAAGTTTATTTACACTTCATCTCAACACTAACAAAGCAATCACATACCAAGTAATTCTTGGTCTAGTAGCTTTTTTGAAATAGATTACGCTAGTGACAAAAATGTCACGAGTTCGAATCTACCTGAGAGAAAGGATATTTCCATATAAAAATCTAAATGATGTTTTCCGAGCCCACAAAAATTATGATTTCGGTATTCGAGTTCATCAAAAATTACCTAATTTTGCGTTGTATACTCATGAATATGGCCATATGGGTATACTTGCGGTGTATATTTGGTATCTTCTTGATAGTTGTCAATGTGATGAATGGCTTAAAATTAGCATGGATGGAAAATAAAAGCAAACGAAAAAAGAGGCATAAAATGACGAAAATGACCACGACGTACAATCGTTCTCGTTGGTATCATTCCGAGAAAGTGAGGGACCCATGCAATCCACGCAACGGAGACATGCACAGTCTCTTCGTAATCGAATATTATTATTAATTTGTACAACTAATCGAATATTATTTTATGTTCATTTTAATGATAAAAACATTAAAACGAATATCTTCTTCCATACACTAACGCCACCGCCCTAGTGTTTTAGACATGTACGTATATATTCGCATTCTAAAAACACACTTTTACCACACAAAAATGTACAAGAGAATTCACACCTATGTATGCAATTATTTATTTTATCAAACAGCATAATGTGAAAAAATGTAATGTGAAACCAAAGTTTAGCTTCTCTACTATGTTACTTTCCTCAAATTTTTATAAATTTTCCAATTCATTAGATTCGATTTCCTTGATTTAAAAAAAAAAAATCAAAGATATGATAGAGTGGTACAGAAGATAAACCATGTTAGGAGACAAACCAATGTCTTACATCGGAAGATTAAAAAATAAGTTTCTAATATGTAAGATAAGTTAATCTCTAATTAGTATGAGGTCTTTTAGAAATAGTCCAAAAAGAAATTTGTGCAGGCTTTGTCACTTGGGCCCAAAGCGAACAATATCATACTAATAGGGAGTTGACTTGGGCTTGCAGAAATCCAACAATTGATATCAGAGTCTATGTCGAAAACTGTGGACCTAGGAAAGTGGGTGTGGACTGCAATGTGACACGATTAGAAGAGTGTCTCAAGAGAATCTTGCGAATAAGGGGTGTCGGTGCCTAGGTGACAAGGTTTCACTGGAGGAGAGGCTAAGGTTTGTGGTTCATGGTTTGAGGGGAGGATTGTTGGAGAAAAATAACAAGATCTAATATAAGTCAAGTAAATCACCAATTAATATAGACCTTTTGGGAAGGAGCCCAAAAACAAATCAAGCCCAAGTCAACTCCTAACTGGTCAAGCCTGCATGGATTTGTTTTTGGGCTCCTTCCCAAAAGGTCTCATACTAATTAGTCATTGACTTGACTTATATATTAGATCATTATTTTCTAATCTTCCGATGTAGGACATTGATTTGTCTTTCAAAATTTCATTAAAATTTGTTATTCTATATTATACATATACAGAAGTCATCTTTAATTTACAGCAAAACCTCTATAAACTAATAATGTTGGGACCGGAGAATTTTATTAATTTATAGAGGTTATTAATTAAATGATAAATTAATAATTATTAATTCATATAGAGTTTTCCCAAATTTAAAAAATTGTTTTATATAAAGTAGAAAATGAAGACAATACTTCGATATGTTTTAATGCATTTACACATTAGAAAATAATCATTGCATATATTAATTTTTTATAAATTTTAATGCAATTCGAAAAGATAATATCATATATTTTTGATATTTTAAGAAAAAAATAGAGATAAACTCCAACAAAAATTACAAATTTACGAATAAATAAATAACACTATAATCATATTTTACTAAAATATCTTATATATATACAATAAATTTATATGATTATTAATTTATATTATTAATAGGACTATATATTTACATAGAGATTTTAAAATAATTATTATCTTATTATCTTATCGAAATGTGACAATTATTACACTGGTCTAACTCGGGACTGGAATAATTTATTAATTTAGAAAGGTTATTAATTTATCGAGAATTAATTTATAGAAGTTCTACTATATTTTACTTGGACCTGTAAAGTGTATACCGTGTACCTAGAGTTGATGAATGAAATGGAAGCAATTGGTAAAAGCTCGGTATAAACTCTATTTTTTCTTATTGTTATTCAATATATGCTTTAGGATTCTTCCAAAACATGAGGTTTGTAACTTTTCTTAATGCTCCTAAACGTTAATTTCTAAGTTTTAGAAAGTATAAAGACATAAAATACTAATTATCTTTATGAAAGAGGGGTACTATAAGTGTTTTTTTTGTTAGATTTGCTTTAAGTCTCTCACAATCAGGATCTGAAATGATACAAACAAACTAATGAGTCCTAAAATAAAACCTGCAAAGTCATCAAGACAAACACTAAACATTTCATCATCTTCCAAATAATAAACAAGAATACACCTAATAACAATTATCTAAATTCTACATGAAATAACAAATTTCATCTTTTGAAACAGATTCCTGCGTTTGTTCATTCTCAAGCAATATATGTCATTGAAGAAGCAAAAATTTTAATCAAGAATCAATATGAATTTGCCTCAGATGAAAAATCGAAATATTAATTAGATTGCCCAAGAAGATGAATGTATCCACCAAGTAGAAAACTAAATACTGGAGCCCATTTACATAATAACTGCCTGGAACCCAATATATATATATATATCATAGGCCCAATGTAAACTTAATAAAACAAATCTCCTTGGTCTCCAAGCCACAGATCGATCTAAGGTAAGATTTACATCTCTATGATTCTCTCTCTATCTCCATCGAAATTGTCTATTTGATGCTTTACCTCTTCTTTTTTTGTTTGGTTGCTTAGGATCTGTACTCGATGATTAAAAACTCTGGTAGATCTGATTTAGTATTCATCAGTTTTAGACGATTTTTGGGAATTTCATGTGATGTATCAGCATTCATAGTAAAATTAATCGGATTGAATCGATCTGTGGTAGTAAATCAATGGATATGAAATTTTCACGATTAATACAAATAATATCTCCTCATTTTTTAAAGAGGGTATATGAACTTCACACCATAAAAAAATATCTATGAAGCTAGAGACTCTCACCAAATGCAAAACTCAACCCTTTGCATAACTATAATCATAGCATAATAAATTTAGGGTAACACCTTATAATCAAATGATAAAAAAAAAAACAGAATTGAACAAAACAGAAGAGGCATCTTGAACTATATCATTACCTATCTAACACAGCAGAAGCCAAAAAGCAATAGAATCGAACATAAAATATGTAGGGATCAAGTACATAATCAAGACTTAGAGTAAATATGTAAATATGTAAGGATCAAGTGACTATCATGGCGACTAAGGGACTAAAAGGGCGAGCTATCCAGAGATATTTAGTTCTTGATTGAAACTTTACTCGTCTTTAGCTTATTTCAAGAATCTCAAGAACAGAGGATGGCTCATGAAAACCAAAGTGTAATCCAAGAAAAATCATGAAAATTTTGGCTCAAGATCGAGCAAGACCAATAAGATAATGGTTATACTTCATACAATGATATAATGATTAATGTATACACATTTTACTGAATCAATGACATCCATACACATACAGTATCTGGAATCATCTGACAGTCTTATTTTAAACAAAACAAAAAAAGTAGAAACATTGAAATAAAAATGCATAAAATATAAACGAAGACTTAGAGAACAGTTTTTCACCAATATAACCTAATTGCATACGAATGATTACTATAAATAAATAACCATCTTTATACATTCCATTATTTCTCTTCTCCCTTCATCTCCGCTTTACATTATCACTGCCAAATCACAAAGCATAATTATCAATAACATTTTCATCTAATACCACTAGTAACTCTATACTAACAAGTGTCATTATAATGATTCTAAATCTGCTTTAATCAATCAAATGGGAGATAGTGTGTAAATGATCATACCAGTAGCATAAGTAAGCAAACTCAAGCGCGGATCGAAGAACCAATTTGAGTCTCTTCGGGGCGAAAAACGTCGCTAATGGAGATTGTTGAGCAGAAACTAACAACTTTATGAAACTTATTAACCGGAGAAGGTAAGTGAGGAACACTTCTCCAAATACACTTAACTTTCTCACCACCACTACTAATCTCACAGATACAAGCTGGATATTTCTTATGACAATCTTCATTAAACACATAGATAAGTTTCCCTGAGCCAACACATTTCAAAGTCCTAAACTTATTACTATCATCCTCATCTTCATTATCAACTAAACCACACAACAAATCTTCAGGCATAACCTCGATTTCGCTATATTCCATCGAACCTTCTTCGATCTTCCAAAGATTAAACGAGAATCCTCCAGTCGAATTACACAACCCACCAAGAACAAGTATACCATTACAAGAATTAAGGAAACCAAAACAGATTCCAGGTGGTCTAATTGTTTGAACATTACTCCATGTATAAGTATCCAAACAAAACGAAGATATAAAACAAGAATAGATTCCGAAAACATAGAATCTTCGTTTGAGTAAAGCTGAAGTTAAGGTTTGATGAGCATAACCAGATCGAAAATCATCAGGAAGAGGTGAAGAAAGCTCCCAAGAATCAAGAACTGGATCATAGAGTTGAACAGCTAAACGATCTTCGAGATCGACTAAACCACCGATGAAAGCAACACCACCGACGAGGATTAGCTTAGTAGAGCCAGAGAGAGTTGAGAAAACGGTTAAAAAAGGACTGATTCGCGGAAACCTAATCGGTGAAGTGAAACGCCAATGAGGTTTAAGGATTGGTGAGTAAGAGAATCTTGGAGCTGTGGTGAAGATGAAGTGATTGGTTCCGATGAGGTGATCGGAGGAGAAGGAAGGAAGGTGGAGCCAAGAGTTTGAGAGAGGATCGAAGGCGAAAGATTGGTTGTGGAAAGAAGAAGTGTTGTGTAGACCAAAGAGGAAGAGCCATGGAGATGAGGTTGAAGAAGGTGAAGGAGGAAGTGAGATTATGATTGAACGCCAAAGCTTGGAGACGAGAGAGGAACGGACTAAGGAAGGGATTGGAAGAAGAGAGAAGATTGATTCTGTGACATCGTAGTTTAGAGTGTTGAAGGTTGATGATTTGATCTGTGGATTGTTATCTGACATTTTTTGTGGATTTTGAAGTGTTGTTCTTTGTGAAGAAGAAGAGAAGAAGACAGAGGAGACTTTGAGTGAAAAGTGCAACGATGTATAATGTGTGATGGGGAATTCGCGAGATTTGGGGGAATTTATATTGTTTTTTTTATTTTATTTATTGCAATAAATAAATAATAATGATATTATTATTTTTAGTTAATTACTACAAAATATCTTATGTAATTTGTGGTTAAAAATAAAAAGAATAACATTGAGAAAATGATTTTGAAAAATACCATATAATAAGAAAATTGAGTTGTTAAATATAGGTTAAATACTTTGTACTATGGATTTTGTTTTGTTGCAATTTTTTCGATTTTTTATAGATTATATAAAAAAAGTTTTTCTAGGTTATTTATTTTTTATTGACTAGGAAATAATTTAGTACAAAGATATATGTATCATTTTGTAATAATTTTAGTACAAACAAATCATTTTGTTCCGCAATCATTATTAATTCAAAACGTTAAAGAAAAAAAAAAAGAGAGAATTAGACCAAAAATTTAACTTGGAAACTTCCATGGGTCCACTAGAGAGTTGGTTGAGGGATATTATTCCACGAGGTGGTTGAAGGATAAGGCATCATACATTAAATTTTGAAGGCTTTTTTTTGTCTTTCTTTTCTTGGAAGTTTGAGTTTGTTTATGTTTATGTGTTACAAGAAGATTTTTCGTTAATGTAAAAAAAGAAGAAGAATTTTTTTTTATCTTCTTTTTCATAAGACAACATATATTATTAAGTAAATTCAAATGAGTTAATTTTAAACTTTAAAAATATATTAATAAAATAATGAGTTCGATTTCACCTAATTTTATCAATCTAAACATTTTTCATTAACCTTGATAATTTGTTTTTGATAAAGGTTTGCTAACCTAAATAAATCTTGTCATTGACCTAAATAAATATTTGTCTCTTGTAATTTCGCATATTAACTAATGTTCAGAAAATCGCTTTTGGCCTATTGTAAAATAAGTGAATTTCGGTCTATTGTAAAAACGCAATCTTAGGAAGCTTAAGTTTTGGACTTCATTTTTGTTTGTGGGACCAAATTCAGTTTAATAAGAATGAAGTTGTTTTATTTCTAACCTCTAGTTATGACCAACATGCTAAAACTTTTATTGATATCAAAGGTTCAATCAGAAATATATTTTTACACATATTTGAAAAGACCTTAGCACACTAGGTTTTATTTATTTATTTCTACTTATACATTTTGAATAACTTCTGATTTTATAGTACTACAAATATCACATACGGAGCTTATCAGCCGGCGAAGGATAAAAGCAAACACATGTTCCAGCACCACTGTCCGGTTCACAAATGCCATGTGCATTTCGTCCAAATCTAGTCTTGCATGACTTATCACAGGCTTTAAAAATAGCACACGAGCCAAGAATACTCGTGCTACTCATATTCTGCTCAACTATATACAACAAAACTAATTATTATATTTAGATAGCAAAAATTTATTACAATTTAGAAGACAACAATACAATGAACCAGAATTTTTTTATGATATATGCCAATGAATAAAACTGAAACAAAAAGTAATAGTTGATAATATATGCAAACTTTTAAATATTGTTATGAATAAACCATGAAGGAATTTTTTTACATTTTTATATAAAAAATAAAGGAATTGTATTCGCAAGGGTAAACATCACAATGAACTATAAAATTTGGAGCATATGCCAAATGAATAAAGCCAACATTAAAGTATTTTTTACTATTATTTGCTCAGAATGGTACTAATATTTAAGTTAATGACTAGACTAATACCTTGAAAAAAACTTTACTAGTCTAATACTAATCTTTTGTCAAAAGACAAAAATGCCATTATGCTTTAAAATTGGAAAATATTATTAGTAAAATAAGAAATTATAAAAATTTAAATATAAAACAAATCAATTTTAATTGTAAAAGATAAAAATATTAAAACAGTTTTAATAAAATTGAAACACACGATTCCCTTCCTAAACAAAAAACCCTTCTTCGTTCCAACAAAAAAAAAACTCATCATCTTCTTCACTGAAACCCTAGAGTCACCGGATCTGAAACCACTAGAGTCGCCGTCGCCCTTCATCTCTAAATCAACCCCTCACTGTTTAAACTCTTCTCTCGCCATAGAAACTATCAAACCTCTTCAATCCTCTCCCCGACAACTAGCCGTTTCTTCTCGCCTCTTGTCGTGGACTACGCCGCCGTTTATTCTCTCCGTTTGCCGTGGACTACGCCGCCGTTTCTTCTCTCCTCTTTGCCTTTCACGGTTGGTTTCATCTCTCTCCTAAGTTTTTGCTTTGTTTCTAATAGAAGGTTTTCATTTTACATCTTCAAATCTGAGGTTAAAAATTGGATTTTACAGCTAGAGTGTGGAGAATTCCGGCAAGTCTCAGCCACAACCTCATCCGTTTCCTTCAATTTCCGGTGTGAATATGTCAGATTCAGGTAAATTTATTTTTTAAAATTTCGCTTAATTATCCCGCCTAAATGTTGCAAGTAACTGCAGATATTATGAATTATGGTTTGATTTTGTTCTTAATCGCAGATTTTTTTTGCAGAGTATTTGATTTCGTGTTACGGCAGAGTTTTTACAATTTATTTTCTTTGTCATCGCAGATTTTTGGTATAATAATCCTTGATGATTTTTTGTGCAATATGATTTGAAGATTACAATGTTTAAATCCTTTTCTCTTCACAAGTACTTGATCTTTTGTGGAATATGATTTGATGATTTGTATGTGACTGCTTGAAATTTTTAAGCTTTGTCTTCTTTCAATGTTTGTAAGGTTATTGTTTTTGGCTAGATGGAGTGATAGGATTGTTTAGTCTTCTCTCATTACAGAGTCTTCGCCCACCAAGCGACATGTGTAGTTTAATGAGAGTCATAAGGACATAATTTAGTTTAGTAAATATTATGTTTCTAAGAGTGTTATGTCATGCTACAATGTGGATCTTAGGTTCTATATTCACTAATCACGTGTGTTGGACATCAAAGTTAGAGTGAATAACCAGATTCTCTATTTGAAACATAGTATCATGTGTCTCTTCATGCGAATATTTTCCTCTTTAATTTGGTATAGAAACATAGACATGTGTACAGCAAGCGGTACCTTAAATGGTTGTGTCAAGTAGAAATTAGATTTCTATATATTTCATGATTAACTTATATGGTTTTGTCTTTGTCTAGATTGTTTTAGTGTTGTTCTGTTTGGCTTATCGAAGTATTTTCAAGGATTGGGAATGACTTAAACTCTGAACTTGACATGGTTTCAAGGCAATAGACAATACATTGCCTCTTGATTATTTGATGATGGTTTTACCATCTGTTGCATTTCTTAGTCTTGAAAACTTTATTCATTGCTGGTTTTGTAATATCAGATTCTTAGTAATGTTTTCATGTTACTAAAATAACTTTCATTTGATTTGTAAAGGTTTGGCTTCTTCGAGTGCTATCCGTCCTTATCCTCCTCGACTGAAGCTGCAAGGAAAATCTTTATCACCAACGCATAGCATGAATCACTTTTCTGCTATGGCGAACTCGCCATAGTGAGAGAAGAATTAGGAGTCGATGTGTGGTCTCGTTTGAAGAATTGTTCCATTGGTGTGTTTGCCAAGTTTGCTGATTTGGATTACAAATGGGCAGCTAAGAGAGCTCATTACTTATTAGTCAACCAGCTCTTAGTGGATGATCCCCATGAGATTTGGTCGCTTATTGATGATAGACCTATCCGATTCTCTCTCCACGAGTTTGGAGCTTTCACTGGTCTTAATTGTGATGCAATACCATCTGAAGTATACTCTGTTAGTCACGAAGAGTTCTGGAGGGAGATGGAAATATCTACAGCAACAGGACCTACATTTGAAGAATTGGAGCACGTGATGGCTAGAAGCCATCTTTGGGATTTGGATAAGAGGCTTATGGTGGCACAGTTATGTCTACTTTCAATTGGAGTACTCTGCATTCATACAGGATCTCGGATACCATTGGAACTTGCTAAACTAGTTCTTGATCAAGACGCTTTTGAGAAGTATCCGTGGGGTCGAGTATCTTTTGAGAAGCTGATTACTTCGATCAAGATTATGAGGCTGAATAAAAAATCTTATACGCTTCAAGGACCTGTTCAAGTGTTATTGAATTGGTTGTATGAGCACGTTGATGGTATAGGAGAAAGATATGGGAAAAGAAAGGTGAAGGCAAATGAAACAGATCCTGATGAGGTTCCACGTCTGACTTGGCACTCTGGTCGTGGTTGGATTAGCTTTGACAAATTCATAACCAAGGAGAAGGCTGCTCATGGGAAAGTAAGTATATGCCACTTGTTCATACCAATTCCAACGTATTATGTTTGGCTTCTAATATGATTACAAAATGTAGGTTCGGGTCACACATATGGTTAAAGATATTTATCCAAAATGGAGTGATGCTGACAAGATAGATCCACTAGTCAAGAACATGGTCGAAGATATCATCAGTGGTAGACTGCGGGAGAACACTTGGTCTGAAGATGAGAAGAAGAAGAAACGCAAAATGGATGTTGAAGACAAAAAAGATGACTTAGTTGATGATGCTGAAATGTCTAGCAAGAAGAAGAAGATGAAAGGGAAAGAACATGGAGAGGTATATTCATCAAATAGTTTCTTAGAGTTAAAAGTTTAACTTGATATTAAGATGTATGGATTAAGTTATCTGCCTGACAACTAGGTGCTTACATTTGGTGTTCTCTTGTTGTTGTTTGTTTTGTAGTCTTTAAACTGACCAAACGAGTAGTCATGTGTTTTTGAGGTTGTGTGTTGTTGCTTCAGTATTTGTGTGGTTTTATCCAGTTTCTATATTGTTTCGTTAATGTTATGGAACCCCAAACTTTCCTGAACGTGACATTGTATTTAATCTTTATCATTTGTTTGAGACTGATTATTGTATGTCTACCTTGCTGGTTTTTTACTGTTAAACCTGATTTGTAACCTCCATTCCGTGCACGCTATGTTTAACATGTTCGAGAAGATGACTGGTGATGTTGATGCAATCAAGTATTTGCTGGGTGATTTGGCAAGGAAAGTAGAAGCAAATGAGAGAAATACAGAGAGGAATACTGAGCAACAAAAGGAGCTTGCTGACATGTATTCAAAGATTAAAAACTATTTTGAAGCTGCTGTAACAAAAGAGAAGAATGTTCAACATGAGGAGGACGTACACTCAAGCAAAAAAGTAGATGATGAAGCTTCCAGTGCATCATGGATGGTACAATTGAATGAAACCTCCAATAAGGAGTTCCCAAGTGAGGATGAAGAGATGAAAGAACAGGCACTTGAGGATACAGAGAAGACAGACCAGAAAGTCGAGAAGATGAAGAAGAAAGATGAGAAACAGAAGAAAAAAGTTGTAGTGAAGATAGAGAAGACAGATGGTGAGAATGAGAAGAAAGCTGAGGCATGTTCTGAGGACTCAACATGGTCAAACCCAATGGATAAGGAGGCTACTAGGGTGCTGGACAAGGCAATAAACGGACTGGTCAACTTGACAACCAATATGGATGTTGGGACTCCAAAACCAAGGCGTGAAATCAAGCTAGCTGGTTCTCAAAAATACCCATTTGTTGGTAACTCTACAGTGAAGAGAATCATCAAAGGAAAAAATGTCTCGCCTGCTCATTACGATCCATTTGAAGTTGTGGATGAATTCCTCCATGAGAAGCTATTGGAGTTCATGAAGACTGATGAGTAAGTAATCAATAACCTTATACTTTTACTATTAGCATCATTCATCATGACCAATATAACATTTTTCATCATTTTTCTGTAGGGAAGAACCTCTTCTAACCAAGGATACTGATCGTCGATTCTACATGTCGATTATTACTCCTAGGGACGATTGGCCAAGCAGTGATTTTGGATGGTTAGCCTCTGGAGTAAGTTTCTTTGCACTCTAGTCATTTGTTTTAATGGCACCTCTTTATCCTTATGTTTATTTTCTTGCTTGCAGCACATTTGTGTGGGAATGACTATGTTCCGTAACAGGCATATGCGTCAGCCATCTCTCATCTGCAGTCAGATTGCTTTCTTGGATGCCTTCTTTATGAGGTTTCTGCAGGATGACTACCCAGTATATTTGGCTCAGCATAAGAACTTCAAATTCAGGAAAACATATCGGGACAACTTCTTTGGTCTTCAGCCTGCGGTGACTAACAAGAGGTGGTTCATTGATATTGATAACTTGTATGAGTGCTTATTTATGGGTACAAATCACTGGGTTGCTCTGGATATTGACTCGAAGCGGAACACAATCTTTATTTACGATAGCATCCCACCAGAGGACGATACAGAGCTGCAAAAATGTGTTCGGCCGATCCGGAAAATGATCCCAGCAATACTTAGTGAATACATCCCTGTTAAGGAGCGCAAGAAAAGCTGTGCAATGATGGATGTGAGAAGAATGCTGATCAATATACCAGTCAATGAAAATCCTGGAGATTGTGGTGTGTATTCATTGAAATACATAGAGTGTCTAGCACTAGGATTGAAGTTTGATGGTTTAAGCGACAAGATCATTCAGGCTCTTCGGGTGAAGCTTGCGTGTGAAATATTTGATGAAATTCACAGTGAGGTAACATACCGCCTCTTTGATGAATATTGTTATCGTAAGGATGTAATTCCGGAGCTTCTAGATGAAGATGTGAGTAACGGTGACGTAGAAGAACTCTAAGTTGTTGGTTTGCCATCAGTTTTATTTTGTTGCTTAGTGACTCTTGTTTGACACTTGCTGTATTATCTTGTACGAAGTTTCATTATGACTGGATTTTATTTGGGTTTTTTCGGACAGGTTGGTTGTTCAATTTTAAGTTTAGTTATCACAGTTTTTTTATTCTCACCGCAGATTTTTTTCTTACTTACCGCAGATTTCTTTCTTACCGCATATTTCTTTCTTACTTACCGTAGATTAAATTCTTACTTACCGCAGATTAAATATTTACTTACCGCAGATTAAATATTTACTTAAAAACCAATCCACAAATATCACAAAAACCTTAACGACAGATCAAATTACCAAAAGTAGTACACAAGGAATGAAACAAATGGTTCACAAGCAAAGAAACAAATGGTTTACGAAGAAAAGAAACAAATGATTTACGAATCAAATAAACAAATGGTTTACAAAATACATGTTTTACGGTTATGGCCAGCTAAGTTATAATTTCCACATGTATGTTGCTTCCTTGGCCTTTTCTTCCCAATAGCGACTTCTAAGGCAGGTTTATTCCTTGAGTTTTTTGGTCTACCTGGTTGTTGTCGAATCACAGGGGGATAACAAACTTGATTTGCAATAGTTTCAGGTATTAGTATAGTGAAATCCCTAGGTAAGATGGCCATTTCATAGGAGTTGTACAAGAAATTTTTGTGGTAATAACGATGGCACATTGTAGTTGGTTCGATTTTCCTCTTCTCACAAGCTGCAATTGCGTGGCCACACGGTAATTTCTCCAAGTCAAACCGGCGGCATGTACACTTTTTCTCCCTCAAATTAACAACATGTATTGATGATCCGCTTGTCACTTGCACCTGATGTGCATCTATATCTTGTGCAGTAACAAGTTTAGCATATCCTACTCGGCTCTACAAAACAATAATAGGGTTATTATTGCATAAAGAAGCTAATATACATGTAACTATTAGAAAAATTGTTTACCTCTAGCATTTTCTCCACAGCACGTGTAAGAGATATTTTCATTTTTAATGCATCGTTTCTCCGATCTGAAAACCATCTTGTCATCATGGACCTCACTGCATCTACGAGTTGTACAATAGGCAAACTCCTAGAATGGGATAAAACATTATTAATCGACTCGGCAATGTTGCTATTAATAATGTTGTACCTATCACCAGGGAAATGCACTCGTGTCCAAAGTTTTAAATCAGCTCTTTCAAGATAATTATGAAGTGCAGGATTCAACTCTTTAATCTGATCAAATGTTGTTTCGAAATCAACAAATGTAAAAGCATTGGCCGCCTTCTTCACCAGCCTAAAGGCTTCTCGTCCTCTAAATTGAACCACAATATTTTTGTAAAGATGATACGTGCATATACCCCGACTAGACTTTGGATAGATGGTCCGAATTGCTTTCCCAATTGATCGGTGTTGATGTGTCGAGTTTTAACCCAAAATATTTTCTGCAAGTGCACAGACACACGCAGTAGTATATGGGGTATCGAATCCACAGAGACCAAGGTTACACTATGAAATTATAGATTTTAATTTAAAGCAAAGACAATATGGGTTTTGTGTAATTTTCGGAACAGCAAATAACTAAATAAATCGATGTAAATTAATTAAAACAAGCACTAGGTTAAGGTATTTCGCTGGTGATTAGGAGGCAAGGCCGAGCAACTATTCAGGGCTAATTAACTACCGGTCTAGAACTCAAACATAAATAAATGTCGCCCCACTCTCGTGATGTATCGACACCTTTATCTAACAACCTAGAGCCCGAAACTCGATTTTCTTTTTTGAGTCAAAGTATCTTTGATTCTAATGTTGAATTTAACAACTGATCTTCAATTTCTTTCTCAGGGGTTTGATGTTCATTAGGGAAGAAATTGAAGATCAGGTTAGGGTTCAAACCCCTGAGAAAGAAATTGAAGATCAGGTTAGGGTTCAATAAAAATTAGAGATGACATTGGTTCAACCTATTTCCCGTTGAGCGTGAGCTTTGGGGAATATTCAATCCGCCCAATGCCTTTCCGATACAGAACTTTGGCCAAGCTGTGAGTAATACAAGTAATCCTTAGTCCGAAAATAAATCCAATAGATCAAGTTCATAATTTCCCAACAAATTTGACTCAATAAAAATAAAAACTGACACTTAGCTGCAAGCAGCTGGACCTGATTCAGACCTAGACAAAGAAAAAGACGAAAGACACAAAAATAAGACTCAAAGACAAAGAAAAAGAGTTAGTAACTAATCGCTCCCCCAGACTTAAATCACACCGTCCCCGGTGTAAAACAAAAACTGAAGGATTGGCTGAAAAATGAAAAAGATAAAAATGGATAATACAATGATAAAAGAAAGTGTGGATAGAATTCACCGCGTTGTAGCGGTGTGGGAGGCATCGCGTCCAGCTCTTCTCTTCACGCATGCAGAGCACCCCAATGAGCATGTGTTTCATGGAACCCTATCGGTGCTCATGAAAATTCTTTTTTTTTTTTTTTTTTTTAATTTTAGAAAAGAGAAAGAAAACATTAGTAATAAAATGAAATTCAAAATTATGTACAGAATCTTACCAGTGGGTTGCCTCCCACCAAGCGCTTGTTTAAAGTCAATAGCTCGACTGCAGCAGGGCCTAAGCGCGAGAGTGTGGATCCGCAGGAGGATTGGGGTATGGTGGTGGTTTTATAGCTCCCCAGACTTAAACTTAGCCTTCTCCTCTATGACAACATAGGAGCCATTTTGCTTGCCATCAGAAATCGCTACATAGAATACACCCTTGTTGACTTTAGAGAGAGATACCTTTTTTGAGGTAAGTCAACAATTGCTCCTGCAGTAGCGAGGAACGGCCTTCCTAGGATCAATGGCATGGAAGCATTATTCCTCATCTCGACCACCTGAAAATCACAAGGCATTAAGCAATCATCAATGCTTACCTCGAGGTCTTTGACAAATCCTTGTGAAGTTGATGTTGCTCCATCTGCAAATTTGAGGGTCATGTCCGAGGGCTGTATGTTTTCAATTCCTAAGGACTTAGCAAGATCCTTTGACATTACCATCGGTAGAGAACCGGAATCACAAACAGAATCCTCAAAATTAACTTCAAGTATGGAGCATGGAACCACAAACTTTCCGGGATCTCCGATCTTGGGGAGATGCCTTAGTTTAACCGCTGGAGATGGCCCTGGAAAAGGAACCTTGGGAGAATAAATCCTCGTTGGAGGAGTATTTTCTGCAAGTCTGGTCAGAGCACCCTGTCGGAGCAGGTGCTCCCGTGAAGATTTTGGGTGCTCGGTAGATTTAGTCTGAGATTCTGCTGGAGAAGTCTCAACATGTGTTTCTGAGTGTGAACCATGTCCCAGCATATATTCATCTGTGGCAAGAGATTTTCCTTGGGTCTTATGTTCCATAGCTTGCTCTTTACCCTTTCCAATGACTTTAGGGCTAGTTGGAGGTGCCAACACTTTCTCACTTCTCAGCTCCACTGCGGTGAAGTTTCTTCTGACTTCGCGTTGTAAGTCAATACTTAGGCACTGAACCTTCCAATCCAAAGTAGCAATCCGTTCGTTCATCTGCTGAGTATTCTTGATTTGTCCATCAAGGATCAGTTTCATCATCCGTTTAAGCTCATTCTCTTCGTCCCCAATGAAGTTCACTTGAGCACTTGAGCTACTAGAACCACTTCCATTCCTTGGGGTATGCTCATTCCTTGCCGAGAGAACTACTTGCTGTCGTTTGACAGTTTCGGCGGTTTGGGCAACTTGCATGTCAAGCTTCTTCACGTGAGCGGTAACAGCTTCATACTTCGCATTCAGATCATTATACATGTGATCTACCTTGGCATTGATCTCTGTTGCGGCCTTTTGCTGATTGACTAAGAGTTGCTGCATAAGACTCTTCAGCTCATCTTGAGATGTAGGCGCGGAGACAGCTTGTGGTGGTGTAGCGAATTAGGCGTTTTGCTGTTGGTTTTCTCCTTGAAACTGATTCTGATTCTGATTAGGGACGAATGATTTTCCCTGTTGGTTGCTGGAGTAAAAATTTTGAAAACCCTGAGCTTGTGGCAACTGATTCATACCTCCTTGTTGTTGCAAATAAATCTGGTCTTGTGGGTTCTCGACGTTGGTGCTTCGGTAAGAAAGGCTCGGGTGGCTCCTATAATTTGAATCAAACCCACGGTTCTGCATATATCCTTGTCCACTCACATAACTGACCTCTTGCATACCAGCACAATCATCCTCTTCAAAATTTTGGGAGATTGGTGCACTCCCATTCTCATCCACAAAGCGAACCGATTTTTGGTTTCCCCTAAGGAGTATGTTTACCTTTGCTGTCAGCTCATCAATCTTTTGTGTCTCCATGCTGTTGATTACCTGTTGCTGGAGCTTGACGCTAAGTTCTCAATCAGCTCAAAAGCGCCTTCTCTAGTCTTGGTCATAAAGTCGCCATTACTAGCTGCATTCAGTGCGTTTCGATAATTCCAGTCCACACCATCATAGAAAATTCCCAGCAAATTCTCATCAGTGAATCCATGGTGGGGACATTCCCTACGGTACTCCTTAAATCGCTCCCAAGCCTCACAGAAAGCCTCTCCGGAATGTTGCTGGAACGATGAGATTTTATTCTTTAGTGCAGCAGTCTTCGTCTTCGTGTAGAAATGATCAAGAAAAGCTGATCTGCACTGATTCCAATTTGTGATAGAACCAGGTGGTAGGGACTTAAGCCAGCGTGATGCTTTGTCCGTAAGTGAGAAGGGGAATAGCTTGCACTTCAAAAAATCTGGGCTCACTCCATTAGACCTGGTGGTGGAACAAATTTCTTCAAAATTCTCGATGTAATCCATAGGAATTTCTGCTGGAAGTCCATGGAACAAGTGTTGCTTCACAAGCGAAATCATTTGAGGCTTGATCTCAAAATCTTGCCTCTCAACAGCAGGAGGAACAATGGCAGCTCTGTTCCGGTAGAATGCATGTGGATTATCCATGTCACCAATTGCACGCTGTTTCTTGCGTTGCTGATCTTCTTGTCTATCTCTCCGCATCTGTTCCATCTCATCCCGAAGCATCTGCAACTGAGCAGCCATTCCATTGTCTTGTTCGCCCATGTTGGCGGTAGTTGGTCTTAGCTGTCGGTTCTCCCTCTCTAGCCTAGCTAGCTCGTCATTTGAAATATTTAGTAATGTCTCGGTGCAATTTCTTCTTGTTCTTCTACTGGTCATGCACCTGAAACATAAGAAAAAGGAAAAGAAAAAGGAAAAAGAATTAGTAGTTTCTTAGACTGAAAATAAAAGCAAAAATCAAAGGTAACGCAATTGGTCCCCGGCGCCAAAAAACTTGATGTGTCGAGTTTTAACCCAAAATATTTTCTGCAAGTGCACAGACACACGCAGTAGTATATGGGGTATCGAATCCACAGAGACCAAGGTTACACTATGAAATTATAGATTTTAATTTAAAGCTAAGACAATATGAGTTTTGTGTAATTTTCGGAACAACAAATAACTAAATAAATCGATGTAAATTAATTAAAACAAGCACTAGGTTAAGATATTTCGCTGGTGATTATGAGGCAAGGCCGAGCAACTATTCAGGGCTAATTAACTACCGGTCTAGAACTCAAACACAAATAAATGTCGCCCCATTCTCGTGATATATCGACACCTTTATCTAACAACCTAGAGCCCGAAACTCTCGCCTGGACCTAGTGAAGACGATAAGCATTATCAAATAGGTTCAATATGTTCACAATCAATCGCAGCAATCAACTCTCGTTGGCTACGCACCAATTGCTCACCAATGATTTTTCTAGCAACCTAGAGCACTCTCATGAATAAGTTTAACCTAAAAATCATAGGCTAGGTGATCAATCTAACCTAGGCATTACGAACCCCTATTGGCAAAGACATATAAAATTCCGATCCTATTTGTGCTCAGCCATGAACAACCTAAACCACCATTGAAAACCCTAACCTAGCTATGGATCTACTCACACATAATGCAATCGAACACAACAAAGCAAGGAGATGAATTCATGATTTATTAAATAGAATAAGGTTCAGGAAAACTTCTCAAACAAGGTATGGTCTGATCGACAAGAGGAGAATAGAGATCCAAGCTGAATAATATAAATCCAAATCGAACAAAGGAACAAAGTGTGGAGTCTTAAAAACCAAAAATAAAACCTAGAACGAAGAACTGAAGTCTGAGAATACGTGATGTAACGTGATACAAGTCTGAGGCGGCTCGGCCTTTTATTCTTTTAAAAATTAATAAAAACGCGTCCCTAGGTAAAATAGGTCGAGCACCCCGTGCGAGCACCCTGGCGAGCACGCGAGCACCTGCTCGGGGTGAAAATCGTCTTTTTGCTCCAAATTGCTTCTTTTGCTCCAATGTGCTCAAATATCTTCAATACATGCTCCAGAGCCTCAAAATACCTGAAAATACACAAAAGAAACTAGAAAAGACTCGAAAACAAGATAAAAAGACTAGTTAAAATGGGACAAAATACTAATATATCAGGTGTCTATCGGAGACAATTGCAAGCTTTTTATCATCTGGGATAACATAGCTTAGTTGCTTAAAAAACCATTCCCATGATTCATCATTTTCAGTATCAACCACAGCGAAAGCTATTGGAAATATCTGAAAATTACCATCTTGAGCTGTTGCAGTAAGAAGTGTACCTTTGTATTTTCCTTCTAAGAAAGTACCATCAACCACCACCACTTTTCTCATGAAAGGAAATCCGTTAATACTTGCACCAAATGCTAAAAACAAATACTTGAACCTTTGACTCTCATCAACTTCAAGTCGCGTTAGTGTCCCGGGATTTGCTCTGCGTATCATGTATAAATAAACAGGCAGCTGCTCATATCCACTCTCAGGAGTACCTCTAACCAATTTTCGTGCGGCTCGTAGTGTTCGGTAACCTTTCCTATAATCCATCTAGCAAAAAAAATATAAACTTTAGATTTAAACCAAGTTTTCCATATGCAGTAATAAAATAGCACGCGTAGTCACTACCTTGATATGAAATCGTTTAGTCATTGCCTCCGCAACATGCATCGGCCTAACAGTTGGTCCGATTTGACCGACAAAATCCGTGTATAACATTGCAAGTATATCTGGTGTTGCTTGTCGTGATGATGCAGACCGCTTAGTAACTGAACATATATGTTCAAAGAATATACACGAACATGAAATTTGAGATCACCATCTGCTGGTTTTGCTCGTAGCCTCCACGTACATCCTTCCACCCAACACTTGACAATCAGTAAGTCTGGTTTTGAGTATTCTACACGAAAATCAAACTTCTGTATGGCTGTCATGATCTTCAATCTTGTCACCAAATGCTCTTTAGTTGCATAACATTGTCCAACAGCCAAATTGAAGAAAGACAATTCTAAGGTATTGAAATCCGGATACTCATTTGGTTGACTTACAAAAACCGTGGATTTGCTTGTCTCTGTAGGAACATCGGCGTTAAATTCCTTCTCTTATGTTGGCATCCCATACTTGCTAAAGTTCTCATCATCTGAATCAGTTCCGTCCGAATCGTCACAATAATCAAATCTGCTTTCATCTTCATCTTCTTCATTCTTAGAATTTTCGCCAACTTTTCTATCATTCTCAGAATCATCTTCATCAACCTCTTTCGATTCAGCTAAATGTTTCTCCTTCACTTCCACACAAATTCTAACTGTTTCCGATGATGATTGAGCCAAATAAAATTGAAATTGTCTAGAGTTACCAATAATAACCGGAGGTGTTTCTGGTGGAAGTTTCTGAAGGACCTTCTTCGGCAGCATGTAACTCAACTCAACATTGCATACTCTCTTATCCAACCCATAATCCTCATATACCATTTC
This sequence comes from Cardamine occulta, assembly GCA_028015245.1. Classification (NCBI taxonomy): domain Eukaryota; kingdom Viridiplantae; phylum Streptophyta; class Magnoliopsida; order Brassicales; family Brassicaceae; genus Cardamine; species Cardamine occulta. Next base: position 11,333,478 of record CM051370.1, on the reverse strand, counting down.
AACGAAATCACATAACTGGTTTTTTGTATTTCCTTGTAGAATTCTAGAACCACTCTTGCTATCAACAACAAACAACCATCTATTATTTGCAAACATCCAGTTTCCGGATACAAAGATGATCCGGTCCATGATAAGCAAATAGAGAAACAATAAGATGAAATATCTTGAAAAGGAATAACTTGTAGGTGACAGTTGAAAACTAAAAGAAGTTTTGGGAAAGAAGAAGAACGAGGCTCAGAAAACCCTAATTTTCGTGTAGAAGTTACGTTTTCAAATTTTTTTTTTTTTCCAATTTTTGTCATAACTTAAAAAAATTATGTACAAATCTGCGATAACAGTAACGGTCAAAAGTCTGCGGTAACATAGCTACAACAAATCTACCAAAAAAAATCTGCAGACACTAGAAATACTATTCTAGTAAATATAATGTATGCGGTAAAGGAAATTGCACCAAATCTTTTACGTTTTCCAGAACAAAAAATCTGCGATAACTAAACAAAAATCTGCGGCAGCTAAAATGTTAATCTAGTAATTAATTTTTGGTAAAAAATCTACGGTCAATAGTATGTGAAACCAATCTCTGCTATAACTAAAAGTAAAAATCTACGATGAAAAAATAAATCTACGAAAAAATATAAAATTTGCCGAACAAATTCTAACACTTAAGGAAAATGAGAAAATCTACTACCTCTATACTGAGTTTCAGAAAAAAATCTACAGAGGGTAAAAATATATGCGATGAATTTATAAATCTACTACTACTAAGACTAACAAATCTACGGTAAAAAATAAATCTACAACACAAATCTACGACAAAACTAAAAATTTACCATACCAAAAAATCTGCCACAACATAAAACCGTAGATTTATTTCGCAGATTTTTTAGTCAACAGTGGCATAATCGTAAATATTTATATTTTTTCTTTAAAAAATCGGAAATAATGCTGACGTGACATTAATTAGTAATGGCATTTGTGTAATATTTTTTTTCCTAACACATGGTCTTAAGGGTATTTTTGTGATAAAAAAGAACTCATCTAATACTAATTTTTCCTACGTTAAGTTAGCAATTAAATCACAATATAGTATTATTCTAGTCATTCTCCTTATTTTTTATAAATTTTTTTTTTGAATATACGTTCATGAATAAGCTTTAAGATAAATGTGTACCTAAAGTAAACATAACAAGGAAGATGATGGGGAGAACAAGTGAAGAAGCTGTCTTGGCCATAATTTGCTTTTTTTGTTCTCTCTCAAAATAAATTTTTAGTAATGTTGATTTCAACTGGGAGACTACTGAAAGGAGATTTATAGAATTATGAGGTGACCAAGATTTGGAAATACAATTATTTACCATTATATGTTTGAACAAAATTATTTGACTAATTTTATTCCTAATATTTTTTACAGTCAAATCTTTGACTGAAATTTTATTTGTAAGACACAAATATGGAAGTTTACTCATGTCATATTGAAGACAATAGTTGAAAATCCTAATTCATTAATTTAGATTATTTTTAACTAATTTAAAATGAGCTCAAGGAGAAATAATTTAATTTTATGTTTCTACTAGTCAAACTATTTATATCTGCATGCAAACAAACTTTATACTAGATAGCAAAAAGTGTCACAAAAAGATGATGTAATTCGCGTTTTCACGCAAATTCTAAGTTAAGTTTAATTATCGAGCATTACTTGTTGATTCCCAAGATTAAAGTTTAGGAGCAAAATATCAAATATGTAGTTAAAAATTATGGTTTTTGTTTATTTATTTTATTTAGAAATTTCTTGAAATATTTTTGTTTGTCAAAGGTAATTAAAATTTGTTTTGAAAAATAAACTAGTATTCCCTCTGTTCTACAAAAATGTCATTTTACCATTTTTAATAAATTAAAAAATAATAATTTATTATACTCTTTATTAATACATTAAATCAGTTTATCTCCCTAGTTAATAAACTAAAATAGAAAATCTTAAATCAAAATTTGTTGTGAAACGAAGAAAGTATGTGATAAAAGATGAAGCTAAATATTTAATCAATTTCATAAAAACTATGTCAATCAAAATAAATAAAAAATAATATTTCTTATTATGTTGTCATCTCATTATTGAAGTTACAATAATAAAACTATAAAACATCATCGGTTTACAATTTGGTCAACCGACAACCGGTGTTAGCAAGGATATTCACATTGACGCAATAAAGCAAATTTGGAAAAACTGTAAAAATGAAAAAGAGACTTTGAAAAACTGGATTTCTATTGGAAGCATCATTTCTTTGGTTACTGTGAAATTCACATAACGGATTGCAAACTCTAAAACCAAGTATGAATATCTCTATATGAAAATTTCCAGTTATGTAAACAAAAATATTTAGTTTGTGTTTGAGAAAAATTTAAACCGGTTCGGATGATGAAAATACTACGGAATAACAAGGAATACATTTTTATTGATCAATAGATTTCAATTGAAATACTACAATAATCAAATTCTTTTTTTCCATTAATAACAATAATCAAATTCTAGATGATTTATTTTTGTATTCTTTATGAAACTATTTGTGCTGCCTTCTTATGTGTTTATAATGGATTGATACCCCATGTGGGTTGAATCTATTGTTGACAATCTTCGTTGAAGACACGTTATACCAATTTATTAGTGGCTATCTAATTCTTAGGCTTAAAAAAAGAAAGAAATTTTCCTCAAATAAGTTTACTCATATGACTTACATAAGAAAACATAAAAGAAAATCGAAATAACCGAAACCATAGTTATAAATTAATTACAAATCGCAATGGATTCTTATAATTACTCAATTAAGTCTTTCAAAATTTGTCTAGCGATGAGAACCAATTTGTTGTCCTTGTCGTAATCCACATCCACATCTATCTTCTCTTCATAACTCTAACACCACAACTACAAAATACATAAAAGAAATTAGACAAATAAATACAAATTAGAGATTATAAAAAAAAAGTAAAGAACATAAATTTTATAAGCACTACTACTACTGCATGAGCAAAGACCCGCAATTATTCAGGATTTCTGATTAGATTGGAATAAATAAACAAGATTGATTTGTGAAAAAGTAAAGTATTAAAAAATTCATTTTTTTTTTGTTAAAAAGAAATAAATAAATGGTCTTACATTCAGAATCAGTAGTGATCCAGTTGCCTTTCTTGGATCTACATCGATAGAGTGGCGTAGGACCCAAGGAAACAAGTATTGCTGGTGAAGAAACTATAGAGATATGATCAGAGGAAGAGATCGTTGTGCAACTCTCACTACTCTCCCATCTTGCAGATTCACTACTCATCCTTTTTGATTCTTTTTCATTCATCATCTTTAACTTTCTTCGGTTTCTCAACTCCACCATTACCTGAAATATCATATACTTAAATCAAGAATAATCAACTTGAGTTGCATCTAATGTGTTTGAGCCATTGGAAAAAACAGACCTTAGGGGTAAAGAATTTGAGAGCTTTGTCAGATTTGGCTGCTGCAGCCCATCTCATGAGTTCCTTCATCCTTGAAAGTGTGGCCTTAGATTTGCTTTGCTCGCTTTTCGCCTTTTCTTTATTGGTTTCGTCTTGCTTCTCTTGTTCCAAGACTTTGATAGCCTTTTTCGGATCAAACCTTGTTGATGTCACTTCTTCTTCTCCTCCTTCTTGTGCCTTCTTCATCTTTGCCATGGAGCGAAGCAAATGTTCTCTTTTAAAGCTGTCAAGTCTTCTTAAAGTCAGTGTGCTATAGAAACAAGCGTTGGATACATCTTTTCTACACCATAACCAGATTCCTTTGTAACTTCTCTGGCTTCTATGTTTAGACCCTCTTGTTGATGATCTTGCTTTGCGATCTGTGCAATCTGTGCAATCTGGATCATATTTATTAAATGGTTCTATCAGAAAACAAAATGTTTACTGATTAGCTAAAAACTTGATTATTACAAAAGTCTACAAGTTCTTTACAAATACAAGAACAAGAAATCTACATAAACTCACAAGAAAATATACATACAAAAATGTAAAAATTTCTAATAATAATAATAAGGTAATATATCCAATATCTTCTGATAAGTTAGTGTTGTACATTGTGATTCTATATAAAGATCAAGAAATACTTGACCAAAAAAAAAGGGACCAAGAACTATTTTGTTACTTACTTGTTAGAGTTGTGGTGGGTTCATGATCAGTGCATTTGAATGAAGAAGACTCTGATCTCTCTGGTTCCTTTGCTAACTTGAAGAACCATTGAAAGATCTGGTCAAAACCCACAAAGTTTGAAAAGTCTTATAAATATGGTGATTTGTGTTAGAGAGACACATCTGAATGATATAGAGCACATGTGATTATGACTAACCTCCATGTTCTGGCGGAAGATGCTTTTTTGTATATAATATAGTATAGAGCTTGTGTGATTATTCGCTTCTGTATGTCTGGTGGGTCAAACCTAGATCTGTCCCAAATGTATCAAACAGATTCTTCCTCACACATGATTAGAGACTTTGGATCGGAAGATGAAGACAAGAGATGACTTGGGAAACTAAAGAAGATATAAGTGTTTAAATAATTGGTTTGACTCAATCTAATTTGGGGTGTAAATGGAAACACAACGTGGCATTGTACCGAAGTGGGGTTTTATACATACACATGCTTCTTCTTTAGGTTGTGGTATTAGGCTATTAGCTAGTAGATGTAATAAAAGAATGTTACTTTGTTTCAAGGCTTTGTTGCCATTACTCGCAGCCACATACTTGTAAGTCATGTCATTTAATTTCATGGTGGTCCCATAAACTGATTTATTTGTTTTGAAATTAGAAATTTCTAGAGCATTAGTATATGTGCATGGAATCCATAAAAATAATTCCGAAAAGTCGTTGTTTCTAACGTAATGTAAGAGAGACTGAAATTTAATATGATTTTTTGTCAGCTTTCCGGAAATACTCATACAGTCCTAAATAAGATGGAATATGAAAACATTTGCATACTTGTTATAGAACACAAGAAAAAGCTGTTGGAATAAGGGAATAATTGTTGGATCATGGAAAGTGGAAACATGCACACCTACAAAAAATGGACAATTGAAAGAAGTGCACAACTAACTTGTACTTGAAAATGCAAATACCAAAAGAGGATTTATATAAGTTTAAACCCAAAAGAAGATAAAAGTTAGCCAAAAGTTCAGTTGTAAGTTTACTCGAGAGTAATCATAATGAATATTCAATATATTTACAGTGAGTAATTATTACTTTGTGTGCCTTAGAAATTGCAAATTTTGTGAACATTGTGTGTGGCTTTGATTCTTGTTTTTACATGAACTTGGGGTTTTGAAATTGAAAACTAAACTTAATTTAGTTAAGTTACTAATTTGGGGTGGCCTGTGGTGAAGGCAATGTACCTTTCGGTATCGATTTAAATTCCAATGCAGCTCTCAAACTCTGTGAGATCGAACGTGTTATGGTTCATGCCCGCATGTCATTTACGTGTGACGTGGCCTCATCTCAACCCTCTATATGCTTTCAGTACAACTACGAGGCTATGGTTTGGTGGTCCCAAGTCACAATTGTGATATCTTACCAATATTGTGGTTGATTTAAGACAAATGTGTTGTAGTACTCATTTTAGACAACTCTACGACAATCACAATAGCTACAATCAGAGTCCGTCCCGAGAAATTTGGGGTTCTAAACGAAAAAAAAAAATTTCAGTTTCTACAAAACTAAAGTTAAAAAAAAAATTACAATAATATTTTTAAAAAATATAACAACAATTTAAAACTTCTAAAAACAACATTTCTTCTATTTTTCTCTGTGAAATCATCCATCAAACTTGTATAATCGAGGTTTTTAACGATGATTTTTTTTCAAAAAAATTCAAATAGTTTTGTTGCCTTCGAATAAATTAACGATTCAGATTTTTTTGAAAAATATTATCTCTCTAAAACCAAAAAAGAGAAAAAATGATAAGTCACATAAAGAAGGAGGTTAACTTAAATTTCTCTTTTTTTAATTAAATAATATATTGTAATATTTAAATAATAATAATTTGAGACCCACACAATATTTTATCAAATATTTATATGAAAATTAATACATTACTCATCCTTTCCATATATATATTTTTTTCACCCTTTGACGTCAACTAAAATATATATACATGTATATATATAATTTTTTATGTGAGGGCTCCCTAAAAAATGGAACCCCATTCAAATGTTTCATGAAATTGTGTCCAGCGCCGGCTCTGGCTACAAAGACAACGATAAATGACTTTAACTACAATACGCTAAAGTTGTACACTAATCTTCTATACATTAATCGTATTCTTTTGAAAATCAAATCTAAGATTTAGTACTAATTTGGATATATGTTGGCTTCTTTTTCTCTGCTATGTTAAATGTTAAATACATACCGCAACAGATGAATATAATTTAGATATATGTTAGTTCTTGTTTTTTCTTTGCTATGTTAGATATACATATGTAACATATCGTAACATATGGTCAGTCGAGGTGATATCATGCTTTAGGCCCATTAAAAAATTTGGTGAATGAGCTATTTGACGACTACACTCACCTTGGGAGATTAGTTTGATGTTCAAAGTCTGGATCACTTCTGGTTAGCAAAAAAATAAAATTCATATGAATATAATTTGGATATATGTTAGTTCTTTTTCGCTATGTTAGATTTTAGATATATATATATATATATATATTGTAACCAATGGATATATGTTTTTTGTTCTTCGCTATGTTAGATAAATATTGTAACAAATTAATATAATTTGGAAATGTTAGTTTTTATTTTTCTCGCTATGTTAGATATATATCCTAACAAATATATATAATTTGGATATATGTTAGTTTTTGTTTTCGCTGTGTTAGATATATATCGTAACCGATGAATATAATTTGTATATATGTTAATTTTTTTTCTCTGCTATGTTAGAAACATATTGTAACAAATGAATATAATGTGGGAAATATGTTAGTTCTCTTTTCCGCGGGTTTTTAGTCATAAAACCCCTCATCTAAAGATGAATCGTAAAAAAACCTCTCAGCTATATATTTAATGAAAAAACTCACCATCTTTAAATCCGTTAGTGAAAAACCCATATATCTACAATTCCGTTAAAATTTAAAACGCAGTAATTTCTAAAATTAAAAAATGATAATTTTTAATAATAAAACCCCTTAACTAAAGATTAATAGTAAAAAAAACTCATCAATTATATATTTAATAAAAAAACCCCTCAATTTTTAATCTTTTAATAAAACCTCCCGCTCTCTCTACAATACAATTAAAACTTGGCTAAATTTAAAACATAATATTTTTATTTTCTTTTGGTCAAAAATGACACAATATGCTATAAAATGAAAACAACATATTCTAAAATGAAAACGACATGAATTTTGATGTTCTAAAATAGAAAATTTTATTGTTTGAAGTCTTGATTTTCTGGATTTTTATGTTGAAACATGTTTTATTTTGATGTAATCTTGTTATTAGGAATTTTATGTTCTAATAAATTTTTGGATATGTTAAAAATCAATTAAAAAATCATGTTATTTTTTTTTCTTTTTTAGAACATCAAAATTCATGTTGTTTTCATTTTAGAATATGTTATTTTAATTTTATAACATGTCGTGTCATTTTGACAAAAACAAATTTGTATTTTAATTTATCCCAATTTTAGACAGATGAGTTTTTTTCATTAACTTATTAAAAATTGAGGGGTTTTCTCATTAAATATATAATTGATGGTTTTTTTTACTCTTTATCTTTAATTGAGAGGTTTTATTACTAAAAACCATTATATTTTAATTTTAGTAAACACTGCGTTTTAAAATTTTAACGGAATTATAGACGGAGAGATTTTTTCACTAACATATTTAAAATTGAAGGATTTTTTTTATTAAATATATAGTTGAAGGTTTTTTTACGATTTATCTTTAATTGAGTTTTTTTCTGCTATGTTAGATATATATAGTAACAAATGAATATAAGTTTGATATATGTTAGTTCTTTTATCTCCGTTATGTTAGATATATATCGTAGCCGATGAATATAATTTGGATATATATGAGTTCTTTTTCTCCTCTATGTTAAATATTTACCATGACAAATAAATATAATTTAAATATGTTAGTTCTTTAATCTCTGCTATGTTAGATATACAGTATATCGTAATCGATGAATATAATTTGGATATATATGTTAATTCTTTTTTCTCCGATATGTTAGATATATATACAGTAACGGATGAACATAATTTGGATACACATGTTAGTTATTTTTTCTCCTAACATTATGTTAGCTTTAGCTTTTTTTCTTGCTAGATGTATTCGAACTATCTATTCAATGGTGATATTGTCTTTGCCATAATTTCAATGTACTTGTTCGTTTTAGATAAGAGATAAGCTTAGTTGAAAGAAACCAACAACATTTCATCTACGAACCCATCTCCCAGGTAATATAAACTTCATAACAACAACCCAAAAGAAATTAAATAAATCCACGGGTACTAATTATAAAAGACATTGCATAAAAAAAAACCATACTTAGTATACATTGAGCGACATAACAAGGCTCAAAATAACATTTACATAACACCAAACAAATCCTAAAGGGCTCTCGGGTTTTCAGCAAAACCTTTTCCCTTTGCATCGGCCTGGTTCTGACCCGAGAGATATCGATAGTACCTAAAGACAAAACCAGTTTCAGTAATCGCAAAAGGGTTTTTACAACCAAAAACCCAATCATATCATATTGATTTTACCGGCTTATCGCGGATGATTTCCGCTTGATCTAGGACGTCCAAATCTCCGCCTTCTTCTTGGAACAGGTGTAGAATCACCGCCTATATCGTTCTGCAGTCTCAACTCTTCATCATCATTGTTGTTATTATGTTCATCTTGTAGACCCAATAGATTCTCTCCCCAAAGGTATCGTCTATCTGAAGAAGAACGTCGATGATTTCTCCATGCTCTTGATCTGTGAGATCTTGATCCACCACCACTATTGCCACTACCACTAGAACCTCCATTTTCAAGAGACCCAATCATCTGAAACAATACTAAAGTGGTCCAAAGATCGCTCCCACCATTTCCTGTTTCTCTTTCACCTGAGAACCTATCTCCGTTTTCTATAACATAGTCTCCTACTACAACAGCACCAGGCATAGCAGAACGGATAGCACTAACTATATCTCCATACTCCCTCTGGTTCTCAAGGCGTCTCCAAGCTCTTTCTCTTGATGGATCAGTGTCTGAAGGACGAGTTGTTGGATGTATCCTTCTCGCATGGCGACGCAGGTCCTGGTAGTTTCCAGTAAACGAGCACGATTCTCGAGAGCAGCTTCGATTCTTAAGATCAAGATACGTTCTTACTTCTTCTACAACCTTCCATCCTAAAACAGAACCCCGGCACAAAGGACATTTCAAATTCGTAATATCTTCTGCCTGTTCTTCTTCTTCCACTCTCCTCCTCCTCAGCGATTCGGAATCGCCAACACGGTGAAAACTGCTTCGACTGGCTGTACCATGCTCGTTTTGAGATTCGTAATTGTTTTCCCTTGAAGCCAAGTTTGACTCGGGAGTAGGGTCATTTGGTGATTCATAATGAAGTTTCTTAAACCGATCGAGGCAATTGGAATGTCGGTAACTTGTATCGCAGATGTAAGACCTGCAACCTTTGTCATGAGAGCTGCACAGCAGTAGAACAGCATTATGTGGGTGATCCATGCAAACAGGACATGAAACCTCATCCAGTTCTTTGTGAAGAGCATGAACATCTGACTCGGTACTTAATTTTCGCTTAACACCAGCCATCTTGTAAATCACTGTGTAAGCTACTCATGCATCGAGTTAGTTAGAAACAACTGAACAAAGTTTTACAAATACTATTGTTTTTTGTCAAAAGTCGACAAAAATCATTGCTTAATTTCAATCAATCATCAATCATGTAGCAGTAAAAACAAAACAAGACCATAATAATCACATAACCAAAAACACAAGATATAGATATCTTATAACTAACTCATGTTCTTGAAACTAACAAAGAAACTTAAACATACACTTACCAATAGAGAGCAATCTTATTAGCAGCCTCTTGAAACAATCTACTTTTCTTACTATTTGATCGCTGAAACTTTTTAACTTTACGACAAACTCGGGAACCTGAAGGACACCAAATTCGGCATAAATAACTAAGCCACTATTCTTTAAGCTGCAGAGGCAACCCAAATCCCTAAAACCTGCACACAAATTTATGAAGTAGCAATCAAATTTTAGGAAAATTATCAAATACCATTATTCATTAACACACAATAGATCCACACACATGTTCATATAAACCACTGTTAAGATAGTAATCAAGCAACTAGTGGCTTCATCAGAGAATAAGAAATTAGAATCCTAAA
>CM051370.1:11297959-11322959 GCA_028015245.1 Cardamine occulta | reverse complement strand
ACCAAAAACAACATTGGATAAACAAGAAATCAGAAGAAAAAAAATAAAAACCTAATCTTTTACTACAATACACAAGACGTCATTAGTTCAATACAAAACCATTGATGGATTTGACCAGTTTGGCTTAAATTAGAAACTTTCAACTTTAATACCTAAAGTTCAAAACAACAAACCCAAAAATCAAAGTTTTAAATCAATCTAGAATATAATCAAAACTCAGATTCGTTTATTCCTCATCACATAGATAAATAAAACCCTAACCCGAATCAAAATATCCAAATCTATCAATCAAATTTTCAACGCTGCAAAAATATCAATAATCGAAAACTATTCCTATCAAATTTTAACAGCAAAAAAAATCCAATCGATCCATCACAGAACAAAAATTTCGATCAAACGTACAAAAAACAAGATCAAAATAAATCTGGTAAAAAAAAGGAGGAAAATTACAAATTGGGAAATTTAGGAGTTATTTCGTCTTCCAAGGATTTGAATTTTGAATTGATAATCTTTGAATCTCTCTTCTCTCTATTTCTCTATTTGAGAGAGATTGGTGATGAGATTTAGGAACTGGGTTAGGCGAAACAAAGGAGAATCGATGATTTCACTTTGCATTTATATTTATTCATATTATTATTATTATTTTCCATATTATTTAAAAATTCATAAATAAATAAATAAAACTGCACGCTATAAATATTTTACCAAAACGACATCGTATGAGTTTGCGCCTCTTCAGAGTTTCAGAGAAAATGAGTTATCTTGTGAAGACGTTAACGAAGAAGGAAGAGATTGATCGGATCATCAGAGATACCATTGATGAAGTTCTTGTATTACGATTCGGTTGTTGCTCCAATTCCGTTTGTCTTCAACATGATGATATTGTAAATTGATTTTTTTTCTCTCTTCTCTTTTACACGAAATCGCTGAGTTTCTAATTCAGAAACCCTAATTTTTTCAGCTTGTGAAATCGATGAGAGATGTTTCGAGATTTGCTAGTGTAGCTTTTGTGGATGTTGATTCAGAGGATGTTCAAGTGTATGTCAAGTACTTTGATATCACTTTGTTTCCTTCGACGATCTTCTTCTTCAACGCGCATCATATGAAATTGGATTCTGGGTAAATCAAAATCAATTCCGGTTCGGTTTAGGATTCGGTTTGGATGGTTTTGAGTTGATTTTGGTTTGGTTTATTTAACAGAACTGCTGATCATACGAAATGGGTTGGTGCATTTCACTTAAAACAAGACTTTATTGATGTTGTTGAGGTAACAAAAAACAAACTTTTAGTTTCATTAATCTCTTATGTTAAACTTTACAGATTCTGAATACTCTGTTTTGTTTTGTGTTCTTGTATAGGAAATATATAGAGGAGCGATGAAAGGGAAGATGATTGTTCATTGTCCAATACCGCCAGAGAGAGTACCAAAGTATCAGCTATTGTATAAGGATGTGTAGAATCTAAAATTTGCAATGTTTTCACTATGCAAAATCTGTTTTCTCATCTTGGCAATAATATTTACATATATATGTTTTGTACACAGTGGAAGAATTAATGAGATGAATATACGGATTTTCGTTAGAAACAAGGTGTGCAAACTGACCAGTAGTAGTATTCTTGATTTTGATGTTTGAAGTTAAGGTTTTGTTTCTCTTCTTTTGCTTTTAGTGCCGAGTTCCATTGACATGGACCGAAGTCGGCTTGTTATCTCGGTGAATGGAGGACGAGAATCCGGGTCTATAGACCAGCATTGTTCCATTAGCTTTTTCCAATCAGGAGAACATGATTTTGGTATGGGAGGTCGAAGCGTGTTCTTTACAATCCCGCCTTATAGTGTTTTAAAAGAAGAAATAGATGAGCATTTAGTGATTGTTGAGGTAAGTGAAATTGAGTGATAGTTTTTTTTTAACTTACCAATGATTGCTCCACAATGCATATCTGCATAAGGTTCTTCTCCTGTTAGAATCTCCCACAGTGAGATCCCATATGAAAAAACATCGACCTGTTCAAACCGAGAAAGATATAGGTTATGGTCAAGTTCATGAAACTAATACGATAGTGGTTCGATCAGTTTTTCTTACTTTCTCGGAAACCCGAGTGCTGCTTCCGTTTAAGAGTTCTGGAGCCATCCATGGAAGTGTTCCTCTTACTCCCCCAGATACCAAAGTGTTACGTTTGATTCTAGATAAGCCAAGATCTCCCACCTGTAGAAATTCTAATGCCATAAGTAGTGGATTTTTAGAGCAACTATGCGAATAGATTTTCATCGATGAATGTATATGTTTACCTTGCATATAGGCCGTTGTGGATCCCTTAAATTGACAAGTAAGTTCTCGCATTTGAGATCAAAATGGACAATGTTCTTTGAGTGCAAATACTCCATGCCAAAAGCAGCATCCATTGCGATTATTATCTTTCTTCGAGCATCAATAAGTCTGCGTTGGTAGTAAATCTGGCTTGTTAAGTCTCTATAAGAACACTTAAGGGGAATGCAGTGATGTAATTAAGCTACCTCTTTTTTTTGAGAAGAGCATGCCTAAGTGATCCATTCACCATGAACTCCGTAACAGTTGCCAAAGTTCCACCAGCTCCATCTGGGACTATACCGTAGAATGCAACAACATTTGGGTGATGAAGATTTGAGAGTATTTGTGCTTCCCTCCAGAAATCTTTCGTCTGATAAAGCAAACAAAACTTAAACGACGCATCTTGTGTACTTCATAACAACAAATCAGTGATCTTTAGCCTGATTTTTGTATTACAATGGTGATGAGCTAAAGCGAGAATCCATGGTATTTGCATATGACCGAGACACTCGACATTTCATACAAGGGAAGTACATACGGATTTTGCTGGACAAGCATAGTTATTTATCTCCAGAGTAGGACTTGAACAGAATCAAGAAGACAAAAGAAAGAAAGAAAGAAAAGATTTGAGGACTAACCAAGCGTTCTTGTTCAGATGATCTCCCTGCAAAGCAGCTTTTCCTTATTCGCTTTATCGCAACATCCGTTCCCCGCCATGTTCCATGATAGACAGTTCCATATGTCCCGGATCCAAGTTCTGTTAGGTCTTCAAGATCAGCGTTCTTTATTATCTGAAAGTTTAGAATAGGTAAAATCTTAATTTCTAAAGCATGTCAAACAAGTCATGTGTGATTATGGATTACTCTATAACATGTCTAAGTACCTGCAAGCCATAAACACTAGCTTCCATTTCAACAATGAGTGTTTCTTTCAAACTATTGTCTTTCTCGCCGATGTTGTCGTCAACTTCCTGTAAACAAGTTAACAATAATGAGAACAAAGACCATCCTTTAAACTTAAGTTATAAAGGTTTCAAAACAAATAAATCACTACCTCAGAAAGGAACACAGTATCATTGCTATTCATCTTTGTGTGTCGAATGGTTTGTGGTGAATCTAGCACTTCGATAGATGGGATCTTCAAATTGTAAGTTTTGCTAGTTGTAGCTACCGCTGGCTGATTCAAATCCATACTCGGGATCCTCACGTGGCCTGAACCACCTTCCCTTTGTATTCTCTGCATGTCAGTTATTACAGTTAGAATCTAACAAGAAGATAAATCATATATAAATCTAACAACACTCACATTATTTTCTGTTGAATCAAGTCCTAAGCTCGCTATCTCATGAACAATGTTCTTGTTTGCTGATTCTGAGGAGATGTTAAACAAGAAATCCTCATTAGAGTCCACTTTGTTATTTAACAAGTCCAAATTCATCGCACGAGCAGCACGACTTCCAGATTCTTGATCAAGATCATAAGGCTCTCTATTTTCGTTCCCCATTTGGTATAGAACCCCAAGTGTTTCCGCATTTGGTGAACTAGCTGCAATGCCTTCATCTAAGGAGATTAGACTTGCGGACAAAGTTCCAGCTAGCGAACGTTCGTTATCTTGCTTTATAGGCTTCCATGGGTCAAAACTAACCACTGAGTTCTGGTTTGGAAGCTTCTTGAAATCCATGTCATTAGGTATTGCTCTTGTCCCCATCACTTTCCCTCCTAGATGAAAAATTGTATCACTGTTCCCTCCTTGATTCCTAGCTTCTTGATTTAGATAAATCTCATCATAATGATTTCCCGTGGATGAAATGTCGATATGCAATGTCTTGTTATCACCAAATAGTCCTTGACCTCCTGGACTTGGGGAAAATTTTAACGTAGGCTCTCCTCCTTCAATGGACTTGAAATCAAGTATGTCACTTTGCGTACGACGGTCAGCTAAATCATTGTTTCTAGGTACATGCACTTGCTTTTCTTGTGTTTGTTTCTTTGTAAAGTTCAATGTTGAAGATGGGCTTTGTCTCTCTTGTGAAAAGTAACTAGAATTCCCACCATTAATCTCAAGTGTAGAGTCTGAGTAAGAATGTGGGATTCCCAAGAAAGAATCATTTGAATTAGTAGAACCAGAAAATGAAGCCTTAGATTCATCAAGCATGCTCGTTTTATCGTAGTAAACCCTTCCATTATTCGTAGACCTCTCGGGGTTAAAGCCAAGAGTGTTAACATGACTGAGATTGGGAGGAGTCGCATTGAAGCCACTCTGAAATTGAATCCCATATAGATTCTCTACTTCTTGCTTGTTCACTGAAGGTAATGGTCGTTGTTGATGATATTTAGAATCATTCATCTCAAAGCTAGAGGTGTCTTGTTGAGTTGGAGTGAAGGAGTTATTACTCTCAGAGCTTGAGTTGTTGTTACCATGGAACTGTGAATGTGAGTATGCACCATTTGAATCCTTATGTTGCAATGGTAAAGGAGAAACAGGAGGTGATGGATAGCAAGACATGTTATGTTGAACTCCATTGAATAGTTGATTCGGGTGCATAACACTAGTGTCTAACCGAAGCATCTGACCCGGTGTTCGTTTACAAAAACTCGGATATCGATCCAAATTGCTTACTTGAAAACGTGTATCGCCACAGAAAACTTTCCTTGGAGTAGGATCAACATTACAGTTTATAGCTGCAGCATATTGACAATCAGGAATGCTTTGTTGAATCTTGTTTTCATTTTCTCCAAGAGGAATCAAGAATAGTCTTGGTCTTTGTGAACCTTCAAGTCTTTCTAGTCCATTGTATTCTTCAATCATATTCTGAAGATCTTCATCCGAAGATACCGATATTAAGGAATCAAGCTCATCTCCTGGAAGTTGATACTTTATTGAATGAAATTGTTGGCATATAGTTGAGGTCTTCTTTTTAAGCTCTTCCCATGAAAGATTCTTACGTATCGAAATAATATGCGTCTCTCCACCTACATATTTTAGTTTTTCATCAGTGGATCTTGGCATTATTCTTCCACCAAAACTGCAAAGAAACTTCACTTTTCCAAATCTATCGAAATCTCCTCCTCCTCCTCCTCCAGTATAGTTGTTGGACTGAACACGCTCGGGTAAGTATACAGAAGGTGGAGGAGACCTTCCTGTGACACATCCTTGGTTTGAGTTTATTTCAACAAAAGCTTTCCTAGTCACAACTTCTTTTTCACAACCTACAACATTATGATAAGCATTAAAATGAGGCACATTGTAACCACCATTCTCAATGCGTGTCGAAGTCCTCGGATCTCGTCCAAAATCATAAGCATCAGAAGGACATTCAGATTCTATCCTCCTCAGTTCATGAAACCGAGCAGCATTTTCGTATCCCGGTGTATGATTCTGATAGTAAAGATCCCCAAATCTATGCATATCATTATGAGTTTTCGCGGAAACGATAGGAGTTTGATCCTTAACAAACTCCATAGAAAACTCTTCACCAGTCTGAAGTGAAACGTTTTTATTCACATTTCTTCTCTCAGCCAAGGTAAAAGCTGGTTCCGCGTTTTGTCGAGTCCATCTATCTGACATACTTGACGATCTCTCAAACAAGGCTATGAGTTTTTTAGATTAATCTTTGAGCTTCCATTAAACAAAAGAAGCCTTGAACAAGTAAAGAGACACAGCATCCAACAAGTAAAGCTAAACAGAATCAAGATTTTTCTTTGCACCTGAAAAATTTAAGGAAATAAAATTATGTAAGTACTTTTTTTCGTAGTTAAACCTCATAAATTAAGTTGTCAATTAGTTATTGACTCTCTTCTATGGAGAGCAAATCGGAAACCGATGTGTTTACATGGAAAAAACATAAATCTTGTGCTTTTGTACATTTCGTAAGCTTATTAGCACAGACATTCTCATTATAGGCGTAATTAATCTAATCTTAAATGATATAAGTACTTAGACATTTGAATTAGCTATTTACCTCAAAGAAAATAAAGAAAAGGAACAGACAAGAAAATTGAAAATTCATATACCAAACCATGCATGCATGTGGCATTCACAATTTCACATACACAAAATAATTTATAAAGAAGAAAAAAAAAACACTTACAATGTTTCTGAAAAACCTGCATGAATTATGGCCAGCCCAAAAAAGCTAAAAGAGCCAGCTGAAAACTTCACGTGTAGGACCAAGTTTTTTAAATCAATCTAGAATATAATCAAAACTCAGATTCATTTATTCCTCATCATAGATAAATAAAACCCTAACCGAATCAAAATATCCAAATCTATCAATCAAATTTTACAATATTTCAACGCTGCAAAAATATCAATAACCAAAAACCATTCCTATCAATTTTTTTTTTGATAAAAGGCTTATTCCTATCAAATTTTAACAGCAAAAAAAATTCAATCCATCCATCACACAACAAAGATTTCGATCAAATGTACAATCAAAGATCAAATAAACCTGGTAAAAAAAAAGAGGAGGAAAATTACAAATTGGGAAATTAGGAGTTATTTCGTCTTCCAAGGATTTGGATTTTGATTAATAATCTTTGAATCTCTCTTTCTTTTTTTCTTTTCTTTTTTTGTCAAACAAAATGAAGATAATCTTTGAATCTCTCTTTCTATTTCTCTATTTGAGAGAGATTGGAGATGATGAAAGATGCTGAGATTTAGGAATTGGGTTAGGCTCAACAAAGGAGAATCGATGATTTCACTTAATTATTATAGTTATCACAAAAATGAAAAAAAAAAAAAAAAAACATTGCAGCTGCATTTATTTAAACTAGATAGTGGCTCATGAAAAAATATTTTATTCCAAAATGATAAACACTACAGCTTGCCGGCAAAAAAAAAGAAAAAAAAAACACTACAGCTTTAATAGTACTACTAGATTCGGATCTGGAGGTCTATTTATAAGACAAAATTATTTGATACTATGCTAATATTCACGCGTATGCACGGATTTTATTATAAAATATTTTATCTTAATGTTTTTTAAAAGTAACTTATACTTGTAATTATTTACTTAAAATGATCATGGAATTTGTTTTCCTCCAATAATTATCTTAAGTTTTACATGTGCCCAAACATGATAATTTATAGACGACATGGTAGTTATTTTTCAATAATATATTATTTATATATTTAATTTATAGGTCTGTAAATATTATTTAAAAATTATAGAGATCGAATATGACTTATGTCAATTGTGAGTTGTATTCATTATTTCACCTTAAGATGCAAATAAAACCAAAGTGATCGAATGTACCATTACTGATAAACCGAAAACAAAAGGGAAAAGGCATAAAAGATTATTAATTATAGTAGTAATTTTGGTTATGTTGATGTGTCATAATGGGAGAAAGTTATTTTTCCTTTCACTTTTCTCTTTTATTTTTTTATTTTTTATTTTATGTTATACTTAATATATATATTTTAAGATATAATTATTTAAACTAATTTTCTATTGTAATATATAAAATATTGAGATGAATTGTTTATCAATAAAAAAACAAACAAATTCATTCAGAAAAATAGAAAAGGAAAATTAATATATTAAATCATAAATTTATTAATTTTATAAACTAATAAATAGTGTAACTATTTAAACATAATTAAAAACTTAGTGAGAAATATGATTAAACGCGTAAAGAAGATGATGTAAATGTAAGATAAGTTAAAGTGTCGTACTATGTAATTTATATATTTATGGTTTTTAAAATTTTAATTTGAATTGTTTAGTGTTTACAGATTTTTAAAGTAATTAAATTTAAATTAATTGATTTGTTATATAAAATCTTATATATCTCTATTATATAAAAAGGGGATTTTAGGGCCTCTGGCTCCACATCAGACAAAAACACAAGTTTAAGAAGAGCTGTTGATGTGCTATTTGGCATTTTTTTTAAAACAGATTTATCTACATTAATTCATTAGATTCATTACTACTCCTTGCCGCAAGAGTTACAAAATCTATGGGTTCATGAAGCTTTACGTATTCCTCATTTTATATCCCTTCAAATCTCTGTTATTAGATATCCCTTCAAATCTCCGTTATTAGAAAACGATGAGGATTTGGAGGTTGGTATTTCTAATAACAAAGGTTATGCTATCCGCTTGCTTAGCAAAGCATGATTTGCTAGTTGCTATCTGAGTGTAAATTTTTTGATAACGCAAATAAATGCTCATTTCTTTTTCTAATTTGTTTTTCTAACTCAGAATAAACAATCTAACAAAATAAAGGAAGGTAAGATTTTTTTCAAAGAAAAAGAAGAATTGATGCTCTTCTTGTGTCCATGGAATTCGTTTTCTCCTCTCTTGTCCAGCTCTAGATCCACTTTTACCTCCTCCCACTGGAACTATTTTATTTGGGAGATTACATGATTTGGCTTCTCCCATGATCCAGGAAGGATATGGTTTGTTTACCTGAGAACTTGCTAATTGGTCTAATTGGTCAATGAGAACATCTTTTTTTGTGAATCGCAATTGATTTTGGAATGCCTTCTCTACCTTTCTGCTCAATGTCATCATACTAACCAGAAATATAAAACAGTAAGAAATGATTAAACAACAGTCCTGAATAAAAGTTTACCCATTATTAAAAGTGTTGGTCATTATAATTAAACTGATGAATAATTTCAGCTTTACCTTTACAATGCAAATTCATGCCTTCCATCAAAGCAATGTTTTTAAAACCGGACCGGGACCGGCTGGTCAGACCAGTCCAACCGAGAATCGTTAGTGTTACCGAATACAGGTTAGTTTAAAAACTGGATTTGGGTAAAACCATTAAAACCGCCAAAAACCCACCAAAACCAGTGACCCGGTTCAATACTAAAACCCGGTTCACAAAATTTTAGTCATATTTTTTTAACTAATTAGAGTTTTTGAGAAAAATTAAATGGATAAATTGTATATATTTTAAGATATTTTTCTTCATAAAGTTTTTCTATTTTTATTTCTTAATTTCATTAAAATAACTATTTAAATCATTTTTTATTTAATATAAATTAAAATCTTCATATCTATATTTTTTATGATTTTAATATATAATTAATAGTTGGACACATAATAATATTTATTTATGTTACTATAAAAAAAATTAATTGCTTATATAATTTGAGATGGGCCAATAAAAAGGGGATTATTGCCATTTTCTGAGGAAGCTGATATGTCATTCCATCGAGTCCCCTTCAACTATTATATATAGGATAATTTGCATAATAACTAATAAATTAGAGAAATTCTCTAGAATAGCACCAAATGATGTTTTTTTATCACAAATAGTACTACTCTTTATTTAGTCCAAAAATAGCATTATACATTACAGCAAAAGACTATAATATCCCTCATTTTAAAAGAGACTATTTTTGAACTTTCTTCACATTGCTACGACGAGATCGACGATGGTGAGATCGACGGCAAATGGACAACAAAATGACCAGATCTTCTTTCTCCAGTCCTCGATTTCATATTATTTCTCTCATCCTCCATTTCATCTTCCTCGATTTCATCTTCCTCGATTTCATCTTCCTCCTCATAAATTAGGTTTCATCTTCTTCCTTCTTCCTCGATTTCAGTTAAATTTCATTGTGGAATCACAAAATTACTGTTTTGATCAAGCTTCTCTTCTTTGTTTCAATCAACTTCAATTTGATTGGAAATTTCAGTTATGCATGGATAAAATTTTTGGTCAAGCTTCTCATAATTGTAAAACCACAAAATTTAAGTGTTTTGATCAAGCTTCTCTTATTTTCTTTGAACTTACAATGTTTTGATTCAGCTTATATTCTTTGTTTCAATCAATTTCAATTTGATTTCAAGTTTTCCGTTATGTATGGATGGAAACTTTGATCGAGCTTCTCTTATCTTCTTTGAAATTACAGTATTTTGATCAAGCTTTTCTCTTCTCTGCTTTGAAATTACAGTGTTTTGATCAAGATTTTCTCTTCTCTGCTTTGAATTTGCAGTGTTTTGATCAAGCTCAGTGGTAATAGGACTACAATCGAAATCAACCAAGAAACACATGGAATCAAATATTTATTCAAGCTAGTGAACCTATATAGTTACTCAGATTCAAACTAAACCATTTTTCTGCACAATCATTAACACCAATCTGATAATTAAGTAGCAGATTTCAAAGCTAAAAATGATAACTTGATAACCGTATAATGCTATAATGCTAGCAACAATGAAAAAAAAAATAGATTCGAGCCAATACGTTCATGCTGCAAATAAATTAAAGCCAACATTAAAACTTCAACTCTCATAGACATTTCATCAAACACGTTATATGCATATCCGATCCAACATGTTTATTCTAAAAATTGCAAGAGATTGAACAGATTCAAGTTTTTAAAAGTATCACAAATCCCTAAATTGATAACTTAAAACAATAGATGAAGAAACTGATGAGCAAATTTGATAGCTAGGGTTACCATGGGAAAAGATAAAGAGAAACTAATTTGAAGACCTGAGACATCAACGGTGGATGAAAAAGTAATATTTCCAGCGGTGTATCTTTGATTTATCGTCGGAGATTCGTCGGAGAAGTAGATAGCTGGAGAAGTTGAAGTTTTCGGCGGTGAATCTTCGAGTTCGTGAAGTTTGGAGAGTGCTATTTTTGGAAGTTTTGTGTTTTTTGAGAAGCATGGTAAAATTATCTTTTGGTGATTAATGAATGCTAGATTTGTCCAAATATGAGCGTGTGTGCTATTTCTGTCACAAAAACTGTATTTGGTGTTATTTATGAGAATTGCCCAATAAATTATCTAAAATCCTTTTTGTATTAGACTTACTAATATTTTGTTTTCTTTCCTCTGCTTCCTTTTCCTATCTGTTTTCAGACCAAAATCTATTTCACGCTGGGGTAAGTCCCACACAATATATATTTGTTTATTTATTACTATTTTCTAGATTTATATATATATATATATATATAATTTTTAAGTGTTTTTTATTTTTTCATTTTTCATATTTGGTTAATTATTTTAATATTCTTTAATTTATTATTCTTATTTTTATTTGTATTTTTTCTTTGTAATCTAACTATTTTATTAATAATATTTCCTCATAAATATTTAAATGGTATAACACATTTGTCACTAACTTTAGTATTTAAAATCACACAATATTTGAGTTTTCATAGTTTTTTTATGTAAGAATTAATATTTTTTAAAATTAATATTATTATTACTCTAAAATTGATATAAATATCAAACTAACTTTCTTCTACAATAAAGACAATATTATGACCAATTTGAAATACATTCATAACGAAAATTTTGATCGTAAGTTAAAGTGTTGATATTTTTAAACATTGTAGACATTGAACAATAACTTCATATGTAGTTGGTGTTTAAGAAATTTCTAAATCTCTGATAATAAATTTTACATCTAATCTTGTTGATGTATTTGGATTGAGATATTCGATTTTGGAAAACATTTCAAGGCTATTTGTTTGGTGTTCTTAAACTTGTTAATAAACCATTGATTAAGACATATGATGTTTGTTCATTAATGTCATGAAACACGAGGTACAAGTTTATCAAATTTTTGAAGGTATTGTCATATTTTGAAGTATATGTTCGTTGGCAAAAGGATTAAAACATTATAAGAAACTTATTTATTAATGTTATAAGAAATATTAATGTTTGAAAACAATAATAGATGTTGATTTCAGTTTTTTTTTTCTGATTTATTATATCATATTTAATTGCTTTTAATTTCTATTCTTAATTTTCCTTCATTAGTAGTGTCGTTTGTGTTGACCAATTTTTTGTTTGTTATAGTTGAAAATTAAAAATGTATGGAAAAATATTTTTTTTGTTATGGTTGACTATCATTTGTGGTATCGAGTTATTTAATTGGTCTTTTATGATTGTTGTTATATATTGTCTCTACGTTTATAATAAAAAATGTTATGACCACTAATTACATCAGTATTTGTGTTGTTATAGTTTTAACTTTGTTAAACAATATGAGCTTTATTTAAAGTTTTTATTATATAGTATTTCTTAGTAAGTTGAGAATATAATACTTAAAATTTGAAAAAGATTACTTAAAAGATACACATGACAGTGTCTCGTAACTTGAGTTTAGAAGTAACCTTACTATATTAGATAAGATTTAAAGTATTTAATTTAAAAGTATATTTATATATTTAATAAGTATTTTGTGGAGTTATGGTTTTAAATTTGGTAAATATATGAGCTTTATCTAAATTTTTTATAATATAAATTTTTTATAAGTAATAATAATTAAAATTGAAAAAGGTTTCTTAGAAGTGATATGTGTCAGCGTCTACAAGAAACTTTACTATATTAGATATGCTTTCTAGTATTTAATTTAAAAGTGTATTTATATATTTTAAATATATTTTGTGGAGTTTCAGAGTTTGCGATTTTGTGGTTTGATTTTTTAGCATTGGATTAGTTTATTGATTTATTTTGAAAGTATATGTTTCTACTATTTTTAAGTATTTGATTTAAAAGTATATTTTTAATTTTTTGTAGAGATTAATTGGGTTAGTTTGATAAAACATATACTATTTTTAAGTATTTGATCTTTATCAATTTTGTTTTAGTTCAAATTAGATTTTATTGGGTTAGTTTGTTGATTTATTTTAAAAGTATATGTTGATATTTTTTTTAAGTATTTGATTTGAAAGTCTAATTTTAATTTTTTGTATAGATTAATAGTTTGATAAAATTAATTGTTAGAAAGAAAATATATACAAAAGAAAAAAATTAGAGAAGGGTGAAAATATCATCTTTGAAAGAGACTCGTTGCATCGTCTTGTAGTTTCACAACGTCTCGTATTTTTTTTAAAAATAACTATATCAACAAATAATTTATAAAATTAAAACATTAAATTTGTTAAAACACACAAATAAAATTATTGATATAATTATATATATATATATATTGACAAAATTATTTTAATGATTATTGATATATATATTTTTAAACGTAGTAGACTCACACTTAACATAATCATCATAGATTACATAAATCCACATAAATGTAAAAAAAAACTGTTTTTTTAAAATATGGATTTTTTATACAGGAGTGAATTTAAATATGAAAGATGATTTTCATTATCCGCTATTTGGATAACTAATCAATTATCTAAATTCCTTTTTGTATTTTACTAACTAATTAATACTTAGTTTAAAAAAAAAAAAAAACCTAATACTTAGTTTCTTTTTCTTGTTCACAACAAAATCTATTTCCTATTTAAACCTATATATATATATATATATGAAGTTCCGATCAGATAAATAAAATTCACCAACCCTAGCCTCTCTGAATCATTCTGTGTATAATCGAACGTCTTCGTGCGGCAAATATCAGAGTTGTAAGTGGGTTATTGTAAGAATGGGTACAGCAACAAAACTTGGTTCTGAAGCCAATCAATGGAGGAAGAAGCGTGTAGTAGCTAAAGAGGTTGATGATCAAGTAAAGACGACGATGAAGAAGCGAAAGCTGGATCGTGATTTGTTTGAAGAACAGAGGCGATCGGAAGTATCTTGTTCCTCTGGGATGAACCAAAAGGTTTGTGAGAGAAACTCATATCAAGGTTCAAAAGGGAAAGTGCCCTTATCTCCTAAGGCGGCTTTTCGTGCGGCAAAAATCAGGATTCGATTTGCAGATACAATCGTGAAAGCCAAAGATAAAAAACAAGAAGTTGATAAAAAACAACAGGGCTGATGCGATGATGAGAATACAGAAAGAAAAGCAAGTTTTAGTAAGAAGGGAACGCGAAGAGATAGCTAGAATAGAAGCTAAAGCCGCCAGGTTGAACTTGCGACGCAAGGAAAGACTTGCATTAGACAAGTATGAAGAAGAAGCCAAATCCAATATCGAAGATAAGTTGGCATCTGAGAAGGAGTTAATCAAACTCTGTGGTGGATCCTCACAAGCAAGAATTCGCTGGCTTAAAATGTTTGGTCTGTCTTTGGTATAGTTTGTTTGTATTAACTGAGATTGTGTTTTTATATCGGTTTATATAGTTTGTTTGTATTAACAAAAAGATCAATAACAAAGCTCTTGTCTTGTCTTCATATCCTAGACATTATAGACAATGAAATTGATATCAGGTCAAAGTTCCCTAGCTTGAGTAATATTTGTTTCCTTGATGTTATATAATATAACAATTAATATATGATCCATTATATATGTATCGATTATAACACCATATCTCCTGGAATTAACCAGAATCCATCCCTCCATTGGTCAATCTCACTTTTCATCGCACAGAGATCAGACGCCAATACCCCTAACCTTTTTGAGTGGTCTAAAGCTACATTTTGCTAGAGTGAATCTAAGCTTCTCTGACATTCTGATAACAGATATTGTAAACAAGAGAGTGTACCGGAGAGCTCACGATTCGGCGGCGGAGATGGAGCAATTGAGTAAGTGTTAGGTGTTTTGAAGAGGAGGAGGAGGAGGAGGTCGGAAGAAGAAATTAGGATTAGGAATTGGAGGAGTACAGTGGTGGAAGATATTCGGATTAGGGTTTTGATAGAGCGGGAACGACGGTGGTCCATCCATTAGAGTTCCGGCGACGGCGTACTTCACAGAAACCGTTGTGAATTGTGCGATTCGAAACGAAACGTTTTCAACTTACACATTTAATGTTTCAGTAAAGCCCATTTATCAAGGCCCATTCATCTCTCTATAAGGTCCATATTTTAGTATTCTTAAAAGCATATTTAAAAATGAAGGAAAATATCATTAAAATCGCAAACTTTCAAAATGAGAATATTTTAATCATCAATTTTGTTGTAGGGCATTTAAAACATCAAATTTTCGTTGACTTCTTTTTCTATATTTAGAATTGTCGTTGACCCGGCCAATTAAACATATCGTTAAATCTGATAACGAAAAATGTCAATAAAATCATGAATTTGAATCATCAACTTTCGTTGTACACCTTGATCGCTCCTTGGAAAGTTTTAGGTTTCAGGACATTAAGCAGACGCCGAAGAATCTCTTCTAAGTTTGGTTTCCTTATAGAAACCTCATTTCTCAAAATCCAGTTTTTACAACAGAAACTTCATTTCTCAAAATCCAATTTTTACACTAATTTCTTACTCTGGTTTGATTGAGTGGTTGGAACAATTGACGACTATACAAGAGAAATGATAGATCTCAAGACCTTAGTCATTCAAACCCTATAGAAGAAAGGTGATGTAAGAATCAGTACCACCATTACCCTGGAGTTTACCAAGACGAGAGGCGAAACGAGTAGCGGTACAGAGCAAAATGGAGCATGCTTAACCATGGAGTCAATCCTTCACTTGGAGGAGCTGGGATTCATTATTCATAAGGAAATCAACTATTCTAAGGTGTTTGATCGAGGCAAATCACCTCATTACCGATCTGATTTGAGAGATGGTCCATGTAGCCTTCCCGCAGGTCATAGATCCCATGGTACAAGTCATTCTTCACTTGGTACAGATCATAACTACCCTTGGACTCCTTTACTCCTTTGTGCGTCGTGGATCAATAACTTGTGTGATTCAAGTTGTTTATTCATGTGTTGATTGTGTGATTCAATCATCAAATCCTCATCTCCATCGCTACCATTGTTCCATCGCACCATTCAAGCCGAATCCTTGAAACCGTGAAGCATAAACCTTAGATGGATTCTGAGGGTTTGTATCAAAAGGTGTTCTGGCTAAGATCCGAGTAAATTTTTCATTTTCTCTCTTTCGATTATTTTGATATACTATTGGATCACTTCGAAATTCGCATAGATTTGTTTGGAAAATGGAAACAGAGAAGAAATGTACCAGTTTCAGCCTTTCAGTTCAGATAAAAACTCAAATTTTACTTTTTTATAATTCATGAATTCAGACCCTTGTGTTAGTCGATTGAGTGTATGTATTTAGAAAAATAAAATGATACATTTAAAATCTTGTATTATATAATTTATGTGTTTTATGTTTTAAATTAAAATTGAATCGCATTTAGTTATGATTGTTTTAATAGTTAAATTTAAATTTTATAATTTTTATGTATAATTAATAGTTAAACACATATTAATATTTATTTATGCTACTTTTTGTTTTTTTTTTAAGATTAATTGCTTATATAATTTGAGATGGAACCATGAAAAGGGACCAATGCGATTATAAATATTATAACTAAATTGTTTAGTGTTTTACAGATTTTTAAAGTAATTAAATTCAAATTAATTGATTTGTTATATAAAATTGATAATAAATGTTCAAGTCTCTTGAATTTGCTGATGGTGTCTCTCTTCTCTCATTATTATATAGGATATTAATTTTGGTTATGTTGATGTGTCATAATAGAAGAAAGTTATTTTTCCTTTCTCTTTTCTCTTTTATTTTTTATTTTTTTATTTTATGTTATACTTAATATATAAATTTTAAGATATAATTATTTAAACTAATTTTCAATTATAATATTCATTTCCCGTATACGTTGAAAATTTTCCGTCGAATTAACCGTTTATTTTTAATAAATTACTTGTTTGGAAATATTTATTTTGGGTAATGATTAGGTAACAAAATCATATTAGATACTTACATTTCCCGTTTATGATGAAAATTATATAAATGTTTTTCATATTTCTTTTGTATAGATTTATTTTTCTTGTTTTTCAAATCTTGCCATATTTTCAATGTTATAAAGTGTATAATACAGGTTGATTGACTTTTGAAGTTATAGTACTGCTTTTAAATTTTAGGTAGTCGAATGGTTAGAGAACGGAACGTTGTAGTTGACATTTTTTTCTTTCAAAACTCTCTTCTAATATATATATATATAATTAAGAAGCGTAATTGATTTTTTATTTTAAGAATTTACTGTCTATGTAATGTTTTTATAAAAGTACTATTGAATGTTAACAATACGA
Organism: Cardamine occulta; assembly: GCA_028015245.1. NCBI lineage: Eukaryota > Viridiplantae > Streptophyta > Magnoliopsida > Brassicales > Brassicaceae > Cardamine > Cardamine occulta. The sequence goes on along the minus strand of CM051370.1, from coordinate 11,305,775 downwards.
TCTCAATACGATCATTGGCTTATCAATACGATCTCAGATTTTGTCTTTACGATTCCTAACGGACTCTATATTCGTGAAACTAATGGACATGTGGCTGCACTTTCAAAGCTACGAGGAAGTAGTTTTGTGTTTTAATATTATATTTGTCTTGCTATAGTTTTTACCTCTTTCTCCTTCATGTAAATATTCAGTTCCTTCAAATAAATTTTATATTTCATTAGAAAAACAAAATAATGATATTTTTGTGGAAGTGATGAGTTTCAAGAGGAAATTGGACAAAGAGTTTATTTAAGTTAGGAATCTGTTCATAGAGGTTGTTGTAAAGTCTAATCTAAAGTATACCATAGTTACTAAATGGAGAATGTTAAAGTTGGTCGGGTTTGTTTTAAACTTTTTAGCAATAGTTCTAGGCATTATTCTAAGTGTCTATGATAAATGGGTCAATCTTAACTAGGAACAGGCCCAAATTTAGTAAATATGATACTACGATTCAACTCTTTTGATGGGCCTTAGATTGAATAAATCACTAAAATAATCTTAGGTTCGCAAATACCACCTCACTAAAATATCCTCAAGTTTAATCGAGCTCAATATGATTGCAAATGAAAAAATGGAGACTTGTTAGGTTGTCACTGATCGTATCACCACTAAGATGCATTTGCAACAACCACACTTTCAATGTGTTTGTTATTTAAAAAAACTCATATTGGTTTTGACTTTCTGAAACATATCTACTCTAGCTGAAAAATATCTGCATTTAGCTAGAATAAATGGACTAACCATTTGTCCACTTCTGTTTGATTACTCAACCCAACTGCAACACTTGGGGATCACATTACTAAAACCAACATCATTTTAGTTAAGTGGTCGATTGTTGAATTACATGTTTCTCTTTCTCGCAGTGTGTTTTGAATAAGACATATATTTCATACTACTTTTTAAAACATAAATATGTAACCATAGATGATAGACCGAGTCACTTATATGTGTTAATTGCTGTTCAAGTTCAATAATCAATCACAATTTATTGTGATAAAATAAAACTCGCAATCTATTATGGAGTTGGAGGAGAAGGATAAAGTCTTTTGATTCAATTATTGTTGGTCACTGTGGATGTAAAATTGAGCTTTTAACAGATTTCAGATATTAGTATAGAGTTCGTTTTGGGATCTCCGGTTATAAAAAAAAATCATTTTTAGTTAACGTGCTTCTATTAAAATAATAATCTAAATTTAAAAGATAGTTTGGTATATTAACTAAACCTATATAATGTTTTAAATCTTTTAATTAAATCTCCAGTTCAAACTTTTGATAAACGGCATTGTAGAAATAGACACATAATTGTGTATGACTTATTGATAAATGTTCCAAAAGAAATATAAGCTATGGAGTCAAGGAATTAATAACTAATGAAAAGTATAGCCGATAATACATTTGGATTATCAAATACAATTAATCGAAGTAATGTTCATGTGTCTTGATTAACGGTGATAACCGGCCGGCCATGTGGCTTGTCTTATGTGCCAAAGTCAATGCCAAACACAAATGTGCTTCGAAGAATGGCCTCCTTAAACTTCCCACTATTTCCATATATTATATGTTTTACGAAGTTTAATATTTCCTCTGTTTCATTTTATTTGTAGTTTTAGGGTTTTTTTTTGTTACAAAATAAGTGTTGTTTTGGGTTTCCAATGCATATTTTAAATAAAATTTATTTTATTACCCCTATTATTTTAATGTGATAACCAATGAAAAAACTTGTTTAGTGTATCAATGAAGGGTAAAAAAGAAAATTTGAATGTTTTCTTAATTTGTGTGCTAAAACCTAAAACAACAAATAAAATGAAACAGAGGGAGTATTTTTCTACTCATAAAGTGCATATATTTCTCTCAAATCAAAATTTTAGGTTTTTCAGGGTCCATTTTTCATTCAAAAAGTTAGTAGGGTGATATTCTCATAAACTTTTGGTGAAAATATGTGAAATGTTTTAAATACTTTCTAAAATTTTCTTAAAGTCTTCAATCCTAATAATCATTACAATTATACATAAATTTCAAAACAATAACACCCCCTAAATTGCAAAAACATTATTTGACAAAGCCCCTCATAAGTTTCAATAAGTTTAAATGCCCATGGGACACACAAACTATACTTACAATATATAATTATATATGCATATATACCTGTACATGTTATGTTAATATTATAAGTATAACTACACATATAAATTTATCCATAAAGAGATGTCTTTTTCCTGATTTGAAGGTACCTAATGATAATACTCGTACGGCATATGGATGCACTGGCTTTATAATGATTAGATTCGTTATAATTTATATGTCCAAATTCTGGATAAATAATCGTTATTCACCATAAATTCATTGAATATATTTTGCAAAAGTTTAACTGATATTATTATTTCTTAGGTAAGATTCCGACCACAAAATTACATGTGTTCTTTGATATTATTATTTCGATTCGAACTAACCGTGTACTCATTTTAGAATTCGGTCCTAGAAACATACATATAAACCTTAGTTAATACATAGAAACTGAGCCAAAAAAAATCACATGCTTAGGATTCTTGTAAGTTTTGAGCATCATCGACACCACTATGTCTATATGGGTAGATATATTCATCGTACTTACTAAACATGCATATACATTATTCCCTTCAACGAAAAAGACATGCAAATATATTAATTAATGCATGGCATTATAACATTAGTCGAAACCACGACGTCAAAATTATTATTACAAAACGTGACCTAATCTCAAATTTCTCAAGTCAGCGTTTTGATTGAAACTAGCGAATACTCCTTTTTCTAACATATAATATAGATACTATATAGTAACCCGCTCTGCACAGCGCGGAGAAATATCGACTTCAAACTTTATTATTTTATATTGGTATAAATTATTATTAGTGTTTTAAATTAGATTTATCTTATTTATCTTATTTATTATTATTATATATGGCTTATGTTGTGTTAATTAAAATTACTAATATATAATTATGTGCGCTCTTATATTGTTGAAAACATTATTTAATAAGTTAGATTATAATATAATTTTGTTGTAAAAATTAATTGGTGTTATGCATATATTTTTACATTATTCAAAAATCTATAACTGTTTGATTTACTCAAATATATAAATTATTATCAATGATTAGAAATTCGATATGAGATCCGTCATGATCCGTCTTTCTCTGCTATGACCCGTCCTCACCCATTATAAAAATAAGAATATTTGAAGATCTGGATTACTTAAATTTGGATGGTAAGCAATTTAATTTTAATTTTAATTTTTTATTTAGTTATATTAATTTTGTGATTATTATTGTATTTTTAATGACTTTATTTAAAAACATGTAATACTATATTTGTAAAATACTCTAATTAAAAATTCATATTTATTTAGAAGATACTAAATATAAATAAACAGATTTGAATTTAATATATTAAGAATTAGAATTAGAAATATCTCTATAATGATTTTGTGCTATTTATTAGGGAATTGACTAACTAAATATATAATTATTATGATCATTAATAAGATTTGAAAAAATTTAAAAAGATTTTTCAATGGCATTTGTTGTAATATCCCACGCAAATGTAAGGTTATTTTGTTTTTAACATTGCTCAAATAATAGTATAGAGATTCAAGCATGAAAACTAGATGGGGTTACTATTAAATTAGTTGTACCCAAAAAGGCGGCCATAAGAAACTTAAAAATGTGTAAACTACTACTTATTTATTTATTTATCAAAAATTAACTATTCATAATCAATTAATTGTGGTTCAGTAGTTTTATAATTAAAAATTAATTATAAATTATAGATTGGATGATGAAGAATATTCCAATTCTTTCATTGCCACTTTGACCATGTTTGGTCACTTGAATGTACTAAACAGAACTATATATATATATATATATGTGTGTGTATTCACATGATATCTCATACATTTGTTTAGATTTTAGTTCAGGATCCCTTAAGTACAAATTTTTTTATTGTTCATCTTATAAAAACCTATTTTCTAAGTTATGTTTTGATTTAAACTAAACCAATAAGCATAAAACCAATGGAGGTTTTTTCTGTTATATCAAGTTTTTTTTATCATTATTAGTGATCATATATTTATAATAGAAAAGCGTATATTGGATTTTATATTTTCCTAATTTAACCTTACAATAGACCAAATTTTTTGATGTGATCATAAATATTATTATCAAATGTGGTGAATGATTATTGTTTAATTGACACTATAATTAATTAAAAATATACTATTACACTACCGAAACAAAGATGTAGAAATATATATTACTCCTCCATTTTACTATGATTGGTGTATTAAACTTAATTTTCTGTTGCACAGTGATCATATATTCTAATTTTAATTTTTTTATCTAGATGATAGGAGTTATCTTTAGCAATTGTAAAATATTATGTTACATTGTTCAAAAACTAGTTGAAATTATATTTCAGTTGTTTTAATGTTCGTGTAATACATGTGAAACAACTCTTTAACATTACATCATAAAAATGGAGTATTTAAAACAAAAATTAATACTTACAAATATGTGCATCAACAAAGGTCAACAAGACAAAAACATATACATATTTAAGATTTCGATAAGTATATGAATTTGGTGAGCAAAGAAGTCAAGATCAAACCTCAAAATTATTTACCTCCAAAAAAAAAAAATTGGTTAAAGGATGAAAATAATGTTTTGAAGTCAAACCAATTTATTGTGTTGTCGCCAAAAAAAAAGTAGTCAAATAAATTATTCAACCTCCTATCACGCAAGAGAAGACGGTAGTTAATAAACGCCGTTAACGAAACAGATCCCACCGTAAGAAAAATTCTAACGTGCAAATAATATAGTTAACGGAGTTAAGCTGCTTCTTCCAACCTTCGTTGCTTTGCGCCTTTGCCTATATATAATAAACTCATGTCTGCTTCATCTTCTTCAAATTACATATATCTCTCTTCTCCTTTCTTCTTCATTATACACAAAAGGAGAGAGAGCTTCAATATATCCAACAATGGCGATCTGTAAAAGCTTCTTAGCAACTCTAATCATTCTAGCATTCTTTGTTTGTGTAAATGCATCAACAATGTAAGCTCAAAGATTCCGGGAATTTTTCGAATCTTTTACTAATTGTGGCTTATAAATTTTGTCTTTGCATTTTTGTGTTACAGAGCTTACGAAACAGAGGAGGTGAAATCTCATAGCTCAAGTAATTCATCAACGGCTGATAAGTGAGTTTTGTTATTTCCTGGTTAATCTCAGCCGTCCACTTATACAGTCGAAAACGATGTCGTTTTTAAATCCTCTGTTTCTCAGGTTATCATCTAACGGTACATGGAATGATCACGCCGTTAAAAACCCAGAAGAAGTAGTTGCAATGGTCGATATGTAAGATTTTCTCTCTTTTAAAATATTATTTTTAATGCAAATATGAAAAACATTTTAATTAGACATTTTTACTGTCCATTTAACTTTCATATTATTAATAACGTTTCAGATAGTGAAACGTTGTAATTCCTTAAATAAGTTGCACCCATAATTTTATTTAAATCCCATAAATGTTAAGTAATTCTATATGATTTATTTTAGAAACCTCTTTATGGGTCGGAAGGTTTTTTACAACATTTTTGTGACACAGACACGCCGTGAATCGTGATCGCCATTTAAAGCGCCTCTGTCGTCGCTATTTTCCCCCACCGACGCAATCGTATTTAATGTATACACATATTTGTGTATAAATATATATCTGATTCTGTAGGTTCTACATTTATTTAAATACATCATCAAAATGGAAAAAAATAACTAAAATAGAAATAGAATAATATAATTTTTTTTTCCGTATGGTCCGTATCACATGAAATATAGTTCCGTATAATTATAAATGAGTCACATTTACTACACCACATGGGTCCCTCTCCTTCCCCCCACGTGACATTGTTGAAGTCTTAGGGCTTTTATGTGAAATCAAAAACTTTATGGGTCAATCTGTAATAACTTAAAATATTTGTTCTTAATTATGTAATTCGCAGGAGTATTAAGAACAGTACTGAACGGAGGAAGTTAGGATTCTTCTCTTGCGCCACCGGAAACCCAATCGACGACTGCTGGCGATGTGATCGGAATTGGCATCTCCATCGAAAAAGTCTCGCGAATTGTGCAATTGGATTCGGTCGTAACGCCGTCGGAGGTCGCGACGGTCGTTACTACGTCGTCACAGATCCATCAGACAACGACGCGGTTAATCCACGACCAGGAACACTCCGTCACGCCGTGATACAAGATCGTCCGTTATGGATCGTGTTCAAGCGCGATATGGTGATCACTCTGAAGCAAGAGCTAATCATGAACAGCTTCAAAACAATCGATGGACGAGGCGTGAACGTTGCAATCGCAGGCGGTGCTTGTATAACGATCCAGTTTGTGACGAATATTATCATCCATGGGATTAATATCCATGATTGTAGACGAACTGGTAACGCTATGGTTCGAAGCTCGCCGTCGCATTACGGTTGGCGAACTATGGCGGATGGTGATGGTATATCGATTTTTGGATCGAGTCATATTTGGATTGATCATAATTCGTTGTCTAATTGTGCTGATGGATTGATTGATGCGATTATGGGATCTACCGCCATTACTATCTCCAATAACTATATGACTCATCACAATGAGGTTAGCTTCGTAGTTCATTCTTCTTCCTTAACATTTACCAAATTGAGTGAGCTTGAGATGAAAAATTCAATGGAACTAGTGCTGAAATGGTTGCGGAATCACGTTTTTGAAGCCAAATTAGTCAGTATTGTGAAGGTTTCTCAAGTAGGATTGTTTTGTCTTTTGATCTTAGCTTAATAGCTACAGAGATAACGTTTTTATCGACATTGTTCTTGTGAACCTTCAAGAGTTGAGAAGAGTTTTCTTGATTGAAATGGTCAGGTTATGTTGATGGGGCATAGTGATTCATACACTAGAGACAAGTTGATGCAAGTGACTATAGCATATAACCATTTTGGGGAAGGGCTTATACAAAGAATGCCGAGGTTCGTTATTCGTTTCTTCTCTGATTGTTTGCTATAGAAATCAGGAGTGTTGACTTCTTATGCTCTTATTTCAGGTGTAGACACGGCTATTTCCACATTGTGAACAACGATTACACTCATTGGATGATGTATGCAATTGGTGGAAGTGCTAACCCTACCATTAATAGTCAAGGCAATCGGTTCCTTGCCCCGGCAAACCCTTTTGCCAAAGAGGTATACCATAAGTTCTAGTTTCCAATGTCTCACCTTTGATTGAAGTAGGAGATATTGAGAAAGGATGAATCTTAATATCATATTTGATTTGGCAGGTGACAAAGAGGGTAGGTGCAGGGCAAGGACAATGGAAACAATGGAACTGGAGATCACAAGGAGACCTAATGCTCAACGGTGCTTACTTCACTAGATCTGGTGGTGCTGCTCCTGCAAGCTATGCAAGAGCCTCTAGTTTGGGAGCTAAACCATCTTCTGTTGTAAGTATGCTTACTTACAGCTCTGGTGCCCTTAAATGCAGGGTTGGTATGCGGTGTTAGTAAATTGCATACCAAAGAGGATACTGAACACAGCTGAGGGAAACAAAAGAAGAAAAATAACTTGTTTTCTTGGTTTCCCGTCTTTTACAATTTCGTCGTCTCCTTTTTCTTCTCTTCTTTCTCTTTTACCATCTTAGATTACTCTCTACTTCAACTCGTCAACCTGGGCCAGCTTTGATGAGCCGTAGTGTTGTTCGACTCGACTCCATAT
>CM051370.1:10872859-11297859 GCA_028015245.1 Cardamine occulta | reverse complement strand
TGTAGTACAGAGCATTCTTCTTCTTCCTCATTACTCATTTGGTGAGGTATCATCATGTATCATACATTCTTCTATCAAATATAATACTTTGAAGCTTCTATTACACAATTCTCATCAATAAATATAGATAAAATCAAATCAGACTGGTTTCTTGCAAACTAAAGTGAGGAATTACAAAGAAAAGCTTGTAGAACAGAAATAGACTCAAAATGGAGTTTCTGCATCGCTTCTGGTTTCGGTTGGGCTATACAACGCGGATCGATTCCTCGGTCTGTTCTCTTCCAACTGCTTCACAACTTCTTCCATGGTTGGTCTAACTGTTGTAACAGGAGAACAACATCCCATAGCCAGCTTCAATGCATGAACCAAACCTTCTTCCATTGGACTCCTAATCCCTTTCAGTGCCTCCAAGTCGAAAACCTCCATAGTTGTCTCTTCCAACACCGCAGCTTTAACCAAAGAAGGCAAATCCACAAACTCATTACTGTTCCTTCCACTCTTTCCCGGTTTCTTACCCATCAATATCTCCAAGAGAAGGATCCCAAATGCGTAAACATCACTTCTTGGATTGCACTTCTTCATCTTGTGAAGCTCAGGTGCTTTGTACCCGTCGGATTTCGCCTGCGAGACAATCTCATCAGCTACTGCTTGTACCATTATCTTGTCAAGCCCAAACTCAGTTAGCCTAGCAAAGAAAAAGTCATCCACAAGCACGTTCTTTGATCTAATATTGCCATGGATGATAGGAATGTCTTGTCCGGTATGAAGATAAGCAAGTCCTCTCGCTATTCCTAGTGCAATCTTGTGTCTCCTTGCCCAATTCAAAGCTGGCTTTCCAGGTTTACTTTCTGCATATCATGCAAACAACAAACTACACCACATAAGTAACCAAACTCGAGCAAGAAAGATCGATTAAAGAAGATGAATGACGAAAGCAAATACCATGCAACAAATCATGTAAGCTTATGTTGGGAAGATAGTCATAGATGAGAAGCTTCTCTCCTCTCTTCCCCTGATAGAAAGCTCTTAATGGAACCAAATTCTCGTGCCGAATACATCCCAATTGCCTTATAACAGGCAAACAAGAATTTCTATCCTTGCAAGTACCTTCTCTTAATAGCCTCAATGCAATATTCCCTCCATCACTAAGCTTTGCCTTATACACTGTACCATAGCTCGTCTTCTCCATAACTTGCCCCGTTGCATTCAAAACATCGTCTAGTGTCAGATTCTCACCACCTTGAAACACAACTAACTTCCCTTCACCACCATCTTTCTCACCGATCTCATCCTCTTCATCACCATCTTCCAAATCATCTTCACTCTCTACACTACTCTTTCTTTTCTTGTTCTGTAAATATCCTATTAGCAACGAGGCCACAACAACAGCCCCAGACATTAAACCAATCACAAGACCAGCAACAGCACCAGCACTTAACCCAGTGGAGCCTAGACAAGACTTCCAAGGCAAACCACAAAGACTAGGACTGTTCCCTTCAAACGCTTCAGCCCCAAACTTTGATTCACCAAAACTTGGTAACACCCCACTGAAGTTATTGTGAGAAAGATTGAGACTTTCTAGTTGTAACACACCTAAACTCTCAGGAACAACACCCTCAAAGACATTACTTGAAAGATCAAGTGATTTAAGACCTTTAAACCTAGTTATATACTCAGGGAACTCACCAGAGAACTTATTACCACCAAAATCAAGAACTTGGAGATTACCACAAGTTGAATTTGGCAAAGCAGGCTCAGGCAAAACACCAGACAAGTTATTACCATGAATCTTGAGAGACACAAGCTTATCACAAAGGTTCCAAATCGATGGTGGTAAAACCCCAGCTAAAGCATTACCACTCAAATCAACATCAGTGAGTGAAGAAGTGTAACCAAGCTCAAGAGGGATTGACCCACTTAATGAATTGATGTTAAGGAACACACTTTGAAGCATAGAGAACTCACCAATCTCTCTAGGAAGTGAACCAGTGAGATTAGCTGAAGGAAGCTGAAGAGAGAGAAGGTGAAGAGATGAGTCATTGAAGAAAGATGTATTAGTCCATTGTTGTGAAGAGAGGTCACTACATTGAAGAGGAGACCCATTTGAAAATACCCATTTTACCCCTCTCCATTGACAAACAGGAACAGAAGAGTTCCAAGAAGATAACAGTAAGCTCTCACTGTTTCCTTGTAGTGAAGACTTGATCTTTCCTAGAAGAAGCTTCACATCAGAAGAGCCAGAGAGAGATGTAACGCAATGATAATGAAGAATCAGTACAAAGAAGAAGAAAATATGAGGATATCTCAATGCTTCCATAATCATTTCTCACAAAGATAGAGAGTGAAAGAGAAAGAGAAAGGTTAGAGAAGGGAAAGGTACTGATTCTTCATTATCATTAACTTTGGGTTTTCAAGGCTGCTCCTTTGTAGCAGAAAGAGAGTGTTGACTACTTTGTTAAGCACTTTGGTCAAATATATCAACGGATATGATTTAAACTTTAAACTGGATTGGTTTTTAACCGTTAGATTTAGCCAAAAGTTGGAATCTTTTTTAGAAAAGTGTTAAAACTAGATTGATTGATAACCGTCCGATCAAAGGGTTTTAGAAACTTTAAAAGCGATGGACAAGAATGGTATAAATCTACTGATTACTCCTGAATTTATAAAGTTACTTTTCTTTATATCTTTAATTGATTAAACTATTAGCACGCTCAAATTTCGAATTAAGACTTTTTATTTTCCTGTCAAAATAATAATAAAAGATGTTTTGTCATGGTGAAACCATTTTCTGTAGTTTGGTTCATGGGATGATTCCTACTCCTTGAATCTTGTCCGTACATGAGTCATTGGAGACATGAGACAAGTGAATCAACGGTGGATGTTGAGAAAGGTGGAGGAATCATAGATAGTTTTGGTTTTCTTGAAGACAATTTTTTGGAAGACTACAGAAAATGCAGAGCCAAGTTTTGGAAAAAGGAAAAAGATTTTTGACTATTTCGAAACTTTGTCTATGTCCTTTTGTGTGTTGTTTGCCTATTTCGAAATTTCATGGGTTAAGCAGACCGGTCCATGATACGGTCGATACCCAAAAAATATTTAGATAAGAGTGTTATGATGATGACAGCAAACGCCGTGGATTAGTTTATTCGTTTTTATTGGTTGATTAAACCATTTTTTCCAAATTAGTACTACTAATTTTTTAAAGATGAAGTGTAAAAAAATGAATGTTTAGGTGTCACACTCTTTTGAGACACAACTTACTATTTATATAATACTCTGTTTCAGAATACATGATGTTAAGGATATTTTTACACAAATTAAGAAAATAATCATTACTTTTTTAATATATATTATTTTCTCTTACCAAGAATTATTTTAATAATTATAAACCAATAGTAACATAATTCTTTTCAATCATTACATCTTGATATTTACAATTTATTAATAAAAATAAAGTAAAAAGATTAAAACATCAAACTTTCTGAAACAAGATAAAGTAGATAAAACATCATCTATTCTGAAACGGAGGGAGTATAATTTTCTTCATAAAACTTATGTATATTAAACCTATAAATATATATATATATATATATATATATATATATATGTTATAGCATATTATAATTTATGAATGGTGACAAAAAAACGACTAGATTGCTTTGTCTAGTGCAACCACCATTCGAAACCAATTTGAGTCTCATACAAAGTTATTTGAGAGATTATATATTGTCATGGGTTTGATTTTTAGCAAGTCTTGTATGAAATACAAGTAGACTAAGCAAAAGATTGTGGCCAATAATTGTTTTTATAATTTGAAGTTTGAAGCAATACTTAACTTTTTAGGATAATGTTTATATTTTATATTTTAAGAGCTACCAAATTTGTTATTTTTATTAAACATTTACTGCTAGAAATATTTAAAACAATTTTATTCATTGTTAATATTATTTGAAATTTTGAATAATAAATATGGAGTATACAAAAAAAAAAAAAATCTTGATTCGCATCACAATTTTTATTGGACTGAATGACTGATCATACTGACTTTTAATGATATAGAGTTGGTCTAAGTCCGATTCAAAAATCATACTACATCATAAAACATAGAAAGAAGTTTCATACAAATATTTTAAAATTTTGGCCTAGTGGTCCGAAAATCTGATTTAATCGACAGTTTTTTTTCAACCTATGAGTACAAATGAGAAAAAAAGAATTAAGGTGTGCAAATGAGAACAAATGATGGTAAATACTTCTCAATTTAGAGGCAAGGAAGCTGAGATGGCCAATCTCCGGATGCAATTAAAAGACTTACAAAGATACCTTGAAAGTATGACGCAACATCAAATGTTTCCGGGAGTACCTATGTCTCAAGGATCATACTCTCCAGGTTTTCTATCAGGAGGACAACACCGACCAAAACCTTATTCCTCTGGATTCTTATCATCAGACGAAATTTTCACCTCTCGATATGGGATGCCAACAATTCATCCAAAACCGATTAAAGATCGAAGAAACAAAGAATCAGAATTTTTGGTCAAACCAACGAAGAAGCCTCATGTCGCTCCTTCACAGCCTATTCAAGAATCTCCTGACGATCTGAAGAATAAAGAAAAAAGACAAGACATATGAATTATCGAATTCTCCATGTCGAGTCTGCTTGATAATCTCACCAATCAAGAAGATACGTCAAATCAAAACGTACAAGAACCTCCTACACCATCTAAGGCAGAAAGGACAATTCCAATGATCGATCATTTTTCAGATTCAACTAGTTCAGAAGAAGAATCTCTTCCAAACCAATTTGCCATAGGAGAAGGATCCACTTCACCAAAAGACGAACCAGATATCAATGAGATTTTTTCAAGTGACGACGAAATGAAAGAGCAACCCTTTCAAGATAAGACGACCAAACAGTTCGCTTCAAAGGTCATGACTTTCACGTTCGACGATATTCCTTTCGAAAAATGGAATGATCGAATAGACGAATTTCATGCATGGATGACCTCAGAAGCCATATCCTCGCCTATATATCTCGTAATCCAGCAGTTTACGGCAAGATTCGCTGGTGCACTCAAAAAATGGTGGAATTAACGCCGAATCAGACAGCAACAAGTCCTCCAGACCACCATACCAATGCTTCTCGGAGAAATGCATAGAGAGTTCATTGGCACACCAGGCCACCTCAAAGAACAACTTCAAGAAGAATATTTCACAAAGAAATGTTGTTCCTTGAAAATAAGAGATTTAGAAAACACTTCAAGGCCAAACTCGAGGTACTATGCGCTTAATGGTCTCAACAACCCAAGTCTAAAACATGTCTATCTCTCCTCTATTGACGACTATCTCACTCAACAGACGGCTATATATCGAGATCAAAGTCAAACAATAGAAGAGATCTCTATCGGACAAATTCAACAATATGTTTTTAGGACGCTTGACAAACTATGCAAGCAAAAGGAATTCTGGACAGAATTCATGGATAAGTCAAAACATCTATCCAAGATATGCGCTCGTCCAAACCTATCAATCAAATGTTCAAAATCCAAGAAGACTTGCTCATGCGAAGACAGGCGTAAACCTCGTTTATTCAAAAGGTCATCATACAGACCCGACTTCAATAAATTTCGACACAAAAGGTTCTTCAAAAAGAAGCAAAGTTTCCGCAAGACCACAAGATGTTTTCTATGCCGAAGAGAAGGCCACTTCGCAAAGAATTGTCCAAACAACTCCACAAAGAAGAAGCAATATCTCATCAGCTCAATCTCAAAAGTTGCGCCGGACATAGATCTAGATAACCACGATCTTGAATCTGTCCTCTCATACGACAAAGGAAAAAGGAAGTTATATGTGGATTCTCCGATTACGATGATTCGTCTGAATCATCTGATGACAAAAACGAATGCTGCTTTAAAATTGCCCAAACTCCACAAGAAGAAATTCAGACGCCACACATACCGGTAACAATCCTTAATCCTGATAAAAGTAAAGATGCAGTTCATGCCATTGCATTCATCGATACCGGAGCACACATGACAATAATGAACCCCAAACTTCTTTCTCCGTCAATGTGGATGCCCTACCATCAAGAATTTCGAGTGGCAAACTCAGGATCATTGATGATCAAGCTAAAATCAAAACCAATCATCATAGAACTTTTTCTGGGATGTCACATTACAACAAAAGTCCTCGGATCATCGGCACCTGGAAAGGATCTTATATTAGGATGGGATTCATACTCTACGTTCAAGAAAAAATTTAGCATCTCAATCGAACCAGGAGGGATAAAATGGAAAACTCTCTACAAAGCCATCACAAGGATACCTCGGCTATTTGCGATTGAAAACTCTGTGACTCCGCAAATCGAAAAAATTAAAGAAGAGTTCACAAAAGTTTCGTGCGCAGACTCACACACCGATTTTCTTCAGAAATGCAAACACCCTTTATGGCTAAACCCGGAGTTTTTCGTATCATTACCATTCAAAGAATCGGTCAACATGACTCTCACCAAAGCTAGTCATGCCGGAATGCCGCCTGCTTTGTTACAGCAAGCAAACGATGAATGCGACCAACTAATCAATCAAGGTATTGTCTCATCAACCACATCACCATGGGTGTGCAAAGCATTCTACGTCAACAATCGAGCAGAACAAACAAGGGCAAAATTAAGACTCGTGATTTACTACAAACCGCTAAATCAGTACCTCCAAGATATCAAGTTCCCACTCCCAAACCGAAGAGCTCTACTTCAACATCTCTGTGGAGCAACAATATTTTCAAAATTTGATCTCAAATCAGGATTCTTGCAACTTGGTGTTAAACCCAAAGAACGATTCAAAACGGCGTTTTGTTTACCAAACCGACATCTTCAATGGAAAGTTCTACCTTTCGGACTCAAGACAGCGCCATCCCTGTTCCAGCAAGCAATGTTAAAAATATTCAAACCATTGCTCCATACGGCTCTCATTTACATCGATGATATCCTTCTATTCTCAACAAATGAAGCTGATCATCTTCAATCCCTCAGACAATTCCAAGACATTATGAAACAGTATGGGATTATGCTCTCGGCCCGCAAAATGGTTCTAGCCCAGTCCAGCATCGATTTCCTTGGAATGCAAATTACAGATAAAAAATTTGCCCCGCAAGCCCATCTAGCTACAGAACTCCTACAGTTTTCGGAAAATAATCTCACAAAAAGACAAGTCCAGCAATTTCTTGGAATAATCAATTATTTGAGTGACTTTATTCTGAACCTGTCGCAGCTGACACGTCCACTACGAAAGATGTTAATCAAGAACCCCCCACAGTGGACAAACCGACAAACAGAAGCGGTCAGGAGACTAAAGACAAAAATCCAAAAGCTACCACCTTTAAAGATTCCCTCCTCGGGAATACGTATCCTCCAGATTGACGCAAGTGATAAGTATTGGGGAGCCATCCTATTTGAAGAAAATAGTGAAAACCGTCAAATCTGCGGTTACAAAAGCAGACGTTTCAAAGATTCCGAGATGTATTACCACTCTACGTTCAAAGAAATCTTAGCTGTCAAGAAGGCCATTGAGGGATTCAAATTTCATCTGATTAGACACAAATTTCGCATCGAGATGGATATGTCCTCCTTCCCAAAGATGTTACAATTCAAGCAAAAAATGGTCCCACACCAACAACTGTTGCGCTGGAGTGAATGGTTTTCAAAGTACGACTTCGAATCATTCTATTTAAAAGGCGAAAAGAATGTTCTCGCGGACATGCTCAGCAGACCTTCGCAAAAAGAAATCCATATGATGGCAAGTTCTTCTGCTCCGAACATAAGTTACTACGACCTCGACACCAACATGCCTACAGACGCTCAAAGACCTAATCGATAAGGGAAAATTCTATGAGCAACTTCTAGTGAAGTCTACAAGTATCAGTCCATCATTCTATCCAAACATGGGATTCACAACCGCTACATTGCACCGCTAGGAATCCATCCGAGCTACCCGTTTGCTCATTTATATCGCATTGAAAGCACGAATATACCAGAAGAAGTCCTCTGTTTCCTCTGGTATCTCGCTCGCTCACACTATCGGCATCACGTTTGACATCCAATGGCTCTATCAATTCATCAATTCACAACAAGGTCAGAAAAACTGTCTTTCAACATTTCTGACATGGTTTTTACCACTAAGCGCTTGGAGCGGCAGACTACGTAACTCGGCAAGAGCAATGAATATCGCGTTCAAGACACTTAAAGGACCAAGCAATCTTAATCCTTTCTTTCATCCCCACGTCATCTATTTTTTTCATCGGCCGGTTCAAGTCAACATCAAGTCCAACAAAATTCATGCTCTGCCAACGCTCATCCACCACAACGACTTCAAAATGTTCGACCAGATTTCAAAACCGGTGACAACAAAGCCTACGAAGACTTTCAAGCCCATGCCTTCCGCCTCAACAACGCCACAAACGTTTCATATACCGTTCAATCAAAATTGGGCTTACTACCCAATGGACTACCACATGGGCCTAGATGAAGATCTACAATATTTCATGGCAAAACAGACACAAGAACCAGGATAAGAAAAGGATTCTACCACCGATTCTACCAAATCGACTACTCCACCAGAATATTTCCAAGACTCTCAACTTCCCAACGAACCTATGAATATCGATGAAATAGGAAGAATGTTCAACCTCGACATAAACTCGCCAATATACGATATAAGAAAACTTTGAAGAACAAGAAATGATATATAAATGCCCAGTGAAGAATACGGTTGTTGCGAAAAACATATCATCAAGTTCGAAATGGAGCACTAAACCCAAGGTACTTAAAATATAATTATGTTCAAATCTAGTTACGATGTCAAATTACGGTTACTATAAATGCTAGTTACGATGTAATAAATAATGTAATAAATGTAAGCGTTTTGTCAACGCATTAAATAATGTGATGTAAGCAATGATGTAATTGCCTAAATAATGAGGTAAGCGCTTATGTCAAAGACTAAATACCTCCACTATAAATATGTGTGTAACCCCTTCATATGGATCAATTGAAAAAATTTCTAAGAAAAACCTCTCTCTACTTTCTCTCTCTATGAATCTCTAAACTCTCTCTAGTTTTCCAGATCTTCAAACATCTTCATAAGCTTTGCTTCCTTTCTTTCAAAACACTTAGTCGCGATTCTCATGGCATAATCGATTATAATAAGATATAGACGAGTTTTAAGGTAGATCAACACGACAACGGTCAACACGACTTTCGTGTGGGTTAGTGTGGGTTAAATTCCTAATAGTGTGGTTGAGCTATGGCCGTGAGTCGCCTACGATGCTCCCTTGTACCTGGAATTACCCCATTCACCCCGCGCGTCTTTCAATACGACCTTAGTCAATACCATTTACCATAATTCTTTGCTATGTCTTATTATGTTTATTATGTGAAGACATGGTTTAACCAGCCTGCGAGGAAAACCAGAAGAAGAGTTGCGAGGCAAAAGAAGGCGGTGAAGATACCATCTCGAATCTCGATCCTGTGTAGATAAAAGGACAAATTTTGATCATAATAAAAAAAAAACCCATAATTAGAGCAAAGTATGTTCTCCAGATATTATTCTCAATTTCTCATGCAAAAAAAAAAAAATCAAAACATGAGGAACCACTTATTAGATTACGACACTGCTATGTCACATCTTTATCAACATCTGAAACTGTTCCACTCCCACGCTGTTTCATTTGTAATCAACTTCACTTTCATAAGATCACATTCTTCGTCAACTCCACCATTTTTTTTTTCGTTTCTCATTATTAATGAGTCATTAAGTCATGTGGGTTTCAAACTTCTCATGCGCACCCGGAGCACAATATTTTTCTTTTTTAATAATTATTATTTTGAAAACTAAATACGGTAAATTTCTATAAGATTTATGTATTTTCCACAAATGTGAGCAACCGCAAAAGTTTTTGTTTGGCTTGTTTCAAATCATTTTAATATAATTTGAAGAGTATGAAACTATTCTAGTTTGATTGGTAAAATCATACTTCTAGAATCTGTTGCCACTTATTTAACTTGAATTGTGGGTGTAATCATGCATAAACCCAGAATTTGAATTGTCGATTGGAATGCAGTCCTACTTTGGTTAACTCAACAAGGATCTGCTACTATTTATGAAGTAAGGAAAGAACAAAACAAAAGAATTTACTCTTCTCTACGTCAAAATGCTCAACAATTTTGTTTGAAAAATAGATCACACTAGAATGAACAAAGCTTCTTCTATTCGAACTCACAACTTGTACCCGTCATCTCAAATATTGTTGTTACAAATCTCTGAATGGAAATCATTATTGTAATTTTCTTAACATAACTATTTTCATTAATTCACTTGCGGGAAGCTAAAAGCTCTTTTAGTTTCTAAAAATTTTATAAAGAAAATCCACTTTTGCTGGAAAAATAATTTAGCTTCAAATGGTGGTTGCGGACACATTGGACAGAACCATCAGCGAACTAAATCATCTCACACGATTGAGAGTACTAGATGTAGTACAACGAGATAAAAGCTATAAGGTGCCAAACCTGCTCCAAATATTCACAATGTAGAAAGATGTGATCCCACGTTTCCTATGTTATTGTTAGCTGCCGAGACAACAAAAGGGGTCGATATTCATTTCCCAGTTCTTGCTTTCACAAGAAATCTATCGAAATAAGCTGACAAAAAAGTGAATGCATGCTTCGGAACAGTATACTTAAACCAAACTACAATATTAGTCCAAGGACTCCAAGTCATCTGCCTAAAGCTTTCTTAAACAATGCGTATAAATAACTACAACTTCCTATAATGCAAGAAGACCAACGAACAGAATGATGTAAAGACTTTACAAATAACTATAGTACGTTATCAATTTTTTGTATTATCATTATCCATAAGAACATACTTACGGCACCATTCACATCATAACGATATGTACGGCTCAACTCTAGAAATGAGCCTCATACGTAAAATATTTTAAAAAAAACCTACAACAAAAGAACTGTAATTATCTCTACTGAAATATAACATAAACACCATTTCCAGAATTATCTTTGCGTCGGCCTGCAAGTTCGTGTGACTGGCGATGAAGCGGTGGAAAAGTGAAGTGGTCCTTCGATGTACAAACTTATAGTTGACGCGTGTATTACACGTGCCTTTTCTCCTGTTTTGCTTCCGAGATGGGCTTTGGCCTTGTTCCTTTCCTCATCCGGATGCAACATCTCGATGCTGTCAGATGTTATTCGTTTTGGTTTATTCAATTTTGCATTCGAATGCTAAAATGAAATACAAACATAAAATATCCGGATATTTTGGATGCTAAGAAAATAAACTTCAGGATGCTGCATCTGCATCTAGAAATCCAAAAGTCTAAAATACCCTTAAATTCTAACAAAACCAAATTATTTTTATTAAACAATATTTTATTATTTTTCTGCCAAAACGTCGAAGCACGTTTTTTCGCCAATACGCAGAAGCATGTTTTTCGCCAAAAACGCGGAATCACGTTTTCCACCAAAAATGTGAAATCATATTTTTCGCTAAAAACGGGGAAAACATATTTTTCCGCCAAAAATTCATAAACACTTTTTCCCTCAGAAGACGTGGAAACATATTTTCTCAAAAAAACACGGAACACGTTTTTCCCGCTAAAAACGCAGAATACATTTTTCAGCTAAAAACGCGAAAACATGTTTTCCCTCTAAAAACACGGAAACACGTTTTCCTGCCAGAAATACGGAAACACGTTTTCCTGCCAAAATTTCGAAAACATATTTTCCCGCTAAAAATGCGGAAACACGTTTTTCCGCTAAAAATACGAAAACACGTTTTCCTGCAAAAAAAATGCAGAAACACGTTTTCCCTCCAAAAATGCGGAAACACGTTTTCCAGCTAAAAATGTGGAAACATGTTTTTCTGCCAAAAATGCAGAAACATGTTTTCGCGCCAAAAATGCGGAAACACATTTTTCCGCCAAAACCTCGGAAAACAAAGTTTTAATAACTGTTAAAATAAATTTTATTTGAAATTATAATTATTTTATGAAAACAATAATTTATAATTCTTAAATTGCATAATTAATTTAAATCATTTAATATATATTAGTATAAAACATATCTTTTTTAGTCATTTTTAATTAGTTGCATTTGGATGCTATTATAAACTCAAAAACGAACAAACTTATATCTAGATGTTGCATTTAGATACAAAACCTATATATCAAAACAAACACATCTGATGCAGCATCAAGATGTTGAATTCAAATACTGAATCCCGATGTTGGATGATGATGAGAAAATGAACCAAACCTTTGTGTTATTTTGTCTGGGCTTGTATCTGTTCCATTTTCATTTGTACTTTAAGTCTATTGGACTTTTGAAATGACAAATTTTTCGGAAAAAAAAAATCATATTTAGATTCTTTACAATATCCTGATGGTAAAAAAAAAGGTTAAAAACGTTCCCAAAAGAAAAGAAAAATGGAGTAAAAACCTGGACCCCCAAAAAAACTGCTTCAATCATGACCGTCCATTTATCTTCAAGAGCCCATGCATGTAAGAGAAGTGTTTCACTAGGTCCGCTGCCATTTTCCTTCTGCCTCTTTATTATTTCATACATAATAATATTATATTGTTTCTCTCTTTTATTTCATTCTCATTTAACAGTTTGAGAAGTTGGTGAAGAGACCACATTCGCCGACGGAGACTTATTGTTAATGTTCCTCTGGGACTTGCTTTGTCTCTTCGTTGCAGCTGCTGACGACGGCTGAGCCTCCGGCTTTTGTCCGGCCGGTTGTCTTACTTTAACCCCTCGTATCACTGCCATAATATTAAATAATGATGAGATTCAATTACATTGCCAACAAAAAAAACTAATGATGTCATCCTTCCACTCGTCCTTCTCAACTTGTAAGACTCATCGACAAAAATATTCGTAATAGAATGTTATCAATTCGAGGACATGGAGAATGCGTGATATAACAAAATGCTGAAGCGGTGGTTTACTACTCGATGATCGGTTAATAAATAAAAGTCTCAAACTCTTAATTCATCTGCTTCACTTGATGTAAAAACAGTTTTTTTTAGACTATAATTTTACATTCAATAAAAAAAAAAACTAATGATGAAGAGTATTATGAAAAATATAAAAAGAATGTGATGTTTCTCTTACATATTTGCCACATTTGACGTCGGAGTGACTATGAAATCACCTTCTTGGAGCCCATTTGTTTTCACAAAATCGCCTATAAACGTAATTTCAAGGAAAATTAAATAGGTAACAAAAATTGCAAGAGAACTTTAACAAGAAAATAATAATACTAACAAGAGAACAAGCATTCTAAAGAACGGAAATTTAAATAATGGGTATATATGTTCAAAACCGTACCAGTGTTCTCGAGGAGATACATCCTGCTTTTGTTGTTAGGCCAAAATCTGGAACACGTTTAAAGAAGAAAATTAAATAGCCGAAGAGAGATTGGTCAACTTCTAATTCTTGAAAAATGCACAAAGATAAAAAAAAAATTCAATGTACATGTTTAATAATAATGAACCATAGTAGTTACCAATGTTCCAAAAATCGCTAGGCGCTAGTCGGACGGCAAGGATGGGCTTAGCGCCTAACCAATAAATCGAAGATTAAACGGGGATTAATCGGAGATTAGTTTTATAGTTTTAAGACTATTTTAATGTTTTTAAAATATATTAATCCATTATAATTAAAATTTTCTATAATATTGTTTTTAAAATTGCAGTAAACACATAAAAACATATTTTTAAATTTTTTTTTTATGATTTTCATTAAAATTGTGAACTTAAGTTATTGTAAAATATCACAAAATCTCAATCTAAATGTCTGAATAACAAAAAAAAAAATTAACTGGCGGCGAAGGTGGGCCTAGCGATTAGGCGCTAGTCGGACGGCGAGGGTGGACCTAGAGACTAAACGGAAAGTAATCGGAGCTAGGCGGGGATTTTTAGAACATGAGTAATTACCTGTAGCGCATATATGTTCCAAACACGAGAGGTTCCGATGTCTTCCATGGCCAGAGAAATGCCATCTTTTGCCTCTAGCTCCGGCAAGTGAGTCTCAGCCTCCTTCTGTTTGTTTTTTTTACATTTTGATAAATTCAGTAAATAAAAAAAATAACCAAAAGAGTAAAAATAACAACAAAAATGTAAATAAAAAATAAATAAGGAAAGCAAAGTGTACAAGAAAGAACTTAGAAGTAAAAATTACTTTTGGCAACAAGATCCTTCCAAGGTTACTTACCCACATCTAGGGATGTTAAGTACGGATAATTATCCGATGGCTACTCTGAACCTTTAGAAAAATTCAAACCCATTACCCTACTTTCTTTGGATAAAATGATGAGGGTTTAAAATAGGTAGGTACTCATCACACGTGGGTTCAAATAGGATTAACTCTATTGAGTTTAGGGTACCCGTAGGATTTTTTTTATTAAATCAATAAATATTTAAAATTATTTTATAATGAAATATTTATCAGATTTTGCTTTATAATTAAAAAATAATTAAAGTAATTTTTCATTCTTTTAACTTATATCAAAAATGTAAGATTACATTTTCCCGCCAAAAATATAAAATCTAATTTTCCCACCAAATTGCAAATTTTTTTGTTTTTCGTCAAAACCATGATTCTATGATTCCCACCAAAAACGTAAAATTTCGTTTTTTCGCCAAAAACGTAAAATTTTATTTTCCTGCCAAAAACGTAAAACTGCATTTTTCTCATTCTTATGTAAAAACCATGATTCCATATTTTCCCGCCAAAAATGTAAAATCTCATTTTTCTGCCAAAAACTTGAAATCTCGTTTCCGCGTCAAAACTGTATTTTTGTCTCGGTTTATGTAAAAAACATAATTTCGTGATTTTCCGCCAAAAATATAAAATCATGGTTTCCCGCCAACCATGGTTTAGTTTAATTTTTATCATCAAATATTTTAATTTCGAATTTATATTGGAATTGATTAAGTTCATATTTTAAATAATGTTAGTATGAATAATGTTTAAAGATTATTTAATTAATAATAATATAATGGTAAATTAAACATAAAATAAAAAATAAATATTTAAAATATAGTTAAGTACCATGGGTATCTACGGGTAACCCTGAAACCCAAAAAGTACAGAGTATTTTTAGAGTCTTTTTGAATAGAATATTTTCTGGCAGAGTTTTTTTCAAGGTAAGGGTAAGGTAGGGTAAAATTACCCATGACAACGTCCCTACCCACATCGCTTTGCTTCAACACTTTCAATATTATTATTTTATGGCTTGAATCATTGAGACCAACATCATTATACTTTTAATAATTAACAAATAACAACTTTATATTTACTTACACAACTATAAACAAAATCATAATTTGTATACTTTAATGGCTTCATCAGAAATTATTTAGAATATTTTAGACAACTACAAATAAATTACTAATATTAAAATTTCATCTTAAAAAAACAAATTTCTCAAAAATAAAATAAAAAATATATGTCCACTATGTAGAGCGGACCCGACCTTAGTGTTTATATAATAAGATATGATGTTTTTACTAGCCTTACCTTAAAACATCTCAGATTTAGCTCACTGTCAAATATAGAAAATGAGAGGATTACTCTATATTTAGAATAACTCTATTTTTTCTTCTATTTTAGAGTTTAAATTTTTTTATTTATACTTTAGTCATTTATATTTTGAATCTTTTTATTTTATGTCCTAATGTCACTCACTTAATTACATGAAAATACAATATAAAATTAAGCAACATAAAATAAAAAAGAGACATAAAATAAAATTAAAAACAAGCAACATAAATTAAAAATAAGTAACATACAATAAAATTAAAAATAAGCAACATAAATTAAAAATAAGCAATATAATTCAAAATGCGTTAATTGATCATTTGTGGAAAAAATACACTAATAGTGATGTTTAAACTAAAATCTACTATGTTTTATTATTTTAATATTATGTAACGTAATTTTTTAATGTAATGAATGTTTAATTTAAATAATATGATCATTTGTGGAAATTTGTGAGAAATAAAAGATGTGGGGTCAAATTGTAAATTAAAAAAAAATTTTAGTAATAAAATAAAAATAGAATATACTTAAGAATATTCATTTTTTGTAAACAACTATATATTAATTAAAATGATTCAAAAATCCAAACCGGTGAAAAAGAGTTTACATGCATAACAAATTGTTGGTAAAGAATATTCATTTTAGAGTAAAATATAGAGTAATATATTGGAGAGAAACCCTAATCTATTATAGAGTTACTCTATTTTAGAGTAAAAATAGAAGAGTGCATTGGAGATGGTCTTAGTCTCAAAATGATGTAAACTTAAAATGAGATAAGTTTTTTTTCAATGGTTTCCCTCATTTTCCCCTCAAAAAGAATATTCCAATTATATTATATTCATACTATTTATTATTAATTTTCAATAACACTCATTATTTTACAAACTTACAAATTTTATCCACAAATTTTATTTTTAAAGCAAATCAATAAATTTAATATTTTAATTAAATGAAACTATTTATTATAGAAATAAAATTACATAACAACAAAAATAAAAACAAAACTAATCTTTTAAGCATCATTATTACTATATTTCCCCCACAAATTATCAATTAAAGCATTTTGAAGTGAGAAATGCGCTTTTTTATCCTTAATTTTTCTAAATTGAGTAAGAAATTCTTGGAAATTGGAATTTTCATCTTCCACTATTTCCACTTCTGAAGGTGAAGCTTCTTTTCTATCTTCAATCGGTGCATCAAGATCACGCTCATCTTCAATTATCATGTTATGTAAAATTATACATGTGGTCATTATGTCATGAATCACATCTTTTTTTCTAAAAACGAGCTGGTCCTTTCACAATTGTGAAACACGATTGCAAGACTTCAAAAGCACGCTCCACATCTTTCATACATGCTTCTTGTTACATAGCTAAATGTTTTTTTTGGACTTATTGGCTTCTGAATTGTTTGCACTATGGTGGACCATTTTGGATATATACCATGAGCCAAATAATATCGCATATTATATTATTTTCTTTGAATGACATAATAAGCTGGAGGAGCAATACCTTGAGTAAGATTGGAGAAAAGATGAGAAGACTCCAAGACATTGATATCATTATTAGTGCATGTCATACCAAAATACGCATATCATACCCATAAATCATAATCAGCCACAACTTCAAAAATAATAGTTGGTGATCCACTACGGCTTGCATATTGTCCAGCTCAAGTTGTAGAATAATTTTTTCACTTCTAATGCATGCAATCTAAGCATCCTACCATTCCTGGAAAACCTCGTTTCTCACCATTGTAAAGAAGCCTAGCAATGTCATTTGGTGTTGGTGATCGCAAGTGTTGCTTTGAAAATATTTCCACTATGGCTCGACAAAATCTTTTCATGCTTTCGATTGATGTTGATTTGCCTATCTTAACATACTCATTGCTGATGAGTTTATTTTTAATTCATTATGTTATGATGTTTTAAATTTGTTTTTTTTTAATCTTTAGTTTAGTAGTAATTATGTATTTTAATTTTATTGTTGCTTATGTTATTGTATTTTCTATTTTATAAATACTATTTCGTATTTTTAATTAAGTAAAACTAATCTATTTTTAATTTTTTTTAAGTTATAAAATTAATGTTGAATTTTTTAAGTATTAAATAAAAACGTTTATGTATACAATAAAAAAAATATAGAAATTTAGAGACTATTTTGTAAATAATGATGTATAAGACAAAAATTTGGTTTCCCATTAGAGATGTTGGGCCAGTGCACTAATAATCACTCATGGGCTCTATTTCAATTGGCATGTTGGGCTCTATTAACCTAATTAATATTTAAATATAAATTGATCGGATCAGAAAGTAAGAAAATCATTCAGTTTTTGTGGTGCTGGTCTCTTCCTCTCCCTGCTTTTCTCTGAGATTTGTTTGTTCGGGTTTGTTTTTTGGATTATTCTGAGAAAGTAAATAATTAGCTGGATTGTTCATTGACAAGGTTCAAACAGGCTGATCTGTGTCTGACTTTGTTTTAGATATGTTAGTCTTGGTAACATGTCTGGGGTTTAAGTGATCTATCAGTCAACCTCTCTCACATATATTAAACATTTTCTTTTGGAATTTAGGGTTCTCTTTGACTTCTCGTGGTCAGACTTTATACTTTGTTGCAATAGAAAAATTAACATATTCCGTTTTTGATATAAAAAAAAGAACCTGCAGATATCACAACATGGCATCTAAACCTAGCTCAGTGACTAATGTAAGTAATCAAAATTATCAATCCCAACCATCAATTGAAGATCGAATGGCCATTGTCTTGTCGTTAAACGAGTGGGGGAGGTAAAGGGGATGGTTGTCAAGAGCCCTCTTTACTGGGAATCTACAGATTTCCTTGCAAAAGACGAGATTTCACGAGGCATATTCTATGCACTTCCTGATGGATGTAAGCTGCATTATCTAAAAAGAAAGACAAAAGCCTCCAATTTGAAAGAGGAGGAACCCTTTTATGGCCAATCTCATCCTTATAATTGGTAAAAATTTGTTTTTTTTCTTTTTCTTTCTTTAATGTTCATGGTTTCTTTTGTTGTGCTTGAGTTTGATGCTGTGGAATATTTTTGATGTCGAAACTCATATTACTTCTTTTTATATAGGTCTATCGAAATTCGAAATGAAACTGAAATTTAGATCTTCATTTAATTTGAACAAATAACTAAAATAGGAATGAAGTGTTTGATGAAATGGAGTTGGAAGTACAATAGTGATGAAGAAAGAGTACAACAATGTCGTTTTTATGTAGCGAATGGCTTTTTGACCTCCTCCTTATTGCTTTTATAGGGATTGATAGATTGTCTCCAAGATCCATGCTCGCATCTTTTCGGTTTCGGAGTTGAGCTGCTTATCCCACGATTTTCTAAGAGGTTGAAGAGTTCTTGGTCAAAGATGAGCTTCTCTACTTAATATGTTCAGTGATTCTTTTGTTGTGTGAACTATGAACTTGGGTTTGGCTTTATGTAATATGAAAATGTTATTGTGGTATATATATATGTAGTGAATTTTTTATTTTGTGATATCCACTATATTAGATGATTGATAATTGGGCTCTATTTTTTTTATAATTTTTCTAAAATTGTCTAAATCTCAAGTTCTTGAACTATGAATTTTAGATTAGACAAAAAAAAATCACCTATCTGCCTCAAGTTTTTTCTTTTTCTTTGATAGAATGTGAAAATTTTATTAAAAGGAAGAACACAATCAATAACTCAACTACAAAAGATTGAGGGCAAAGAGTTTCAATGAGCCAAAAGATTTTAAAAAGCAGGATGAAACTAGATTAGCAACACAGCAATAAGGCTAGGAAGCTATAAGTATGCAAACCATTTAGACAAGATTCTAGTTCGGCGGTCAAGAAGAATATAATGTCTAGGATGGTACGGATAATTTGTTGAAAGATAGCCAATGGAGGAGTAGAAAACAAGTTGTGGACCCCATTGAATTGCGCAGCCGCAGCTTGTGTTTCCAGACGATTAAGAGTTCTAGATGTACTAGAACAAGATAAAAGCTAAGAGATCAATGTGTGCCAATCTGCAAAGATGAACTGAAGGAGGCCTAGTCTATGGAGAACAAGGTGCTCTTGTGCTCCAAGCCTCCAAGTACTCACAATGTAGAAAGATGTGATCCCGCATCTCCATATGTTGGCTGCAGAGACAACAAATGGGGTCGATATTCATTCCCCAGTTCATCATCTATCGAAACGAGCTGACCAAAAAGTGAACGCATACTTAGGAACAGCACACTTAACTACTTAAGCCAAATTATTTTGGTCCATCTGCCTAATGCTTTTTTGAACAATGTGTATAGATGAGTAACTATACAAAACCATAAAAATTTACTATATTATGTTATCATTTATCCATAAGAACATACTTACGTTATACAATCAAACATCTATAAATTAATAACATTGGTGAGATGATATTTGGGATAAAATATCATGACATTATTAATTTAGCTAGCGAGGTATTAATTTATCGATTATTAATTTATAAGTTTAACTATTAATTTATAGGTTTAACTGTATGTCAGCTCAACTCAAGAAATGAGCCTCGCACGTAAAACTTTTTAAAACTACAACAAAAGAACTATGATCATCTCTCCTGAAATATAACACAAACACCATTTCCAGAATTAATCATATTCAGATTCTTTACAATATCCTGATGGTAAAAAAAAAAGTTAAAAAACGTTCCCAAAAGAAAAGAAAAATGAAGTAAAAACCTGGACCCCCGAAAAACCTGCTTTAATCATGACCGACCATTTGTCTTCAAGAGCCCATGCATGTACGAGAAGTGGCTCATTAGGTACGCTGCCATTTTCCTTGCTTCTTTATTATTTCATACATAATAGTAATATTATACTGCTTCTTTCTTTCTTTTATTTCATTCTCATTTAACAGTTTGAGAAGTTGGTGAAGCGACCACATTCGCCGATGAAGAGTTATTGTTAATGTTCCTCTGGGACTTGCTTTGTCTCTTCGTTGCAGCTGCTGACGACGGCTGAGCCTCCGGCTTTTGTCCCGCCGGTTGTCTTACCTTAACCCCTCGTATCAACTGCCATAAAATTACATAATTATGAGATTTAATTATAATTAACCAACAAAACAAAACAATGATGAGAGTTAAACATTTAGTAGGGAAACTATAGAAACAGCTTACATATTTGCCACATTTGACGTCGGAGTATATAACTATGAAATCACCTTCTTGGAGCCCATTAGTTTTCACAAAATCGCCTATAAATGTATCAAGATGATTTAGATATATAGCGACGATACCAATAAGAAAACAAACAAACTAAAGAAATTAAATTTATTAATGGGTATATATTTTAAAAATCGTACCAGTGTTCTCGAGGAGATACATCCTGCTTTTGTTGTTAGGCCAAAATCTGGAACACGTTTAAAGAAGAAAATTAAATAGCCGAAGAGAGATTGGCCAACTTCTAATTCTTGAAAAATGCACAAAGATACAAAAAAAAATTCAATGTACATGTTTAATAATAATAATAATTAACCATAGTAATTACCTGTAGCGCATGTTCCAAACACGAGAGGTTCCGATGTCTTCCATGGCTAGAGAGATGCCATCTCTTGCCTCTAGCTCCGGCAAGTGTGTCTCAGCTTCTTTCTGTTTTTTTTTTTACATTTTAATAGATTCGGTAAACTAAAAATTAACCAAAAGAGTGAAAAATAACAACAAAAATGTAAATTAAAAAAAAAGGAAAGCAAAAAATTACTTTAGGCAAGACGATCCTTCCAAGGTTACCCACGTCGCTTTGCTTCAACACTTTCTGCAATAGAAACCGCAAATTCTTTTCTGGTTTCCATCCCTAAAATTAAAACCAAAAATTCAAAATCATTTCATTTCCATTGCAAATATAATTATTAATCAAAACTCATCAAACCATAACGACTGGTGCAATTACACAACTATTCTCAAAATTAACCAATGAGTAAGGATGATTTGTGCATGTGTACCTGCCGGCGATCTTGAACCATCTGCTGACGTGGCATAGCAGAAGCAGAGCCAGCTCGGTCCATGGTTGGTAATTGAGTCTCCATCACCGGTAATTGAGGTGGCACGGCCGGGACATTAGGCCAGTACATCCAGGTCCCACCAGTGGTGGTTGTGGCCACAGGGTTAAGCTGTTTTGGAGCCACAGCAGCACAGGTCTCACCGATTTGAGTCGGTTTCTGATTATTGTTGCTATTGTTGTTATGTCTATGGTGGTGAGACAAGAACCTCCTCTGTCTCGCCATTCGTTTCTTTCTTGCCTCTTTAGTAGCTGAAGAACACAAATGGAGCAATCTCTGATCTCTCATTGGCCCTGAAGGAAGATAAGGATATTGATACGGATTCATGTTGAATCCTGTGAAACCACCAGCTCCAGGGTCTTGAAATGGAGTATACTGCGAGTTTGGTGGTGGCATGGGGAATTGTGGCATGGGACCGGACTGTGGTGGTGGCCAAGACGGTAGAGATTCGAGTATAGGAAGATACTCCGGTGGTGGTGGATAGTTTGGAGCAGGCATGAATCCGAAACCCGGATCCGAGACAAAACCTGGTTGTGGTTGCCGTGGACGAGGCGGCGGCATCCATGTGGAAGGTGAGAAACAGTTTTGATCAGACGGTGGGATTAGGTTGTTGTTGTTGTTATTAGGGTTAGGGTTTTGAAAAGAGTCTTGTTGATATGATTGTTGATAAGAGAGATTGTTGTTGGTGCTATTGTTGCTGGTTCGTCTCCTTTGTAAGTGATTAGTTTGAACCCATTCAAGAATCAGCTTCAAAAGCTGTTTCATAGCTTCTTTACCACCGCCTAATCTTCTTGCTGCTGACTCAATCGTTGCTTTCTTTATCTTAACTTTCCTCAAATCCTCAGCCGACACAGTCTCTTTGTTGTTCTTTAGCCACTCCAAGAACACAGTTGCAAGATCATCGTCTTGCTCCAAAGATGAATTCATCATTTGCATGTCTCCTCCACTGTTGTTCTCCAACATAGGAACGACGACTTGGTCGGCTTGTTGTCTCTCGAGAGTTTGGTCCATAAGGTTAGGGTTTGGTGTGTCGTCATCTTGGCTAAAGATGGCTGAAGTATCGAAAAACTCGTTGCTATCAAGAAGATCCATGTACCCAAAAGTCTCCATCATATCATTGCAATCACCACCACCTTCACCGCAACCAAAACCTTGACTATTCTCTAATGGAATCTCCATGGAAGCTGTGGACTGTAATGCTCCAGAAGATTCATCACAGTTTCCTGATCCGTATTGGTTTTGGTTATTAGTCGGATCTTCTCCATCTGATTTCAATATAGCCCAAGAAGCAGCTGAGGAAGTGGAGGAAGAAGCTGCGGAAGAGGAAGATGCGGAAGAGACAATTGCGTTGATAGGAGCTGGAGATGTTGAAGATGATGATGTAGAAGACATGCATGGGAAATCAGGAAGTATTGGGAGATCTCCGTAGAAGATTGAAGGGTCATGATGAACAATCAAATCATCATCTTCATGACCATTACCATGACCATGATGATGATTATGGTCATCTAGCCAGATCTCTCTACCAACCTCATCCATTCCATCCATCAAAACAGCATCATCAGCACCTCCGGCGAGTATTCCACAGTCTTTCCCCAGATCTCCACCGTTCACCGCCACATGCAAGGTTTTCATCGGTGTGATGGATCCGTGAATAGTCCTTTCTTGTAGAAGTGGAAATGAAACAATAAAACTAGATTGGAGAGAAGGAGAAAAGTTAGGGTTTTTAGTAGTTGTACGGACAGGTAGGGTTTGTATGTGAGTAAGGAGGCAAAGGAAAAGGGAAAATCTAAGTACCCAACTTGGCTATTATCGAATCCTCAAACAACATAAACTATCTGAAACCATCCCCATATACATATACATATATAATCTTTATATATACTACTATAAAATCTTTTGAGATTCAGAAAGAGCTTGAGAAGGTTAAAATTAAAACAAAGAGAAGAAAGAGGAACCACAACATATGAAAAGATCCGACCAAAGATTAGCTATTTCCACTAGATGAACAAAAGACCAATTGTAATATGGTTGAAATTTTGCTAGTAGATCTGAAGTAGTTGAGATGTGACTTGTTTACAAAGATTGGTCTCTTGTTCTAATGAAACGAAGAAAGAGGTTTATAGGTTTTAGAAAGGAAGATGCGATGAACAGCTATTATGTAATCTACAACCGTTTGGGTTTACTCCAAGGAAGGATAAATACAAGAAGACTCTCTCCTTCTTTTATTTGTTCAATTATGGAGAGATAGTAAAAGCAATATTATTATATGTGTAGGATTATATAATAAACATGGTTAAACCACTTGAAGAAGAAAATAACTTAAATAAGAGAGCACCATGCACTACAAGAAAATAATTAAATTGCGACTGCATTTTGCGACTACATTAAACAGTCGCAAACAAAGTGACCAACATGCGACAAAAAAGCAACGAATTTGCGACTGTTTTATTATAGTCGCATTTTAGTTGCAAAATTGTTAAAATTGATAATAGTTGCCAAATAATCGCATATATATGTGACTGATTGGCGACTATTTTGCAAATAAAATGAATTAACGACTGAATTCATCGTAGTCGCAAAATAGTTACAATCAAAAGGTGACTACTTCGCGACTTTATAAGTAAATAGTTATATTTTGTTACTTTTAATGATGAAGTCGCAAAAATAGTCACCAAAATCGGTGACTATATTGTGACTACCTTGACGAAAGTAGTTGATTTATTTATGTAGTCGCAAAATAGTAGCAAGAAATAATGCGACTAAATGGCGACTACCTTAACGAAAGTTGTTTATTTATTGACATAGTCGCGAATGTAGTCGCATTTTTTAACTTATTAGTAATTTGCAAATAATTGCTGTAGTCGCAAAAGAGTCGCATATATTTAAACATGTGTGAATATTTGTAAGTAGGTGTAAATTAAATATATTCGAGATTATCTTTAACAACGTAGTCGCATTTCGGTCGCCAAAAACAGCGACTATTTCGCGACTGATATATTATGCAATTATGAAAATTTTATATTCTAAGGGTTATTTTTATTACAATTTTATAAAAATAAAATTGAATATTCAGTAAATAAATCTTAGTTATAATACAATTATTTTATCTTTATAATCAAGTTTTTTAAGTATTAAATAACAATGCTTATATTATTACTAATTATTTTTAATCCTATATAACACGAAGTCGCATTGCAGTCGCAAATTAAAGCGACTAAAAGGTGACTCCTAGGTTTATTTCATTTTTAATACTTAATTAAATCGTATTCACGATTTAATTACATAGGGTAGTGGCATTACAGTCGCCAAAAATAGCGACTATATTGCGACTGCTATAGTTACTATTTATGAAATTTTAATATTGTAAGGGTTTTTATATTATAATTTTATAAAAAATAAATTCAGTATACATTAAACAAATTTTAGTTATATAACATATTATTTTTTTTTGAATGAAGTTTTGTAAGTATTACATAATATTGACAATTATTATTAATAATTTCTTTTTATACAATAAAATCCAAAGCGACAAAAAAGCGACTCCCTTGTTTATTTCATATTTAAGTATTACCTTATTTGTATGCGAGATTGGATAGTCACACTTCAGTCGCAAATATTTGGCGACTGATTGGCATTCAGGTATTACATTTAAACTAATATTGCTCGTGGTCGCTTAAATGTAGCAAATTAAGACACTAATGAGCGACTACTGTGATGTAGTCGCAAATTTTTAACACAGCCAAATTTCTAATCGCCTCCTCCCGATCCTCCCTTGTCTATTCCTCTCTCACTTACCCACGAACCCTAACATCCCCACCTCTAACACCGACCACCTCCCGATCCATAGCTCCCTTCCCTCTGTTTTTTCTTACCAAAACCCCTTCTATTTCACGCCACCTCTATTCTGAATCCCTACATTTTGCTAAATTTTCAAACTTTTGGATTGTTTCCATTCGGCAAAATCATTATCTCGCCTACCCACCTCGCCGTTGTCGCCATTGTTTCTGGCGAAAAGCTTCTGTGAAAAGGTATCGGAACATAGATTAGTTCATGGATTTGGTTGATTGTGAGCTGAAATCAAAAAAAAAATTCAGTTTTCCGGCCACATTTTCCGGCGACGAAAGTGACTAACATTTTTTTAAATCTCATATTTACAGGTTCTGAACACAAATCTGGCACCAATTTCTTAAATCCGCAACCGTAGAATATATGAGGTATGATTTTTCCCTATGCGTGAGTAATAATTTTGGTTAGGTTACTAATGGAAATGAAATTGGTTATAGTCACTATGTTGAAGTTTTAGTAATTTCTGTATTGTTATTGCAATTGAGGAATGATTTTTTTTGTTGGCAATTGTGATTCGCTTAAACATTTAGGACATGGTAAAATTTCGAAATCTTGGTTGTTTTGAGGGATTATTTGGTTAATGTTTGATTGATTGTATTCATGGATTCGTATTTGTCTCATTGCATATTCATAATTGCATAGGTTTGATTGTCATAACAAATGTTTCAATCTTATCTGTGGGGATATTTGTTTCACAATCGCCATTAATATGTTTGTTTCTGTGGCTTGTGAATATTAATTTTCCAATTCATGCCATATTCAATTTTACATTGCCATTGATGATTTCGGTTTATTGTTAAGCATTGTCTTTGAACTTTGTAAATTTTATTTAACAATTATCATTACCTTTAAACATTGATCAAATTTAATTTCTCTTTGTTGTCAAAGCATGTCGTCTGGTGCTAGGAGCTTCCGAGGACGTGGTGGCGGTGCGCGGTCGGGATCTTCTCATGGGACAAACAATCAGTCACCGACATCAAGAGGATCCGTTGCATTTGTGCCACCGCAACGAAGATCCTCTGTACATTTGAGCGGAGTTTCAAGATGTGGACTTCGACATGACTGACGGAAACGCCGTGCGTCCCGAGCTTACAACCAAAGAGCTCGATGCGATCTTCTTAGAGGTAAATTTTTTTTCATATTTAGTTTAGTGCTTAAATTATAACTTGTCCCAAGCTTACAACCGGAAATTTTTTTGTTTTTGTAGTCAACCATACCGGATTCACGAGGCAACATGTACGGGCTCGGTAGCATGGAGAGCCGCTTCATTAAAGCTAAGGGGCCTGGTGGATCTACCTCCTATACATCCATGTCACAACTTCAAGACCAACTTGATGCTGCTCACCGAAGATCGAGGAGGTCTATGCTGAAACGGAGTATCATCGCAGTAGACTTGATGAAGCATTGAAGGTCGCCGAGGAAGCAAAGCAAGTAGCTCAGCAGTCACAGGAAAGGACGGACATGCTTATGGCGTTTTTGCTTGAGACGATCTGGGCTACGACGGTTTGTTGAAGCCTGTTCACAGAATCCGAGCACGTCAATCCAGCCGCCCCCCGAAGACCCGAGTTTAATGTAAATGACTTTTTAGAATAATTAGTTTAATTTAAATTTAAATTTAAATTTTAGGAATTTGAAACAAGATTTTAAATAAATTTTATTTTAATTTAGTAAATTTTAAATTTTGGATTTTATTAATTAATTAAATTCAGTATTAGAAATAATATTAATTTGTTTAATTTGGTAAAACCAAATTAATTGGATATATTTCATCAGTCGCAAAACAGTCGCTTTTTGGTGACTATTTTCATATTTATTTCAGTCGCCTATTAGTCACCAAAATTAGCTACGAATCTGCGACTGATTCTAAATTTACGACTATTACAAAGTAATAGCAATTTAGTCGCAAATATAGCAACTACAAGTTCTGTCACCGCAATTTCATGGTTTACTTATTGCGATTAAATGGCTACGATTTAAAGTAATCGCAAAATATCTGGCTACTGCGCCTAGTAGTCGATTTCACGCTTCTGTTGTCCCAAATTAGTCGCTATATGTAGTTGCATTATAAGTGACTTTCTCTGTAGTCGCCAAATAGTCGCAAAATGTGCGACCAAAGGACGACTACTTCATTTAGCGACTAGCGATTTGTCACTATCATTTAACAGTCGCAATTTAGTCGTTTTTTCTCAATATGTGACTAAAATGCTACTAAATCTACAGTCACTAAATCGATGATTTCTTGTAGTGATGTGTGTTCCAGTTTGTTCCATGATATATATGGAAGTTTTGTTTTACTACTATAATTAAATTTTATAGTATAAAATATGTTTATATTGAATTGAACTCTTTTTCTGACGATAATTGTAAATTTGGCTTTAAGTTATTCTGTTTCTCCTTTGTAGCATTTCAATTAACTCAGAGCAAAGAAAAGGATAGAGACGAGAGTTTTTAAGAAAAAGAGGTTACAGTTTTTCAGCATTTGATTTTTCAAAGAAGACAAAAAGCAAGCAAACGTTTAAATTTGTGGCAATACTGACAAAAATGTTGCGGTCATAAATATTTAAACATCTAAAAAAGATATTAAATATCTGATCTTGTAAGAAATAAAAATAAAATTATTGGAGAAAACATGGTTTTGAAATTAATATTGGTGCTTAAAAAGAAGTAAAAAAGTACTAGTATTTAAGTTGATAAAACAAATTATGTATGACACAGAGAGAAAATAGAAGTCCCCTCGTGCCGCTAGTATCTAAAGGTTGGTACAGAAGTTTGTGCCCACGAAGCCATACGTTCGAACTTGAGTGGTGAGACCAAGCGGTGATTCTTAACCATTTTTTATTAAAAAAATTATAAAATCTCCAATTATCAACTTTCTACTTCCTCCTATGTGCAATTTACTATAAAGTTACCTCGGTCGGTTTAAATTTATCTGGCCAAAAAAATTCGAAAAACTTGCACTGTCGTATTGAAGTGGAAGAGGCAGATACGGATTTCATTACCCTGGAATATGTTATTACTTTTTAACATAGAACAACAACATATGTTTTGTGAGTTTTCTTTTCTTTTCATGAGAAAGGATATATAACTAAATTTTTTATGTATTTCTAAAATTTAGTTATAAATTCGACTTTGCCTTCAAATGAGACTGAGAAGGTCATGTGAGACCTTTATTACATGTATTTATTACATGTTAATATTAACTTTTGTTTTAATCAAACGAAAAACATTAGACTTTTATTGTTCCTTTTTGGAGAAAAAGTTCATTTTTTCGAACTTTAATTTTTGAAAAGTCAACAGAAAAATTCTGTTTTTTAAATTTAATTTTAAGTAGTTTTCCCATACATGTTAAAAATACTTATTGAAATTTCTTCAAACTCTTATTAATGTACTATAGAACTAGAATTTTATCTAAAACCCTACATTAAAAACTAAAAGGATACTTATTCTAAAACAGAAGGAACATAGTTAAATGGGGTTGTGTTTCGACATTTCATTGTTTTCAATAACAATGAGATGTTCCATTCCCTACAGTTTGATTTATCTTACAATAGTCTGTTTTCTAGATAATGTATCACATATTTAAAAACATTTTATTTTATTTAAAAAATCTTGTTTAGAATTACAAACTCACATACTATTTTTATGAGAATAATAAATGGTGTAATTTTTAAAAACTTATGAGTAAATACGAATATACATTACTAAATGAAAAAAAGAAAGAAAAATAAATTCGTTAGCAAAGTTTCCGAAGAGATTTCAAAGGCAAGTAATGAGATTTCAAAGGAACTCATGAATTGAGGAGACTGCTAGGTCTAGAAATTAAGAGTTGATTATCTTTTTATAGTTAGTTATTACCATGGTTATAACTTTAATATTTTAATTAGTTATATATAATGAAAAGAAAATTATATATATATATATATATTATGGATTTATTTAATACTTCTTAAAATCATTTTAGATTTTTTGGCGCTTTATGTAAATCAATTAAATACAGGTCAGAAATTTTTTTTAAAAACATATATTTACTAAATCGATGGTTATGTATTAATTTTTGTAACGCATGATAAAATTATTTTTTTCATAATAAATTTTAGTCAACGGACGTACCACCTAGCCATTCCAAATTTTTTTTGAATTCAAGCACTATGACGGAAAAAAACTTATTTAATATATTATAATTTTTGATAATTTTTTAAAAATAGATTTTGGTTTAAAACTCTTTGATTAAAATAAAATAAAATAGACTGAGTTATCTTAAAAAAAAATAAAAATATGTAATGTATGTTAGGGCTAGGCAAATCATCCGATATCCAAGATTTTATATAATCTAATCCAAAAGTAGGTCATCTGAGGTCATTGGATTCGAGTATGACAATTTAAAAGGTTTATGCTACATGTTTTGAATTCTGTAGATCAGTTTATTTTTTATATGTATCCATTTTATATTCAAAAGTGTTTATATATTTGCTAAACTCTAAATATTCTACTAAATATTCGATTTGCTGTGTAAAAGTTATTATAAATATCCTAACTAGATGAAATGAAAAATTAAAACTAACCAAGAATAGATATCAATATTTATTTTTCGTTTAAAATATCAACATTCTTTTTAAACTTTTGTTTTTCAATTTTTAAGAACCAGTAATTTGTAACTAAATACAATATTAACAAAAGAAAACTAAATTGGTAAACAAATAATATATAGATATATAATAACTATAGCACATAACACTACGATGATTCACACTTCAATAAATTAGTGCCGTATCTCATCAGCCTTTAATATTCGTTCAATATATTCTAACATTTTCTAATTTCTACGAACAACCAAAGTTAGTAAAGATTAGTTGCACATGCAAACAAGAAGCTTTTCGTCACCATTCGTGGTTTAAGCGGCGGGTTGTCTTCATATGCTGCCACGTGTCAAAATTTCTGACTTCAAAGCAATCTCGTCCGCCAATAACTTCGGTTTACTTCTTCTTTTTGTTTTTTTCTTTCTCCATGGACCTTTCTCTCTCGCGTTTGACATCTAGCAATTTCAAATCATAAAATATCTACTACTACTATACTTAGCTCGCATCTAATTAGATGAGATCGTATATAGTAAAACTTACAGTTTTTGGAAAGAAAAAGCTAAAGAATTTTAACATGTTTTTGTCCATGATACGGTAGGATTATATATATAGCATAAAATCCAAAACTTTAGTAAGGTTTGAAAAATAGAAGAGCAGTACATATACGTACTGCATACAAAATTATAAACTTATATATACAGTATATGTTTTTTTAAACCCATTTGATAAAAAAACCCAAAAACAAAACACTTGACTACTAATATTGCTCCACGTAAACCATTTCGTGAGCTTTGCATATGCCTCTGCGCTTATCTTAGTCTTTAGTTCTGACCAATTACAAGCAACCACGACTACATTTTGTAAAATTTTCTCTTCCATAATGTCATCATTTTTGGTAATACTACTATATAGTTTTTGCATTAAAAAATAATATCGTAGTATAACATTGCTTTCTCTCAAGGTTTCTTCGTTATCTTGAAGTATAAAAAAGAAGGTATTCATCGTTATTTATTTAGAACATCGTATATGAATACTTGTGTCAGAAAAAAAAAACAATACTTGTGTCAGGAAAAAAAGTTTTACCTAGATTTGGTAAGCTTTTTGTTGTTGTTGTTGTGGTAAGGTGATAAGATAGTTTTAGTTTATGAGAACCAACATAATAAAACTTGTAGGAAAGGGTA
This sequence comes from Cardamine occulta, assembly GCA_028015245.1. Classification (NCBI taxonomy): domain Eukaryota; kingdom Viridiplantae; phylum Streptophyta; class Magnoliopsida; order Brassicales; family Brassicaceae; genus Cardamine; species Cardamine occulta. The sequence goes on along the minus strand of CM051370.1, from coordinate 11,266,610 downwards.
TTCCTTTTGTTTTTTTTTTTGTAACAAGGGTATTCCTTTTGTTTCGAGGATAAATACGAATTTCGCTATCTTAAGCATGCATGTGATGGCCAGGTATATAAAATTCATATGTTTTTTTTTTGCGTTTTGATAGATTTTATTTTAAGTTAATTAAGTGGTGGTAGTTTAGTGGTTCTCACTTGAAGAGGAGTTGATTTGTTGGTTTATACTAGGGATCAATTCCTTTCAAGCGTGAAATTCTTTAAATCATTCTATTGGATCACATATATATCATCTTTTACTTTCGGCCCATTTAAATATCCAGAGATAAGATATATTCGTGGACTGCACCTCTTTCAGGAGATTAGTCTGGATCCTTTCATAGATTTGAAATCTATCCCTAAATTATATATAAAAAAAGGTTAACATGATGAGCTAAGAGTGATCTAAATTGAAATATATGTGCCCATTTTGTGTAACAGTATTCCAAACGTTTTTTTTTAACAAAGAAAACATTTTCAACCGTTATAAAAAAAAATAACCAAAGAAAACATTTCAAACGCTTCCATATTGGCCCCATGCATCTTTTGATCTTTCTTACATGTTGCCACCATGGTTCGACAATTAAATTAAATGGTTACACCAACACTTTGTAAATTACTTTTATGATTTATCTTAGGAGTACTTGTGTTGATAATGAATTTATATATTATACAGTGGGAGTCGGCCTGAGCCAAAGAAAGTAAATTTGGGTTTGCGATCTTTAATCATTTATATATTTTAGCTGCCGATATTGTCCAATAAATGCTTTAGTAGTCTAAGGGTGATAGTCATTATGTGTTATAGAGTATTTACTCCAACTTTTCTTCATTTTTTGTTTCTTTTAAAAATTTCTAGAAATAATAGGCCTTAAATTGTTTTTGCTTGTAGTCTCGAAATTTCCATCGTCGGTCCGGTATACTATAACCTCTTAATTAAGACTAATTTATAGGTTTAAACTCGATCATGGTGGCCACATAATAGGTTTAAATTTGAACAACTTTAAATTTTGAGTACAATTAATCTTTCAAAATTTGTTGTCCAGTTATTTGTCAAAAAAAGAAGTTGTGCAGTTTTTTTTGTTTAAATTCATGTACATTATAACATGTTGACTATCTTTATTATCTTGGATCCATAATATCTCTAAAAAAAATTTAGATCTACGAATTCATCATCATTCATATCGTTATAATTCTAAAAAATCTTGTACAATTTCGCCAATTATGCAAGTTTATGCATAGAAAAAATGGGTTTTTTGCAAAAAAAAACCATCGATCTTTATTTTTTTTGTAAAATTAACTTTCATCCGAAAATTGTGCAAATCAATCATATCACCTCTAAAGTCACCCGCTAAATAACCCTTCCGCATATCATCGATGTGGCACCGTTTCACTCTATAAAAAACTAACGGAAACAACAAAACGACGCCGTTTTTGAAAAAAAAAATATTATTTTTAAGAGATAATATCTAATTATTCATTAATAAAATGTTAATTAATTAATTAATTAATTTTGATTATCACACGATTAGTAAACATCTGATAATCAAATTGGTTTCCTCAGAGTCAGATGTGTAATTATAAAATTAGATCTCTATTCAATTTGGCATTTCTATACTCAAAGGAGGGATTTGATTCAAATCCAGCTCTGAATCCAGATTCAAATTCAACTCTCACTGATCAAAGAGGAAGAGGAACGATGAAGATGGAGGTGAGAAGCGGAGGAAAGGAACGAGAGTTGTGGCGGCGGAGATTATGAAGACTGAGACTCTTCTTCTCCTTCTTCTTCCTGCTTCACCGTCCTTTCTAAGCTTTAGGCAAACCCTAATTTGTTCTTCCACTGTACTTGATTCATCAGATCTGTGTTTTTTGTTTTCTGGGTTTCGGTTTTGTCGCTTTAATTCTATAGGAGTTTAAAGTTCAAAGTTTTCAACTTTGATTTTTGCTGAGGAATTTAGGTAATGGCGAAGAGAATGATGGAGTTTGTGAAGGAGAGATATCGAAGAGGTGAATGTGGTGTTTCGTTGCAACTTTGTTTCTAGGTCTCCTCTTCAAAAGAGAAGCTCGATGTAGATATTGATTTGGTTCAAATGATTTCATGAATTTAGTTTGTTTATCCCAAATTTTAGTTTATCTCAAATTCAACTTTTCCTAATTGTAATAATAAAAAGCCCTAGTAAAAATTATGTTGTTTTAATGTTAACAAAAAAAAATCATGTTGTTTTGATGAAACATAAAAAAACCATGTTGTTTTGCTTGATAAAAAACCTCACATACTTTATCTTTAAAACGGCGTCGTTTTGTTGTTTCCGTCAGTTTTTTGACAGAGTAAAATGGTGCTACGTGGATGATATGTAGAAGGGTTATTTAGTGGACGACTTTAGAGATAATAGGGTTGACTTGCACAACTTTCGGGTGAGAGTTGATCTTGTAAAAAAAGTAAAGATCGATGGTTTTTTTGCAGAAACCCCAAATTTTTTTTTTTTTGCGATTTCCATATATGTTAATTTTTTATTCATAAATTAATATAGTTTATAATGAATGTATTAGGATTTATTAAAAAAAATCAGGTCAAATTAGAAAATAAAAAATGTAACAAAAATGGTTTTGAACCTAATCAACCTAGACAAGGGCTGGTACAACAATTATGATGCCCCAAAGCGAGAAAAAAATGGCCTCATTCATAGTTTAATAAAAAAAACCACATATATTAAAGTTAAAAAATCTTTTTAAAAAAAAACCTACTTAGTAAATATAATTCTCCTCGCATGTTTCTCTGCAAAATCATTCATTAGACCCTCATAATCTATTTCTTCAACTATAGCTCTCTCGATTGATAATAAAGCTAGACCTCAAATAATTATTGATAAGATTTAAGAAGAAATATATGACCCCTCTAAAATATTATGGATTTTAAATGTTATGACCCAAATACATGTATGTATAACAAATATGTGGCCCTTAAAATTTTTCAAAAATTGGTGGCCTGAAGCGGTAGCGTACCCGCTTATGCTCCGGGATGGTCCTGACAAGACGTGTAGGTGGAAAAAAGAGCAAATGGATTTTCTAACAATCAGAGCTGGTTCTTGTGCATTGTTAGCTTTAGCAGAAATGAAATTCTCCATTCGCGCTTGATTCATAATTCCAATTTATAGGGACTGATATGAGAAATGGGCATCAAGCAAACTTCTGGTTTGATAAATGGACTGCTGAGGGCTCTCTGATTTATCTAGTTGGGACGGATGACCCTCAGCGTTCAAGTATTAACATTCACTCCGTGGCTGACGCTTGCAATTCCTCTGGCTGGATTTTACCTTCATTAAGAACTACATATCCCAAGCTTAGGCCCTTATTAATGGACTATGATCCTCCATCAGCAACAACATGCCCTGATTCTTTCTATATATTGGACTGTCGGTAATGTCGAAAGATCTTCATTCATAGCAAGTCTCACTTGGAACAATCTCATATTATCTGCCCTTCTCAAACAATGGACAGATATTGTGTGGTTCAAAAGACACATTCCAAAAATGGCTTTCCATCTTTGGATTACTCACTTGGATCACCTACCTGTCATAGCTCGTCTCTTTGCATGGGTACAATCGCTACCGACCTCTGTTGTACTTGTAACTCACAGTCAGAAACTAGGGATCATCTCCTTTTTCATTGTGACTTTAGTGAACAGGTCTGGCGACTAGTGCTTCACCGCCTAGGACATTTGAACTTCATCTACGCCAACTGATCAGTTCTCGTCTCTTGGCTAACCTCTGATTCAGATTGTGGTAGTGGTCCACTCCACAATCTACTTGCTTTGGAAAGAGAAGAACAACCGATTCCACAATACTATCTCATCCACTGCTGCAATTGTCTTCGCTCTGATCAATCGAATTATTAAAGATACTTATAATGCCAATCGAGATAGCCCGCAATTCAACTCAATTCTCCAAAAATTGGGTTTTCCGCAAATAATCTCTAATCTTATTTCAGAAAATTTGTTATTATCTACCTTTTTTTTTTGGGATCAGATGATACACTAAGCTTCGCCAAATTTTGTAAACAAAAACGTTCATTTGGGTAATAATATTCACATATTTATCTAAAAAATAATAATTCCAATTTCCAAAAACTTACTATAAGTTAGTTGATCCCGTAATTAAGCATAAGAAAAATATACTGCTTAGTCAGGAATAAAAAGATAGAAATAACAGTTACGTGGAAGTGTTTTGTCGGGCTGGGGAAGAGTTGCACCTGTGTCCTGTGTGATGAATGCTTTGTTGCGGAGGAAAGCTGCGATGGATAAACTTGCCATTTTGGGATTCTCTTTTGTCTTCTTCTGTCTGAGAAATTAAAATCGTGATTAGTTTTTGTTAATTAGGTTGCAATTTTGGGATTTAATTAGTCGATAAAAATTTGGAAACCGCGAAAGAGTGTGAGGGAGACACGTCACGATACTTGGAGGAGACGTGGCGTGTTTGACTTGGAGGCAATATTGTGAGGGTTTTCAGTTATGCTTAGCTAATTACAGCTGCGTGACCAATTCCTTTGCGGCTCCTTTTTCTTTATTTCCATATCTTCTCGACTATACAACTATTTTTATATTTGTGCTTTTAACAATTTTGTGTACCAACAAGTAAGAATAATATATTTTCTATGGATGCAAATGAAAGCTACATTTTCAAGTAATGATTCTTTATTTTTCTGTTTATATCTAGAAAAAAAGAGAACGTAGTAAATAAATCACATCATTTATGGATCATGAGAAAGTCATCATTTCAAATATGTATTTTAAAAAAACTATCCTTTGGTTTTAAAGACTGTCATTTTGTTACATTAACCGACCGTCGACATTATATGAACATATGCGTGAATCTTCTAATATATCACGAGAAGTAATTTAATAAAATGTCCAAATTAATAAAACTTAATATTTTTTGAGAAATTTCCTAAAATAGCACTAAAATATTTTTTGTGACAAATTTAGCACATATTTTCATTTAGGACAAAAATAATATTTTTATAAAAAGCAATAATTTAATTTTTTAGTTTGGATTAAGTATTTTAGAATTTAGAATATATATTTTAGGGGATATGAGGTATTGTTTAGGGTTTAGGGTTTATGGTTTTCTAAATCCTAAATCCTAAAAGTATGATGTTAGAAGATTTGTGCTATATAAGAGAATTATTCTTTAATAAAAATGTTATTTTTGTTCTAAATAAAAATGTATGCTATTTGTAGTTAAAAACTTAATTTTGTGCTATTTTTGAGAATTGCGATACTTATATATATATATATTGCAATACTTATATATATATATATTATATGTCTACTTATAGTCTCTTACATCGAATTGCGATTCTTCTAAACATCTTTTCTTTTTATTACCACCTTAAACATCGTTCTTTCATTTACAAAAAAAAACATCGTTCTTTGTATTTTGTGAGAGGTATACAAGTGAAATAGATGAGGTATATAAGCGAAATAGATGGGTTTTTTCAACCAACCATTAAAAGGAAATTTGGTTTAAAAAGATATCTAGTTTCGACTTTGTCCATCTATATCTTTTTTTTTGTAAATTATCTTTTTTTTTCCAAATTGCTCATAGCAATTGAAAACTAAATTAAAATTTTTTTTTTAGAAAAACATGCTCATAAACAATTAAAAGGAAGATTTAAAGAATAAAGCTTTTAATTTTAGGCAGTTTTAAGTAGGTTTTTAGTTTGATGAAGTATGTTCTGAAAAGTTTAGAATATGTATTCCGAGAGTTATAATACATATTCTAGCACTTGTACATGTTCTGAAAAAATTAGATTATGTATTCTAGCTTTTGTTCATGTTCTAAGAAATTTATAATAGAAATTTCAGAATATATATTTTAAACAGTTTAGAATTCACCTTCTATAGAATTTAGAATACACATTCTAACATTTGTATATGTTCTAAAACATTTAGAATATGTATTCTAGCTAGAGATCTACAAAATTTAGAGTACACATTCTAGTAATTGTACATGTTCTAAAATATTTAGATGACATATTCTAGTAAGATTAGAATACACATTCTGAATTTTTTTTTAAAATTTTGATAGAGATAGAAGCTGAATCTAAAATTAAGAAAACTGAATATTTTTAAAATATTTGTTCAATTATACGGATTTTTGTATACATTTCGAATTATATATATAAATATTGAATAATCATTTATTTATATTATGTTTATTTAAAATAAAATTATCCTACTTTCAACTACACTTTCTTCTTCTTCTTCCTTTCACGATTTTTTTGGTCTCTTTTTAAAAATTTCACAATTATGCTGCCTATCTATGTAACATGTGGTGAATGGAGATTTTTTGAGAGTAAGAAATGAAGATTGATTGTTGATGATAAAAAAACGTGGGAGATTACTTAGTTTGCAATTAATTACATCTTTTAAAGATTTGAAAGTGATGGTTTTAGAAGACTATGAAATAAAAGACCGGCCTCGAAAATAAGCTATTGTTTTATTTTTTATTTTTTATTTTTTAAACCTCTACATTTTTTTTTCCTGAAATAATTTTGTTGTTTATATATTCTAAAGATGGATGGGAGAGCAGATGGGTAAAATCTGACTGGAAGAAAGATGACAACACTGCTGGGGAATGGAAACACACCGCTGGAAAGGTATGTTTCAGGACTAGTGTAGAAATGATTATTCATTGTTTCTCGACCTATTCATATCCTTATGTTGTGCTTTGGTGCAATTACCACTCTCTTGCAGGTATTCAGACTGGCGAGGACTACAGATTCTACGCTATATCAGCTGAGTTCCTTGAGTTCAGCAACAAGGATAAGACCCTAGTCTTCCAATTCTCTGTCATGCAGAAGAGACGAGCTATGACTGTGGTGGTGGATACATGAAGCTGCTTAGAGCATTTCCATCAGTTCAGATACTACATGGGTATCTCTCAAATAAATTAAGAATACTTTAATATATATTTTATTATTAAATTAAATTTTAAGTCATAGAAAAAAGGAAGCCAATAGTATTAAAACATCTGGCACATAAGGGGTTCTCAAACGAGAGACGATTCTAATCTTCTCTCCTCTTCTCTTTTTTTCAATATTTTAGATTATCTAATGGTGAGATACGATTGAAAACTAACTGATGGAAGTGCTCTTAGTAGTGATGTTGACCAGAAGAAATTCGGTGGAGAAACTTACATGTATATTTTCTGGTTCATTTTTCAATCTCTATATCAACTCCTAACATTCAAATCTCACACTTATCTCTTTCTTTTTTGACCTGCAGCATTATGTTTGGCATTGATATCTGTGGCTACAGCACTAAGAAAGTACATGATATCCTTACCTACAATGAAACTAACCATTTGATTAAGAAGGAGGTCCCATGTGAAACTGACCAGCTCACCCATGTGTACACATTCGTGTATTCTTATTGACTATGCTGAGAAGCAAACTGGTAGTCTCTACTTTTACTAGCATAATGAAATCAACAAAAACTTAGGCATTTAAACATCAATATTTTGAAAGTTAAGGATTTAAAAGTGCACAATTTGAAAGTTAAGTTTTTTTTAGTAAGAGGAAAACGACTTCGTTTTGATTCAACGGAAGCTGCTAACAGAACCTCTAACTCCGTTAACATTTTTTTCCGATTTAACGTCGTGCCTCAAATGACATAGTCAACATAAATTAATCATTTAATCATGAAGTCAATGAAAACTTAGGCATTTAAATGACAATATGAAAGTTGATCATTTAAACGTGCACAATTTGAAAGTTGAGACTTTTTTGACATTTTCTCCCATTAAAAATCTCAACATTTGTTACAATTTACTAATTTACTACTATTTCATTAACCTTATCAATATGATAAATATGGAGGAAACCGTAGAAGTATAATAGTTTCTCTTAATTTAACGAGAAGAGATATACACAAATATATATATATATATATATATTCTTAATAATATTCAGAGTATATTCTAGGCAATCTCGCAATCCCGATATCTCCTAACACCCTCTCGTAAGCTCAGATGTGGTAACACATATGAGATTGAACCTCTCTTTGAAATAGCAGCATGTCGATTGTAATACCCAAGCCGTCGGGTCATCAACGGCGTTTATACCCTGCCGTGGGATCATCGGTTCGATCAAAATACATATTTTGTAGTCATGTATTCCCATCATCTCATTCCACCATGTTAGTTGAACAAAACCATCAATAGGTTTATGCTCATAGTCCACATCAACGTCAGCACTCCGTGAGAGTCATCATCTTCAAACAGCTTCGTGACCACCATCAGATTTGCAGTAGATAGATAGCCACATGAAGACATACTCATCAAATAAGTGAAATAAGCATCTCAAGATAAAAAAACAATAACCTTTTTGTAGTTAGGTTAATGCTTTGATATGAAAATTCAATCGTAGCACCTTCAAGATTCTTCTTCTCCAATGTTGCTATGAAATCAAATGTGGCCATTACTGACCCAATCATCAACGTAATCCACCAAATATCACGTCTTTTTAATTTATTTTTTTAACAAATAAGTAAGAAAACAGAAAATCAATGAAGTATGTTTGATTTTCCAATACAATATTTTTTTGTCAAACAAGTTTTTTATTCATTAACTAGATGCATACATGATAATAAATCTTAATCGGACATACCCGAGAAGCTAGCTAAACGGCTAATACATTTGAACAAGCGTAAATTAAAGATAGAGACACAAGCTTACAAAAGCTTGATAAATCGTCAAGAGAAGTATCAAAACTATCTAACATGAGCACACCCATGAAAGAAATAGTGTTGAACCCAAATCTCAACTAACAGTAGATTAGTCATCATAATATGTGACTTTTTGGCAAATTCCATAACCTCGGTTCGCACCGGAGTGGTCTCCGTTGTCTCTACCGGTCCTGTGAGGACCATTACACTAGAGAGCAGATTGGTTATGAAACAAAACAACTTCTTAGACGATAAAATTGAAAGAAGCACACCTCTCATGGAGAAGGATAATTGTGAAAAAGTTTCTCTCCATTGAGAAGGAGGATGCATACAAAGATCTCTCATGGCCTCGGCATGAGAAAAGCAGAAACTCTAGAAGCGATAGATCCAGCTGTACCAAACTTGGTTGCGTAGAAGCAGATACGTTCCAAGGTACGAATTGCGAAAATATGCCCAAATTATAATGAATTAGCAACTGAGCATCATCCCCAGGAAAAGCGACTCTCCATGGAGATGAGGGAGAAAGTAGTGGTGGAGCAAGTCGGAGCTGGTGGAGGCAATCAGAGCTGGCGGTGGAATCTATTCGTGGCTGTTGCAAAATAAACGTATTAGGACAATCCAAACGAAAGACTTTGCAGGTACGAGAGAATAAGAAGCACAAATGAAATTTTTTTTTTTTCATCGCAGAAGTTAACGTGACGGAACCATGATAAATGTAGAGAAAACCGTATAAGTATAATATTTTCTCTCAATTTATTAATACAAGATCGTAACTTGTCTTAACAAATTATTTACATTTATAATAATAGTAAATCTATATACTTATTTAACAAGAAGAGATATACATAAATATCTATATTCCTAATAATATTCAGAGTAGGCGATCTCACAATCCCGAAATCTCCTAACAAAATATCAACTCCTAAGATTGTCAAAGTAAAAGCACAACATTCTCTTAAAAGTTAAAAACAAAGACATGATCTCCCTCTTTCTGCCCTGAAATTTTCAACATTTTTGCTCGTTTCAGTTTCTATTTTTTTCACAACAAAATTGACTATAATTTAAATGTACTTACCATTATTGGCTCTGCCAAGAATATAAGACCAGCAAATGTCCCCCAAACAGGTTTTCCAGTCTTAACAAACTCACATAGAGCAGAAGAAGGCTTTCTAATTTGTGTGTTATTCTTTTGCGATTCATGGAAAATAAGAAAAATTAAAATATATATATATGATTTTATGAATATGTAAAATATATTAATTTTTTAAAGTAAAGACTCTTTATGATTTAGAGGTTTTGGAATATACTAAGAAATTTTGATTTTGTTGGAAATGTTTTGAAATTGAGGGTATAATGGAGTTTCATCTTTATTATATAAAGTTTGGTTGCTCTCATGAGAGCTCGATATGTGTTAAAATTGTAATTAACAGGATTGAGACATGTGTGAGATAAAACATGAGATCTTGCCACATGTTAAATTTGTTAATATAATCACAAAAAAATAAAATTTAACTATATCTTAAGAGGAAAAAGAAATCAATAATTTAAGGAAATCAATAATTTTTTAATATATACAAATTTTAAACATATCAAGGAAAATAATTTGTTAATATATTCAAAAGGAAAAAAAATAGAAAGTTTATTATCCTATAAGAAGAAGAAAATCATACAATTTTTAAGATGTAACTACGTCTCAAATTTATAATTTTATTAAAAAATATTAATACATCAACTCATGTATGACGTGTGACCAAAATATTTGAGATTAAGAAAATATAGTAAAATAATTTGGAAACAAAATTATTTAATTACGCAAGTAGTTACATTGGAATTGGATCATCACGAATTATGTGCTAGTTTTCTTATATAATTTTTTAATCAGTCATGTATACTTTTTTTGTGTGTTTAGAAAGGAAAACTGAACATAAAACATAGTGAAATATGTTTTTATATTATTGTAAAAAGGAAAACATATGTTTGTTAACATGTTCAAAATTACATGAGATTAATAAAAGAAAATTATTAATACAATTTTAGGAAAATAAAGTTAAAGTTCCTTTTATTATTAAAAAAGGAAATTCAATAATTGATAGACATCGTGTTAAAATTATAAATAACATGATTATGATATATATCAATTGATCGATTAGATTATAACAGGTGTAAAAACCGTCGTGTTATTATATTTTCTTAATCAAAAAGAAAACAAAATATGATAGCATAGGTATTTTTTACTTCTTTTTTCTAATATATATGTTAAGGCTTATTATTTAGTTTTCAATAAAATTTAAACTTTCTTTTTCAAATTTAGAATTTTAAATTTTTATATTATTTAGGCTCCAATAAATATTTTTACAAGCTTCTAATTAACAAAATGGAGAAAAGCTGATTAAATATAGTTAAACTGGATTTATTATACTAATTGGTTGAGTGAGAGAAGGAGCATCAACATCAATGTTAGTGAGCTAAATATGCAAACCAGTGACATCAAGAGTGTCAAGAGCTGATATCATATATGAAATGTTAGGAGTACTGAAATGAGATTCAACACGATTACTAAATAGTTATGTCTAGTTCTTCGACACAATTTTCATATAATAGACGCAAGATAACACATTGGTTAGAAAATTGCATAGTATTTTAGGTTTAAGAACCATTAAGAGAAGAAAATCTAAGGGAATATAGGACAAAGAGTGTGGAAATGATTTTTTCCAAAGGGAAGACATCAAAATTGATCTCTCCCAATGAGGGAAAATCGAAACAGAGACATATATCCACTCCGAGAAAGTTGATTATATCATAACCATTTCTCATACACAAATATAGATTTGAAAGAATGAAGAAGATGGTGGAGTTTCTACGGGAGATTGAAAATTTTGTGGTGGATAGGAATAAAATGATAGAAAATAAAGAAAGCTGTGAAAATCAAACATTTTCAGGTATAGAGCTCAAGACATGAATAAAAATAAGTATTAAGATATTTTCTTAAATTTAATTTATTTTAGCATTTAAAAACCTGTCTATCGAATGGATCCTAATCTAATATATTATAAAAATTAGTACACCAAAAATTTAAGAAAAAAGGTTTAGATAGACAAATATTTTGAAAATGCTCTTTTATTTCCAATCTTCCCAAATAACAATATATTCTTTCTTAGATTGTTTAGTTGTCAGATTTTCTAAAGATAAATGAGAAACATATATGCTGATAAGTTACTTGGTTTTCTTCTTTGTTTTGTCTAGGCCTGGGAAAAAAATCCAAAATCCGAAAACCGATCCGAAACCGAACCGAAAAATCCGATTCTGAAACTGAACCAAATAGTATAAAACCCGAACGGATTCTAAATATGTCTACCCAAATTACCTGAACCGAATCCGATCCGAACCAAAAACCGAATAGTATAATCGAAAACCCAAAATATATTTATATATCAAAAATATTAGTTATATTTAGTTATAATTTTATACCCAAAACTACTAAATAACAAAAATATCTGAATAATTGGAATTTTACAATTTTAATTTTAATAATCCAAAGAATATTAGTTATATTTAGTTATAGTTTTGCAATTTTTTGAAAAATTTAACCAAATTTTACCATTTTTGGACTTTTTTGAAACCTAAATCCGATCCGAATCCGACCGAAACTGAACCGAAACCGAACCGAAGAATAATAAAACCCGAACGGATACTGAACTCTCCTACCCGAATTATCCGAATCTGAAAAAATTCGAACCGAATCCGATCTGAAACCAGAATGCCCAAGCCTAGTTTTGTCACATATTGCAGATAATTTCTCAAAAAATAAAAAATATCAACATTTGTTACCATTTATCTGTGAGAAGTTTTCTAAAGAAAAATGAGAAACAATTATGTCAATAACTTATTATTTTTTCCTTCTTTGTTATGTCACAAATTGTAGATAATTTCTCAAAACATAAAAAATTCTCAACATTTGTTTTTTTTTTTGAATTGAACATTTGTTACCATATACAGTATTAATTTACTACTATTCCATAATTCCATTCTTCAAAGTAAAAACTCAACATTCTCTTCAAAACAGAGACAATGGCTTCTCTATTCTCTTTGGTTCTCTCCTTTGCTTACTGTCTTCACCCTTTCCCTCAAATACAAATGCTCATACAAAACTCGCCTTCACAACCGAGTTGATCCACCGCGACTCTCCTAGATCGCCTCTCTTCAACACAAATGAAAACCCCTTCCCAACGTCTGAATTGAAAAACGCTATCCACCGATCTGTTAACCGTGTTAACCATTTCGCAGCCAAACATGCATCACTTAACTCACCTCAAACTGAGATCACCTCAGATGTAGGTGAATATCTGATGAATATGTCCCTCGGGAGTCGGGACACCTCCGTTCCCAATCATGGCAGTCGCTGACACAGGCAGTGATATAGTCTGGATGTTGGAGAAAATTTGAATAAGAAGCCGTTGGAAGTTGATCGGTGTTGTTTACTCTATTTCCTCTATTCCGTAGAAGTCTCTAAAGTTGAAAAAGTCAGAGCAAGTAGTGGTGAATAAGCGACCGAGTCTTCAGCTGAAGACCGAGTTTCATGTTAGTGTTTTAGTTGGTTGTTTCTATTTTTCTTGTTGCTTAAGTTTCAGTAATCGTTTGATGTAAGGCTATTTAAGCCGAGTTTACTGATGGGAATAAGCATGCAGTTTTCAGAATTCATTTGTCTTAAGAGCTTTTGATCTTACAAAGTGGTATCAGAGCTCGCGTTAAAAATTTTTGAAAACTTCTGAAAAAAAAAAAACAGCAGTTTTTTGTGTGAGGAGGGATGAGAGACGACAAGTTGAAGCTACCACAATTCGATGGATATTGGGATCATTGGAGTGAGGCTATGGAGAATTTCCTCAGGGCAAAAGGTCTGTGGACGATGGTGGAAAATGGCTTCGAGGAACCGACAACGACAACGGTTCTCACGGCAGAGCAGAGACGTCTGTTGGATGACGCAAGGACGAACGATCATAAGGTTAAACATTATCTCTATCAATCAATTAATAGAGAGACATTTGAGCAAATCTTGGACCGGAGGACATCCAAACTCATTTGGGAGTCAATGAAGAGGAAGTTCGGAGGTAATGATCGCGTGAAGAAGTCACTTCTGCAGAAACTCAGAAGAGATTTTGAGTTGCTAGAGATGAATGAAGCAGAGAAAGTGGACGATTATTTCAAACGGGTATTGGCCATCACAAACCAAATAAGAAGCAACGGTGAAATCATGAACGATTCGAAGGTGGCGGAAAAGATTTTAAGAACCCTAAGTGAGAAGTTTATGTATGTGGTGGTGTCTATAGAGGAATCAAAGGACATTGAAAACATCTCTCTAGACGAGCTGCAGAGTTCTCTCGCAGTCCATGAGCAGAAATTCCGGAAACAAGATAAGGGTGAAGATCAAGCTTTCAAAGTGGCGTATGGAAGAGGAATGGGATCTAGAGGATGAGGTTTTAATGGAAGAGGAAGGGGACGCGGTAGAGGCAGAACCTTTCCAAACAAAAGCACGGTAGAATGTTACAAATGCCACAAGCTTGGGCATTTCAGAAACGAATGTCCTTTGTGGGAAGAAGAAGCAAACTATGCAAATTTTGAAACCAAAGAAGAAATGTTGTTGATGACGTTTGCTGGAGAGCAGGATAACCTAAGAAGAAGAGTATGGTTTCTCGACTCAGGGTGTTCGAACCACATGAGTGGAAACAAGGAACTATTCTCAAATCTGAATGAGAATTTCAAGCATACCGTCAAGTTGGGAAATGACAAGAGGATGGAAGTGACGGGTAAAGGAAGTGTGAAGCTGGTATTAAAAGATGTTGTATACGTAATTAGCAACGTATACTACATACCAAAACTCAAGAATAACTTATTGAGTCTCGGCCAACTCCAAGAGAAAGATATCACCGTCATCATAAAAAGAGGAATGTGCAAGCTGTTCCATGATGCGAGAGGTCTGATAGCAGAAAGTAGAATGAGTCAAAACAAGATGTTTATGCTAATCGACCAATCAGAAGAAGAAGAAATACCAAAACAGCAACGGTGCCTTCAGATACTTACAGAAGATATGCCAAAACTATGGCATGAGCGATATGGTCATCTCAGCCATCGAGGCATGAAGACGCTACAAAACAAACGTATGGTCTCTGGTCTTCCCGATTTTGATGCCCAAAAATACACATGTTCAGATTGTTTGGTGGGAAAACAATCAAGGAGTCCGATCCCGAAGAAAAGTTTGTGGAGAGCTCAAGGAATTCTCGAACTTATACATTCCGATATTTGCGGCCCCATAAGCCCCGCATCCTACGGCGGAAAAAGGTACTCCTTATGCTTCATAGATGATTTTAGTAGGAAGACGTGGGTGTACCTATTGAAGGAGAAGTCAGAAGCTTTTGCTGTTTTTAAAGAGTTCAAGAAGAAAGTCGAAACAGAGACTGGGAAGCTTATAAAATGCCTAAGAACCGATCGTGGGGGAGAGTATATGTCATTAGAATTCTCGAATTACTGTAAGGAACATGGGATTCGTAGGCAGTTGACCACAGCCTACACGCCGCAGCAGAACGGTATTGCAGAGAGGAAAAATCGGACGGTTATGAACATGGTAAGGGCCATGCTCTCAGCAAGAAAAGTACCAAAGTTGTTCTGGGCTGAAGCAGTTACTTGGACGTTTTACATCCTCAATCGGTGTCCAACACTCTCAGTCAAAGATAAGACCCCTCAAGAGGCCTGGAGCGGAATCAAGCCCAATGTGGAGCACCTCAGGGTTTGGGGAAGCATAGGACACGCTCACATATCTGATGAGAAAAGAGGTAAACTTGATGACAAAAGTCTTGTTTGTGTTCTGTTCGGTTTCTCAGAGGAATCAAAAGGCTATCGACTGTATGATCCGAAATCCCAGAAGGTGATAATTAGTAGAGATGTGGTATTTGAGGAGACAAAAAACTGGAACTGGGAAGAAGATCAAAATCAAGTCGAAACTAAGCTGACTTGAAACGATGATGACATTACTTGGGAAGCAAGCGAGGATGAGAATGGTAACGATGGAGATTCAGAAGATGAAACAGAACAGCACTCAGCAGAGAACTCAGGAAATACAGAGGAACCTGCAAACATTGAACCACCTGCAGCAGCCCGAGAAAAACGCGCAACAAGACCGCCACAGTATTTGAGTGACTATGCCGTCGGTGACATTGTTGATGATGAAGAAGATGTCGTCAACATGGTGGAGTTAAACTTGACAGATCCATTGACGTATGAAGAGGCAGAAAAAAGTCTGAAGTGGAAGAAAGCTATGGATGAGGAGATAGGCTCGATAAAAAAAAATCAGACATGGAAACTCTCTAAGCTTCCACAAGGAGCTAAGTGTATAGGAGTTAAATGGATTTACAAGACAAAACATGATGAAAACGGAGAGGTGAAGAAATACAAAGCCCGTCTTGTAGCAAAAGGATACTCTCAAGAGCACGGCATTGATTACACGAAAGTTTATGCTCCGGTGGCCCGAATGGATACCATTAGAGCAATCATGGCAATCGCAGCTCGAAAAAGTTGGGATATTTATCAGCTGGATGTAAAATCCGTCTTTCTCCATGGAGTCCTTGAAGAAGATGTGTTTGTTCAACAACCAAAAGGGTACGAAGTCAAAGGGGAGGAAGACAAAGTGTACAAGCTTCACAAAGCGTTGTACGGTTTGAAACAAGCCCCAAGGGCGTGGTTCAGCAGGATTGAGGAGTATTTTCTCAGGGAGGGTTTCACTAAATCTCAGAATGAAGAGACGTTATTCCTCAAAACCAACAAATCCAGTAACATTCTGATCGTAAGCATATATGTCGATGATCTTATTTGTACCGGCGATGATGGTTCGATGATAGAGGAATTCAAGAGCTCGATGCAGAAAGATTTTGACATGACTGATCTCGAGAAAATGAGGTATTTTTTAGGAATTGAGGTGTCTCAAACAACCGGTGGAATTCATGTTTCACAGACAAAATATGCTCTTGAAGTGTTAAAGCGGTTCGGTATGGAAGAGTGCAACGAAGTGAAAAATCCTATAGTTCCTGGAACTAAACTGTGCTTGGACGAAGGAGGAGACTACGTGGATGAGACCCTTTACAAGCAAATGATTGGAAGCCTTATGTATCTCACAACAACAAGGCCCGATTTGCAATTTTCGGTGAGTTTGCTCAGTCGATACATGTCCAAACCTACTCAAATGCATCTACAAGCTGTCAAAAGAGTTCTAAGATACTTGAAAAGCACTGTAAGCTATGGAATCTGGTACAAGAGAGGAGGAGACGGAAAAGTTTTGGCGTTCACCGACAGTGACTTCGTCAGAGACGTCGACAGCCGCAAAAGCACATCAGGTTACGTTTTTCTTTTAAATGGTGCAGCTGTTGCTTGGTTGAGTAAGAAGCAGCCAATTGTGACTCTTTCGACTACCGAAGCCGAGTATGTAGCTGCTTCAGTATGTGCCAGCTAAGCCATATGGTTCAAGAGAATTCTCGAGGAATTGGGAAATTATTTTGAAGAAAGTACAGTGATTATGTGCGACAACACTTCTACAATCAAACTTTCGAAGAATCCAGTCTTCCATGGAAGATGCAAACACATTGGGGTACGTTTTCATTTCTTGAGAGATTTGGTTAATGAAGGAGTGATATGCCTAGAGCATTGCGGTTCACAAGAACAAGCTGCAGACATCTTTACTAAACCGTTGACAAGAGAAGCATTTGAGACCATGAGAGACAAGCTTGGAGTTTGTTCAGTTGAAGATAAACTAAACTTAGAGACCTAAGTTCAGTTTAGGGAGGGTTTTGTTGGAGAAAATTTGAATAAGAAGCCGTTGGAAGTTGATCGGTGTTGTTTACTCTATTTCCTCTGTTCCGTAGAAGTCTCTAAAGTTGAAAAAGTCAGAGCAAGTAGTGGTGAATAAGCGACCGAGTCTTCAGCTGAAGACCGAGTTTCATGTTAGTGTTTTAGTTGGTTGTTTCTATTTTTCTTGTTGCTTAAGTTTCGGTGATCGTTTGATGTAAGGCTATTTAAGCCGAGTTTACTGATGGGAATAAGCATGCAGTTTTCAGAATTCATTTGTCTTAAGAGCTTTTGATCTTACACTGGACGCAGTGCAAACCCTGCAATGATTGTTACGCTCAGGATGATCCTCTCTTTGATCCTAAAGCGTCTTCCACATACAAAGACGTTTCTTGCTCCTCAAGACAATGTACTAACCTACAAAGAGAATCCTCTTGTTCCTCTAAAGACAATATGTGCTCTTACTCCATGTCTTACGGGGATGATTCATACACAAACGGTAACATCGCTACAGACACATTAACGCTTGGCCCCACCAATAACCACCCTGTGCAGCTTAAAAATGTTATCATTGGCTGTGGTCACAATAACCGTGGAACGTTTAAAAAGAAATACTCTGGAATCATCGGACTTGGTAGCGGTGCGGTTTCACTCATTTCACAACTCGGTGACTCGATCGAGGGTAAATTCTCATATTGCTTGGTCCCTCTATATCTTACAAACGATCTAACTAGCAAGATCAACTTTGGAAGCAATGCCGTTGTGTCGGGACTAGGAACTGTCTCAACTCCTTTGATCAAGAAATCTCCCGATACCTTCTACTACCTAACCCTAGAATCCATTAGCGTGGGGAGCAAACAAATCAAATACCCGGGATCCAATTCTGGAAACAGCAAGGGAAACATCATCATCGATTCAGGCACATTTTTGACATTTTTACCCACCACATTTTACAACAAGCTCGAGGATGCAGTTGTATCCTCAATCGACGCTAAGAGCAAACAAGATCCAGAGAGTGGTTATAGTATATGTTACAATGTAACAGCAGATCTAAAACTTCCAGCAATTACGATGCATTTCAATGGAGCAGATGTGAAGCTAAACGACGTCAATGCCTTTATACGAGTCTCGAAGGAATTGGTTTGCTTTGCCTTCCAACCAAGCAAGAGCTTAGGTATATACAGGAATTTGTTACAGATGAACTTTCTTGTTGGATATGACACTTTTTCTAAAAAAGTGTCATTTAAACCAGCAGATTGTGCAAAGATGTAGATGGTTCTGCTTCGGGTGCATAATTTCTCTTTTTTTTTCCAATTTTAAATTTTTAATAATAATAATGGCTGATTTTACTCTAGCCGAAGATGTTGTTTGAAATTTCAATTACAATTATCCTTTTTTTTTTTTCTTAATACACATTTAATATGATCAAATTTACAGCTCAAAGACCGAAATGAATACAACTCTCATTGTATTGCATAAACTGACACAAACCATTTTTTGAAAACAATTATTAATGATTAGGCCCAATACCCACACATACGCATTGGTTTTATGCTTATAATTGTCAGAAGACTATATTAGATGAAATTATGTTAGATTAGATGACTGAATGATCCATTAGGTTAGGGATTTACAAATATATATAGAGCTACATTAGAAGAGTGGTTAGGTATTAACTAATTACAATTAGTCTATGTTACACCGTAACAGCAGATCTAAAACTTCCAGCAATTACTATGCATTTCAATGGAGCAGATGTGAGTCTAAACTCCTTCAATGCCTTTTTACGAATCTCGAAGGAATTGGTTTGCTTTGCCTTCCGTCCAAGCAAGAGCTTAGCTATATACGGAAATTTGTCACAGATGAACTTT
This sequence comes from Cardamine occulta, assembly GCA_028015245.1. Lineage (NCBI taxonomy): Eukaryota > Viridiplantae > Streptophyta > Magnoliopsida > Brassicales > Brassicaceae > Cardamine > Cardamine occulta. Next base: position 11,247,171 of record CM051370.1, on the reverse strand, counting down.
CTTATTGGATATGACACTGTTTCTAAAAAGCTGTCATTTAAAAAAACAGATTGTGCAAAGATGTAGATGGTTATGCTTCGGGTGCATAATTTGAAATAATGGCTGATTTTACTTTAGCCGAAGATGTTTTTCGAAACTCCAGTTACAATTATATTTTTTAAATAAACATTAATATTATCAAATTTAAAGCTCAAAATTCCCAAACCATTAGAAATGAGTACAAATCTCATTGTATTGCATAAATTAACACATGCCATTTTTAAAAACAAATACTAATGATTTGTAATCCAACTATTTTATTAATAATATTTCTCCATAAATATTTAAATACTATAACACATTTGTTACTAACTTTGGTATTTCAAATCACATAATATTTGAGTTTTCATAGTTATTTCTTTAAAATTAATGTTATTATTACTCTAAAATTGATATTAATATCAAAATAATCCGCTTCTACAATAAAAAAACTCTATGTGGTTTGATTCTTGGAAAGCATTTTTTAAAACAATTTTTCTTTTTTAATTTATATTATATTTATTGTGGTAATTTATTTAATCTATGTTTCTATGAAATTAAATTTTTTGATTTGAAAGTCTATTTTAAAATTTTTTGTAAAGATTAAGAGTTTGAGTCATTGTGGTTTGACTTTTGTTCCTACGAAATTAAAGTATTTGATTTGAAAGTCTATCTTAAAATTTTTGTAGAGATTAAAATTTTGAATCAACTTGGTTTGATTTCAGGATAGTTTTTTTTAAAGGAATTTTCAATTTACAGTAGGTAAAATTATTGAATAGAAAAAAATATAAAAGAAAGAAATTAGAGAAGGATGAAAGCGTCAAATTTGTGAATATTTGATTTGAAAGTCTATTTAAATTTTTTTTGTAGAGATTAAGAGTTTTAGAGTCAGCATGGTTTGATTTTTGTTTCTACGAAATTAAAATATTTAATTTGAAATTCTATTTTAAAACTTTTGTAGAGATTAAGAGTTTGAATCAACGTGGTTTGATTTTTAGAGAGTTTTTTTTAAAGAAATTTTTAATTTATAGTAGGTAAATTATTGGTTAGAAAGAAAAAAAATTATAAAATAAGAGAATTAGAGAAGGATGAAAGCATCAAATTTGTGAGAGACATGTGACTGCGTCTTGTAGCTCCAAAATTTTGAGAGACACATGGTAGCATCCCGTAACTCCGCAGAATTGTAACCTTACTTTATTATTGTAACATTACTCCACAGAATTGTAACATTACGTTAAATAACTTGTTTTTAAATATTTCTACTTACTATTGATTTTTTTTTGCCTTTATTAAAATTTTTACTATCTACATTTTTTCTTGATGATCTGTGTAATCTCTTTCATACATTTTGAAGTTTTCTTTTATATATATTTCATTGAATCCATCTCCTTTTTCCATGTTTAAATTCTTATTTTTTTTATACATTTTTATTTTTTCCTATTTTTATATAATTTATTATCTTCTCGATTGTGTATTGAATATATTTTCATGGCTTATAATTTTATAGATTGGAGTTAACTTATTTAATCTCATAATTCGTTATTTTCTTACCTTGCATTAAAATTTAATTATCTTTATTTATTTGAAAGTAACAGTTAAATCACTCAGAAAAAATAAAAGGATTTATTTCTTCTTCTATTTTTATTTTTCATTAATTAACTATTTTTATTTTTTATATATATATATTTCATTAAATTCATCTCCTTTTCATGTTTTAATTATTATTTTTATATTATTTTTTTCTTTTTTATATAATTTATTATCTTCTCGATTGTGTATTGAATATTTTTTCATGTCTAATAATTTTATAGGTTGGAGTTAATTTCTTAATTTATTCAATCTCATAATTCGTTATTTTCTTACCTTGCATTAAAATTTAATTATCTTTATTTATTTGAAAATAGCAATTAAATCACTCAGAAAAAATAGTAAGTTTTAAATCTTGTATTATATAATTTATATGTTTTATGATTTTATGTATAATTAATAGTTGGGCACATATTAATATTTATTTATTTTATTTTTTTAAAGAGATTAATTGCTTATAAAATTTGCACATGTAGAAAAATAAAGTTGAGATTGACAATGAAAAGAAGTTGATGTGTCATTCTCTCAGCAAACTGATGTGTCATTCTTATGCAGTGTCTCATCGATTTACTTTGGGCTTTGTTTACTTATATATTTTGGGCTCTGTTTTCGTTTGAAAAGGACCCTCTTTGATATTTTCCATTTTTGTTTAGAAGAGATTAAGTTAGCCGCTTTTAGTTTTCATCTCTTCTTAGGTTAAAGTATTGATCTTATAAATTAGATTGAACCTCTCATTTATTTCAGTTGGTTATATTTTAATAAAGAAAACGAGAAGCTTTTCTCACAAGTCTTGTATCTCGTCTCTTTCTCCAAGACTTCCGATCCAAGCAACTAACTTTCTAGCTCTGTTCTTGAGATAGATTGTTGGTCTTCGTTTTGTGTTATTGCCACTGCAACACATTCCCTGGAGAGTCACCTTCAACTAGTATATATAGGAATTTTTTTTATATAACTCAGGGATAGATCTCATGCCAAAGGGCCTAGACTAATCCCCTAAGGGAGGTGCAACCCACAGATAGACCCTCTCTCCGGATATTCAAATGGACCGAAAGCAAGGACCCATATCCATGTGGCCAAATGGAGTGATTTAGAGAATTTCGCGCTTAAGAAGAATCGATGCCTGGCCTAGACCAACAGAGCAACTCCTCCTCAAGTGGGAACCACTAGACCACCACCACTTGGTTAACTAGTATATATAAGATGTGAATCTCCTTGCTAGAAAACCTAATTCTATGTGTTGTTGATGGACTGTAGAGATGTTAGATGTATTATATGGGGATAATACTTGGGTTCACTCCTAGGGGTGAATCCCTTTGTTCACCTCCTCTATATTCATCCAATAAAGTTGTGCCATGTAATATTATATTTAAATAAAAAAAGAAACTAAAACTAAATAAATAAAACATATAAAACTATAGCCTAAGGGATACAACTCAGTGAACCCAAGGGTTAAAATTTTATTTTTTAAAATTTGTTTTATTTATTTATTTAAATATAATATGACGTATTTAAATAAAAATAAGAAACTAAAACTAAATAAATAAAACATATAAAACTATACCCTAAGTCTTATGATCTCACATACAGACCGTTCCATGGAATACACCAAGTGTCCACCAAGTGTCCGGATGATCCATCATTGAGCAACCAAGATCAAGGAATTGGGCATACAACCCCAAGCACACCTCCAACAAGCATACAGGGAGCATGAGGAACCCAACCCACATCCAAGACCAAGCTTCATCATCACGCCCCAAGGCAATGCACCCGAAGACATCCGTGGATCAAGCGAAGCCTCGGGAGCCTTTGTTCAGCTTCTTGGAGAAGTATTGGACCTCTACCTGCTTTAGGAAAGCAATGACATGTGTCTTCACCATCTCCAACATGTGAAGACACCCCCAAGACGTTGGAAGGAGTTGTACTCTTTTTTCTACTCCGGGTTTGTCCCAAATGGGTTTACCGGAGAGGTTTTAATGAGGCAACGATCTCTAATGCATCTCCACTTCATCCCACTTCATTTTCAGCTTGGAAACACTCTATGACGGGTCTGGGAATCAAGGAAGTGAATATCCTATCCAAGAAAATAATCCGTAAATAAAATCTTATTTTCTTACCTTTTTACTTTTACCATAAGTAGTATAAATGGTGCTTGTTATGCCTTGTTTGCCCACGTGTCTAGGGCTTCCCTTCCCTTCCTTTTATTTGCCTATATAAGGCCGAAGCATAACATTGTAACCGGTTAGACTTTGCTTGAATAAAAACCCTAAGGTTGAAAACTTAGTCTCATTTTCGTTCTTTGAGTGTGAAGCTCTAGAACAACCCCTCATTGAATCCTTGAGCTGGGCTTGGTTTCTTGAGGTTTGACAGCATCACAGATCTTCCACAATCTGTGTGAGACGTCCCTGATCCATTCCCTCTCTTTGTTGAAGACCCAACTCGAGTTTCTCACCGTGTCTTCAACCCGCATCTATCTCCACCGTATTTCGATTTTCCGGTTCAAGTTTCTCACCGTAAATTGAACCATCCGTTCATGTACTATCCTTACCTGGTCAGGGGATCATAACACTAAGGGATACAATTCAGCGAATCCAAGGGTTAAAATTTTATTTTTTTATTTTATTTATTTATTTATTTTTATTTAAATATAATATGACGTATTTAAATAAAAAGAAAAAATTTAAACTAAATAAATAAAACATATAAAACTATACCCTAAAAGATACAACTCAGCGAACCCAAGAGTTAAAATTTTTATTTTTTAATTTGTTATATTTTTTTATTTTTTTATTTTTATTTAAATATAATATGATGTGTCATAATTTTACTAGATAGATTTAGAGGAAGTGAATTCTTAGGTTCAGCCCGGGGAGTGGCTTCTCACGAGTGCTTTAATAGTTCTCCCTAAAAAAATATATGATCACTTATACCTTCTGGATAAATCATAATATATGAATAAACTATATGTATTAAAATTTTGATCTTATTCTTTTGGGATTCACAAAAAAAAAAAAGATAATCCATACATATTGGTATAAATCAAAACGTTTTCCAACGTGGGTATCTTACCTAGACGGGTAGAAAACACGATATTTTAGATAACAAAACGATAAATACGTGACCTGGAATCTGGTGGTTAAGACTGCATTAACAAGTCTCGGAACCTCGAAGTCAAATGAATAACTTTGAAAATTTTAGGAAAAGTAGTATTTTAAATTTAGCTTATTTTTTGGGAAATTAATTATGTAAATGCATTATAGGATCATATAATATATAGAAATAGACGGTGGCTACACCTATAAATATTTGTTCTGAAAAATTATGGAGAGGGTAGAGATATTTTATTGTTTGGATCCTTTGAAACCGAATTCTTACTCCGAATGTCTGCTATAGAAAATTATGGAGAAGGTGGAGATGTTTCATTGTTTGGACCACTTGGAACTGATCTATTTTCTCCAATATCTTCCCTAGAAAACGATGGAGAATGTGTAGATGTTTCATTGCTTGGATCCGTTGGAACCAATCTCTTCGTTCCAATATCCGCTATTGAAAATGATGGCGAAGGTGTAGGAGATGTTTCATTGTTTGGACCACTTGGAACCAATATCTTTTCTCCAATATCCGCTTAGAAAATGATGGAGAAGGTGAAGATGTTTCTTTATTTGGACCGCTTAGAACAACTCTCTTTATTTCGGCATTTGCTATGGGAAATGGTAGAGATTCCATATTGTTAGAAACTTTTTTACCCATATCAAAATCAAAAGTAAAGAAAAATCTTTCGCGAGTTGCTGCTACTGATAATGTAAGAAAAAAGAATTTAAGCACCAAAACTCTAAAGAAACTCTTCATATTTCTTTCTTGCTTCTCTTTGTTAAGTGTGATGTTTGAAAAGTAAAAATGTGAGATATTTTGTTAAGTGAAAAGAGCTCTTTATATAAGGATTTGTAAATGAACATACATAATAGAACCATTTGAGAAGATTACCACTTTCAATGTTAAATTTCTCAAATGAAAAATCTAATCAAATCTAAGCAAACAATTAAAATAAAATTGATCCTTTTAAATCGGAAGGTATGTATTCCTTTTATATATGTAACCTTATTAAAACTCGTTTCCTACTGCATGTAATTAGTTTCCAAAAAATATATCTTTTATAGTTGAATTTGAACCTAATCTAAAAAAGTAGATAAAGATATGTAGGAATGGATTTATACTTTCTTGAATAACAGATATCTAGTAGATTCAGATTCTTTATAACTTTGGATATCTATTATAACAAGAACAATGAAAATGAAATTTGATCCGGAAAATACTGTAGTTATCTGTGCTAGTTGTTGTATCATCAAATCCAAAATAAAGTATTTTGTTGAAAAACAAATTTAGTGATAAAACTAATCTTTTAGTGATGAAATTGGATTACTATTTCTAAACTCTCTTTATCTTCTGGAATTTTTTATTATGAAGACAACATTAATCCAAACAAGTTTCTCATGATTGAAGAGAAGTAACACACTTTAAGTCAAGTGTTAAAAATGGTGAACCAACATTTTAAGATTGTGTGAAGCTTTGTATATATATATGCTCGTTACCAAAATTTTATTTACACTTTGGTATTTAACTGGTTACAAACAAAAAAGGAGGAAAATATTTGTATTAGTGAACTCAAGAAATAATTTCTTGGATCAAACCGGACAAGATAAGATTTTCTAAGTCAACAACAGCTCGATGAGTTTCATCAATCTGAAACTCACTTCTCCAAGCCAAATCCCAAACACTACTTCTCATCTCTGTCTTCTTACCCTTTAAATCCTTCTCCAACACCATGTCAATGTGGATGCTCTCTTTAACAAAGCTGTTCTGTCCTAAAAACGTATCTCTGTAACTTCTTAGAGACTCATATTCATCACAGACTTCCATTAACAACTCATCAATGTGTAAACAGCTTCTTTGTGGACAAGTTGGTTCTGCAAGAAGAAGAAGGCTTCTGCGTCTGGCTACTTCTTTGGCAAAGTCTAGTGCAAGTCTTTGGTCAGAGATCACAATGCTGTCTCTATTTTGAAAAGCTGATTCTTGGTTTCTTTTAGTGTTGGTGTTTAAGTCGAAGAGATCCTCTACGTAGCTGATGAAATCTGAGGAGGTGGATAGGAATGATTTAAGAGAGATTTGTGAAGTTTCTGGTTCATGAGAATGTTGAATTGTGACAGCAGAAGAAGACACTTCTCCATTGTCGCAATGGCCTTTACAAGAACAAAGTATATATATGAGTCAGTGCTTTAAAGAAACAAACTTTGAAAACGTCCTTAGAGTTAAGAAGTGTAGTATTAACCTTGAAGAATGTGAAACTCTGAAGAAGTGGTTTCCTCTGAAGAGAGTTGATTTATTGATCCGTGAGTGTCCTGTGAAGAAGCTGAATTATTCTCTGAAGTGTGTTCATTGTCTTGTTGATGGAGTTTCTTCTTAGCCTAGATGAGAAACAGGGTTAAAGAAAGTTAGTAAATTTAAGAAATGAAAACTTATGACATTGAGACAGTGAGAAAGATTTGCTCACATTTGGTTTACTAGTTTCACCGGTCTTCTTTTCTCTACTACTACTTTTCTGCTCACCACTACTAGTGCTTGAGCTCAACCTGCTGGAACGTTGATTCTTGTTTCTTGAATTGTTTGAAGAACTGTTCAATTTCTTGTGAGTTGTAGGATTGTTGGGTGGCTTAAGAGCTCGGTCTTGAGGTCTATGTCTGTCTTTACCTTCAGCAATATTCTCCTTCTTCACAACAACCTTTTTCTTGGTTTCCATCGGTTTTCGATCTCTTGTTACAGCTTTGCCATTGCTCGGAGTCATTAGCTTGATCACTTTACCTTCATTCTCTTCTACTTTTCGCGCTGTTTCCTTCGGTTCTTTGTCTTTCTTGGTCACACTTATTGGTACTTTCATTTTGTTGCTGCTCTTGGCTTGATGTTCTTTTCTCTGGTTTATCATTCTTGGATGAACCTCCCCTTGCATTCTCGGTTTCTTCTGTAAAACCGGCCTTTTGTTTCCCGGTTTTTCTTCCATTACCTGTTGTACAACACGCATAGGTCTAATGAGTACTATAGTTGAAGGATTCTCACTCTGAATCTCTTTAGGCAAAGATTGTAAAACAGTTTCAGAACTCTTCTTCTTCTTATTCTTCATCATTTGCTCTTCTCTCTCTAATGACAGCTTTACGATATCCGACTTATCGATATGATTCACCGTGCTTTTGCTCGGTTCTTGAGTCCCTACATCCAAACCCATAAGCCTAGCAATCAAACTAGGAGCTCTCCGTGGAACATCAGATGATGCAGAGGATTTTGTAGAGCCAGAAACCAAAGAAGATTGGCTCGAGCTCGTTGACGAAGACGCAGCTCCAGAAGAAGAAGCAAAACCATTTCGAACAACTCGAGTTTTAATCTCTGTTTGTGGCAAAAGATTCTGTCTAAGAAAGCTTTCTCTAACAACTTTTCTTAAATCATCATAACAATCTTTTGATGCTACATTCTCTTGAATCATCATACGTTTCTCAATCCGCTCTCCGAATCTATCAGACATCGATCTCTGAAACCGCAAATCGCTTCTTCTGTCTTTACAAATCCTCTGTTTCTTGTTGATATCATCATCTTCTTCTTGAATACTACTTAACATAGCTAAAGACTCTTCCAAATCAAGTGCTCCTCTTAACAAATCTTTAGCTATATCCTCAGCTTTAAAGCTACAGCCTTTAGACCATGACTCAATAGCAACGTTTAGTTTCTGAATCCCTTTAGATACTCTCAAAAGCTGCATTGAAGAAGAAGAAGGAGGAGGAGGAGGAGCATCCTCAATGCTCTTCCTAGGCGGCGCCACCGCGATTTCGAATCGATCTTTCGATTTCGAAGAATGGTCACATCTTTGGTTAGTAATGCTACGGTTTTTACTCTGTTTCTTGATAGCTCCACATTCAACAACATCTCTTGGATCATCACACATTATAAATGATCTATAAACTCCTGATCTTAGTTTACCTTCAGGCATTGTTTTTTTTTGTTCTGCAACAAAAAAAAAGGTCAAACTCAAAATTAGATCTCAAAACATAAAGATTCCAAAAGATCTTTAACACAGATCAAAACCTGGAAAGTGACACAAATTTAAAAATTCTCCTGAAATTAAAACTAAATGACGCAATTAAATACAAAATTCCAAGAAAAAAAATCTGGAAAAAACTTACCAAAATTGGAGTTTTTCTTTTCCTCTTCCTCTGTTCCAAAAGCTTAAATCTTTTGAAAATTTTATCAAAATTTTCCAATAGTCTGTAAATTTGCATGTGGGAAATGAGAGAAAAACTCAAGATAAGAAGATTTCAATCAAACCCAACGAATAGTTCATCGCCTGCAAGTGACAAGAAGAGAGAAAGAGACAGAGCTTAAGCAAGCGAGTCAAACTTTCAAGATCCAAGCTTTTGACTTTGTCGAGGTTTCTTGATTTTTGACACGATAAGATCCTCTGGGGACAGGAAGATTCAATTTTGTACAGAGAAATTGTCTTAATGAATTGAATTATCATTTTTTCACTATATGAAGAGATAGGGAAGATGAAGAGAAGGTACACGTCATCATTAGAAGAACGGTGTTACGTATTTCAAAAAGGACAAAACTACCTTCCGTTATTTTTATAACTAATCATGTTTTTATCTTTATTCGGTTTGTTTATTTAGTATTTTAATCATGAATTTAACTACACAATCTTCATATTCTTAACAAAATCGGATTGTTTGATAAAATTACAGTTCTATTTGCTGGCAAAAGAATCAAATGTGAGTAGAAAAAATCATTAAATGAAGAGAATATTCTATTTAAGAAAGAAATATATATATTTGAGGGAACACAACTCGTGTTGGCTTTTGCTTCTTTAACATCTGTAATAAACGACCCTTGTCATTGTCGTATTAAGAATATATAGATCATATTATTCACAGTTTGGTTTTGATCGGTGATTCATGGAATGTTATAATGAAGTTAAACGGCGGAATTAACTTTGTTTTACAAAACTTAGTATGCGATGATTTGTGATTTATAACAAATACATATAGATTATATTTACATAGCTTATTAGGTTGATATTTATTTTGTAGAGCCAAAATTGACAATTTTTGTGGTGGTATTGTTGTCAATATATGGTGCGTTTTATATATTATATGTTTGAAACACACACAATTTTATGTACACTATCAAACAGTCAAAGCTTATACAATTTGGCTACTTACTACATATGTATTCTAGATTATAAGACAGCTCATGATAAATTCTATTTTAACAAGTGTTTCTACAAGCTATAATTTTGGTGTGTTGTAATCATGCATGTAGCTAGGGAGAAATACTATAGAATGAAGACAGGAAATACAAAAAACAGCAAAAGACATCGGATCTCCTTTACTATTTGAGTGTGTAATCACTATTCCAATTTTGGCGAATCCCATTTCAATGGTACTTTTTTGTCTAGATTCTACAATTGTGCACAAATTAGGTTAGTATTTATTGAAGGATATCATAATTATTTATCATTTCTTGTCCAACGACTTCTTAATTTGCATTATAATAAATCAATCGAGTATAGAAATTTGTTATGGGTCACTATAAACTTTATAGTTAATTCGATTCGTGTTGACTAGCAGCTTCACACCACGACATGTGTTTCAATGGTTAAGAATTTATTATACTTGAAAATCTTCTAAGTTTTATTATAAGCTTGATCGAGGAATAATATATTTTCCATCTCAAACTATATCTAGTCATGACTCCCATAAAATTGCCACTGCAATTTCAAAACCACATAAGCTTTTAGTGAATTAGCATTGAATAAAGTAGGGACTTTCTAAATCTAAAACTGAGGAAATGGAATGGAATGTGGTTTTTGAGTTGAACACATTTATTAGGGTTTACAAAAGTCGGATATATTTTCAGAACATGCACCGAATATGACCCGTGACAAGAGAAATGGCAAACATTTAAATTTTGAATCTTAAAATTACCACAAGACTGTTACCTTTTTCTTCCTCGATTAGTATTTATTGGACTGTTAACAAGATTTGTAAGAAGGATAACTTAAAACTTAAAAGAACACAAAACTTGGGAAATGCCTAAGAAAAAGTCCTTTCCAAAGGATTGATTTTTTTTTTGTGTGCAAACCAAAAATGGATTGATTTAAAATTTGAAAAAGGAGAGAAGTGCTTCTGTATTAATATAGTCACATGGTTCTTGCAAATAATGACCGATTTTGTGGCAGCAATAAATGCGTAAACTATCTTTAGTTACTTCGGGGGCAAGTGTGAAATCATTGAAATATTTTCTTCATTTTCATATTTGGTAAAGTTGAATAGAGACCATTCATATGCATTGTTGGATTTTAGATTCACATTGCCTATTCAAAAGAAACAAATTTGTAAGTTCACTAGATCTCGTAGGATACAAAATGGTACTAACATTTCTCCACAGCTTTCAACCAATAAGATGCGTATTAATTTCACCCCTATGGAGTATTATTGGGAAGACGTTCGCACAAAGAAAGAAAAAAAGTAAGAAAAGTTTGACATGCATAAAAATCGTATCTATGACCTAAGCTCCGACATTCAAAAATTCAATTTATAAAGGCTCTAAATGATAAACACAAAGAAGTGTACATGGAACAAAGATGAATGCAATATGAAAAATAAATTAAGAAAACTGTTTATTAAATAAGCTCAACACATATATACTTCTAATAAATTTTGAATTGAGACTAATTTAAAATGTGAACAAAATTTGGAGGATAACTAACACTCTATTTGATGATTGGTATATGTCTCCCATAAGAAAGTTGAATCACCAAGTGTCATTAGCTCATTAGGCGAAGCTTAGAGGTCACCGGTTCGAATGACGCTTGAGACGAAACTAATATTACATGATGTGGTTTCGGGTCTGGGGTATTATGGGTTTTGGCCCAAAACCTCCTCGTATTCGGAAAAAAAAAAAAAAAAAGGAAGAAAGTTGAATCAGTGCTTCGAGAAAATTATCTTTTTTTCTTTGGGATCAGGAAGAGATTTGTTTCATTTAGCATCATGATATACATAATCCCTTTAACCGTAATTATTTATTTTATTTTAATTGAACACCATAATCATTTCATGAACACATGAAAACAATATTTGTCCCCACACAACTCCCAGAATCAAAACCAGGACTACTGTCAGCTCCATTTCATCAGGCTCTACTTGTCTTGTTAGTTCTATGTTTTGCTCTTCATGATACCTGTTGGCTTCTTTAAAAGCCAATGAATATGTCACAACTCCTAATGGTGTCTCTTCTTGAGTCTCCGTATTGATAAGTTTTTAGTCTCAGTTTTCTCCAATTTTTTCATCTATCAGAAACTGAATTTTGTTATTACATCTTCTCTGGTTTTCGGACTGCCGTCCAGTGAAAGAACTTTGAGTTCTTGTCACAATATTCCTTTGGCCAAGAGATATGATTTGAGTTCTTGTCACAATATTCCTTCGGCCAAGAGATATGATTTTCTTCTTCTATAAGGCTTCTTCTTCTTTATAAGCTTTATGGAGTTGGGATTCCAATGCTTGAAACTTTGATATCTCAAATATATCTTGCTGAGACATGGTGTCCAGCTCTTGAATCTTTAGGTGAGATCGTATGGAGAAAAGAAAAAAAAAATGTAACGATAGGCTCATCTAGAAATTTCCATAAATCTATTTGGGTCTATCAATCTATATACTATTTCGGGCCTTAATAGTAATTATCAAACATAAGAATATAATTTGGGCTCTTAGACCTTGATTGGTATACCATATAGTAGAACAGTATATGTAATGAGCATAATCAGTTAAGAGTAGAATCACTATATAATTAAAACTGTATGCTCTAATTAATATATTAAGTGATTGGTTGAATTGTGAGTAACTACATATAAAATTACAGAAAATATTTAATATATTTATTTATATGTATTATACCATAAGTTTTTATTATAACTTTAATATCTAAATTATATTTATTAAATTATAATTTTATTAGCATATTATTTTAATAAAAATTTTAAAGATATAAAAAGGTGAAAATTTAAATTTGTTCTTAAATATTTTTAATAAATATAATTCTAATAATATAATTTTAATTATATAATTAATAATATATTTCTATTTTTACATTTTAAAATATTTAATTATAAAAATATTCTAATAAAATTTTAATTTAACAAAAAGATTGTTAAACATTCTTTTAATAAACCATAATTTTTGAATAAGAATAATTTTAATTTAAACGTTTAATAAATATATTTTATCTAAATTATAATTTATCAAATAATATAGATAAGTATATATAAATATATTACTTTACATTTATTAATTATAATTTATTTTTATATTATTTTAACTAATGATAAATACTAATTAAATATATAATTTTAATTTTCATATATATATATCTTATCTAACTAAATTAATTAATTATATAAAATTGTTTTTAAACTTTTAAAACTCTATGCTTAGAAAAAGTTCCAAGATGGAGCATAGAGCAAATAGTATAAGCAGGAGTCTTTAGATTTTCCAAATGCTCTTCTTTATGCTTTATTAACATAACTTGATTGGCTAATAAAAAACTTTATGCTCTTTTAAAAATCCTACCAATCAAGCCCTTAAACTTTGACATTTGGTAAAACTTCAGCATAATTAGTGTAAAACTTTTAGAATTTGGGTTAAAAAAAAAGAACCGAGAAAGTTAGAACCCTAATTTTTTCTTTTTGAAAATAACGACGATCATCTATGATCTCCCTAGGTATTTGGTTGAGGAGATACTCTCTAGGTTTCGATAACTTCTCGCAAAGTAGTGAGTTCCACTTGCAATCGATGGAACGCTATATCCAAAGATCAGAGCTTTATAAAGAAGCACTGCAGTAGAGCATCGAAGGAGGAGTTTCTGGTGACCATTACACATCAGTATATGAACCGGCACTTACCTGTGAGATTCGATCTCAATAACATCAAAGACTTGCCATCATCTATAAAGGTGATAGGTAAACTGATTAGTCCAGTCAATATATATCAAGTCCTTGAGTTCGAAGGCTTATTCTTATTAAAGACTAACAGCTAACTCGGGGCTGGTGGTATGTAACCCGTATTTGGGGCAAACCAGGTTCATCGAACCCATAAATAATCCTAAAACATTAGATTGGTATGCTATAGGTTACGACAACAAGAACAACCACAAAATTTTGAGGTTTTTCAAAAACGAACCTGACAAGAATGTCGAAGTCTACAATTTTAAGTCTAATTCGTGGAGGGTTTTCGATATCACTCCTAACTGTCGTATATTCTCAGAAAAAGCCGCGTCTTTGAAAGGAAATACTTACTGAGAGATTTGGATTGCGTTTGCATCTACCGTTTGAGGTTGGCAATACGATTAAAGTTTCATCTTGTGTTAGAGAAGAGCAGCTTGCGGTGCTTTCGTCTATGACCTGGAGTGTGATGGAGATATGGATTACAACTAAGATTGAGCCCAATGCAGCATCGTGGATCAAATTCTTTAAAGTTAATCTTGAACCTCTCACGTTGGTACGTACTTTTGGTCTAGCAGCATCGTGGAGCAAATAGTTATTTGTATGAACTATAAAACTTATACATTTGATGTAGGCCTGAGGCGATACGTACGCACGTATCAAACATTTAAGATAGTGACATTAATACACATGCTGCCAAAATTGTTATACACCTTTTCGATATGAGTTATGGAGACAGAAAAATCAACGACTTTCTCTGTCCTGCATTCAACAAAATGAATGGATCGATTAGAAGCAAATGGAAAAATAAAAATGCTGTAAGATTCCAAAGGTCCTAAATAATAAAACTTGTGGTTTGATCATTGATTTGGATCTTGGGCAGGGAAAATGACCGATTTAAACATGAACTATCGGTTTGGTGTGTTTTTATACATGAACTAAAGTAGCGTGCTAAATCCTACTTGAACTAACAATAAATTCAAAAATCATACGTAAACTTTAATTTTTAAACTAAAATCAACATTGACCTAAACAGAGTTAGTCAACCGTTAAAATCATGTTGAATCAGCTCACGATAAAGAGCCGATTTCAACATAAACTATCGCCCTGGTGCGTTTTGACACAAACTAAAGTAGCGTGCTAAATTCTACTTAAACTAACTATAAATTTTTAAAAAAAGCATTACTTAACAAAACAAAAAGATAGGAACTTGAATGATTTTCATTCTCTATACAGATAGAGGCACGGATCATATAGTTATCATCATTACAGCCTAAGGAGGGCACCTAGCTAATAACTCTCATCAAAAGAATACGCATTATTACTAAACTACTGAACCAAAGTTTTTTGAACCGTTGAAACGTTACGGACAGACCTAACCGTACCAAAAACAAAATGGTTCACGTGGACAAGCCCAATTAGATGCGGACAAACCATTTGACAGCTCTACTCTAATCTTTGATATGTCAAATATATCCAGGTAGTGGTGAGACATGGTGTGAATCTTCCATTCCAGCTCTTGAATAGCTTTTTTGTGAGATCGTACGTATGGAGAAAAGAAAAAGCAAATGTAACTATTCTAGAGGAAAAATGGGTAAAAAAACCCTCATCTTTTCCAAAAACATTAAAAAAACCCTCATTTTTTTGTGTGGGTTTTTAAACCCTCACCTTTTAACAAATGGTGAAATAAACCCTAATTATTACAAAAAAATAAGTACATCATTATATTAAGTTAAAAATAAATAAATAAAATTTAGTTTATTAAATATTTTTCTAAATTAGAGTTTGTGATTTATTTTCCTCAAAATTGAGTTTTTTTAACAAAAATATTATTATAGATTAGCATATTCCATGTTTTGATTTGAATTTGTTCAAATTTTTCTTTTTGAATAACTAACTAACAGTAGTTAATATTAGTCACTTTTTGAAATATTTAAGTTATATTTTAAATATATCTTAATTTTATGTATTTAAATTAAAATTAGTTTGGTGTAGAAGTTTATGTACGTTTATAATAATAAAAATAATTTTGTTTGTTTTCATGTTAATAAGTTTGTGTTACGAAACCAAATAAATATTTATTAACATAAATTCATATTCAGTTCAACATTTATTAACATATTCATATGATTTTTTTATTTTTTTTAAAAAAATTTAAATCTATTTACATAGGTAAGATTTTCTCTGAATTTATGTCGTTTGCTTGGTTCTTAAAATTTACAAATAGCAAATACAATAAATATTTTTATTTTTTATTTATTTTCAAACTTTTTAAACTTTTCTTGATTTTTATTTTCTTTTTATTTTTTATTTTTAAACTGCGAATAGATATGTACATAATATATTTATTATTTCTTTTGCCGGTCATGGTCTTTTTCTTAAACATCAGTTATTCTTCTTAACATTTATATCACTCTCTTTTTATTTGTAAATGATCATTCCGATAATTTTCCATTCATACTTCTGGTAATTTTTATTTGTTTTAAAATAATTGTCATTTAATTTTTCTTTTCCATTTTTTCAAATAAAAATATACATGTACATAAGATATGTTAATATTGCTTTTGCTAGTGTTAATATTTTCTTAAACTATCACTTACTCTCTAACATTTTTAGATTTTTTATTTTTTTCCAAATTGATTTCGTACATTACTATTTTTTCTAATTTTGATTTAACATATGGAACATTTTAACATGTACAACAGTTTTCATAATTTTAATTTATTTACGACAATGGTTTTATAATTTCAAAAAAATAAACACATATTTATGATTATCCGCTGAAAAAGATTTCATGCATACAAGTTTTACGAAAATAAAATTTCTAAAATATAGTAATATCCTAATATGTTGATGGTTTATGTTAATAGAATAATTAAATTCTTACGAAATGAAATTTATTGAATATGAATTTTATGAATTTGACTATAATACCAAAATAAATTTTATCGAGTATTATCAAATATGAATTTTATGTTAATAAATATTTATTTGGTTTAGTCACATAAATTTATTAACATGAAAATAAACAGAAATTATATTCTTACGAAAGTACATAAATTTTCACACCAACATATTTTAATTTAAATACATAAAATTAAGATATATTTAAAATATAACTTCAAAATATTTTAAAAAGCGACATTATTAATTACTTTTAGCTAGTTATTTAAAAAGAAAAGTTCTAACAAATTCGAATCAAAACACGGAATGTATTAATCTATAATACTAGTTTAGTTAGAAAACTCAATTTTGGAGAAAAAATCACAAACTCAAATTTCTCAAAATAAATCCTAAATCCAAATTTATTTATATTTTTGTATTTTAATATAATGATGTACTTATTGTTTTGATAATACTTAGGGTTTATTTCACCATTTATTAAAAGGTGAGGGTTTAAAAACCCACAAAAAAAGATGAGGGTTTTTTTAATATTTTTGAAAAAGGTTAGGGTTTTTTTACCCATTTTTCCTATTCTAGATGTTTTCTAGATGTTTCCATAAACTTATTTGGGTCTATATATCTACTATTTCGGGCCTAATTAGTAATTATCAAACATAATGATTTTGGGTTCTTAAATTTTGACATTTTGTAAAACTGCAGCATAATTAGTTGTTTATTATATAGTGTATAAAACTAAAAGAATTTGGGCCTAATAACTTTTTACTTCTATAAAATAAAGAAGGCCCCCGTCAAACTCAGAAACCCTAATTATTTTCATTTTGAAAACAATGACGATCATCTCTGATCTCCCGTTGGATTTGGTAGAGGATATATTCTCTAGGGTTTCGATAACTTCTCTCAGAGCAGTGAGATCTACTTGCAAACGATGGAACGCTATATCCAAAGATCAGAGATTTACAAAGAAGCACTGTGATAAAGCATCAAAGGAGGAGTTTCTAGTGGCCATTACTCATGACCAGTGGCGGACCCAGAAATTATTTTTACCGGGGTCAAACAAAAATCGCAAAAAATATATTATAAAATTTATCGCATTGTAATATTACACAAAATATTAGACAAATAGAAAATAAATTAAAATATGAAACTATTTATATTTCTTCTTATCAAATTCTTACAAAAGACGTATACATCCTTAAAATGTTATGATTTTTAAAAGAATAAAAATTAAAATAATTAAATATAACCAAAAAACCAAGAAAAATAGGGTCAAAAGAAAGATTGAACCCTAGTTTATGGGTGTCATAAGCTATAAAAAATCATATATGCTGCTGAATCTTTAAATATATACATGAATCAAAATATATTTATACATATTAAGGGTGTCAGCTGACCCCACACCTTTGTGTGTGGGTCCGCCCTTGCTCATGACTATAGCCATCCAGAGACACCATTGAGATTGGATCTCAATAACATCAAAGACATGCCATCATCTATAAATGTGATAGGTAAAATGATTAGTCCAGTCAATATATATCAAGTCCTTGAGTTCGAAGGCTTATTCTTATTAAAGACTAACAGCTTTCATCCTACTAAAGAGGCAGAAAACTCGGGGGTGGTGGTATGTAACCCGTATTTGGGCAAACCAGATTCATTGAACCCATAAATAATCCTAGACGATTCGATTTTTATGCTATAGGTTACGACAACAAGAACAACCACAAAATCTTGAGGTTTTTCGATGAGTCTGACAAGAATGTCGAAGTCTACAGTTTTGAGTCTAATTCTTGGAGGGTTCTTGATATCACTTCTAAATGTCGTATATTTTCAGAAAGAGCCATGTCCTTGAAAGGAAATACTTACTTTCTTGCTTGCAATTGTTGTGAAGATAAACCTTTTGTAATCTGTTTTGATTTTACAACAGAGAGATTTGGATCGCGTTTGCATCTACTGGTTGAAGTTGACAATACGATTAATGTTTCATCTTGTGTTTGAGAAGAGCAGCTTGCGGTGCTTTTGTATATGAAGCGGACACATGTGATAGAGATATGGATCACAACTAAGATTGAGCCCAATGAAGCATCGTGGAACAATTTCTTTAAAGTTAATGTTGAACCTCTCACTGGTTGGCCATTTTTATATAACTTTAGAGTTGACAGTTTCTTCATTGAGAAGGAGAAGAAAGTAGCAGTGGTTAGTGGTGATCTTCATAACTCTAACGGTTATGACTACGACACAACTATCGTGGTTGGAGAGGATGGGTTCTACAAAAAACTGTATTTCGTACAGGTATTCTCTTATGTTCCAAGTTCTGTGTAGATCCAGTAATTAAGGTCAAGTAATTGCAAGAGACAAAAAGAAAAGGAGGAGATTATCAATTATAAAACTTATACACTCAGTGTATAGGCAGCATCATATACACTGAAGTCAACCCTAAAGCGTCTTACAACCCAAGTAACGGTCTATCTCTTATGGATCAGATTTCAGTATACACTGAGGTATTCAAACAAATGGACAGATATATCAAAGACATCATCCTCGTTCGCATACATCGTAAAAGGTTCAATAATCTCTTATCCTTTTGGTAATCGGTAAAATCGTATTATGTACTCTCTTTGTTCCTAAATGATCATATTTTTAGGATTTTCACAAATTTTAAGAAACACTTTAAAATTATAATTTTAACCTTCTAATTACTAGTTTTAGTATTGATTTCACTTAAAACTAAGCATTGAAATAGGAAATATTGATAAAAATGAAAAGAATTAAATAAGGGTATAATAGGAAATATAAAAGTAATTATAAATAACAAGTAGAAAAATATAATCATTTTAAAACAAACAATTTTTTTAGAAATATGATCATTTAGGAAGGGAGTGATCATCTTTTTCACCCTCTTTCAGTTAGGATTTTCTATTCTTTTATTTTGGGATTTGAAAAACTTTTAACTCGCCAAGCTGATGTAACAACCGTTCCTTTGGTTTATGTTTTCAATTTATCAGAAACAAAAAAAAAACACTGAGAAAAGATTCCAGAGTTCCAAAATTCATTTACGAGGTCGATTGGAACACTATAGCACTTTTCACACGTATAATTCATCTAACGAGTAGTTGAAGGCAAAGAGATGATGCTATTGTTTTCAAATTCGAAATATATTAAATCGATTATGGGCCTGTTTCGGATTTCTAAGGACACAAAAATGCTATAAAAAGAGGTTACTTGGACCCAGTAATGTGGATAAATACTTGAATTTGTTTTGCTATTCGGATACCCTTCTGTGAAAGCCACTAAATATGTCAAAACTCCTAATGGCGTCTCTTATTTTCATCTATCAGAAACTGAATTTTGTTATTACGTACATCTTCTCTGGTTTGGAGACTACATATGGTCGAGTGAAATAACTTCCAATTCTTGTCACCTTCCTTTAGCCAAGATATATGATTTTTCTTCTTCTAGAAGGCTTCTTCTCTCTTCTAAGATTTATGGACCTGGGATTCCAAGGCTTGAATCTTTGATATGTCTACTATATCTAGGTGAGAACTGGTGTGAATCTTCCATTCCAGCTTTTCTTTAGGTGTGCGATCGTAAGGAGAAAAGCAAAAAAAAAAAAAAAGCAAAAACAAAAACAAAAACGCTCCATAAAACTTTTCTGGGTCTATATTAGTAATTATCAAACATAAGAATATGATTTGGGCTCTTAAACTTAGACATTTTGTAAAAATTCATCATACTGTAATTAGTTATTTATTATATAGTGTAGAACTTAGAGAAATTTGGGCCCAACTTTGTTATATGTCCCATATAAAAAATAGAATCGAGAAAGAAAGTTAGAACCCTAAATTTTTCTTTTTGAAAACAATGACGATCATCTCTGATCTTCCATGGGATTTAGTAGAGGACATACTATCTAGGGTTTCGATAACTTCTCTCAGAGTAGTGAGATCTACTTGCAAACGATGGAACGCTATATCCAAAGATCAGGGCTTGAGGCGATATATTGAGGTCGGTCGCACGTATCAAGCATTAATATGGATGGAGATAGAAAAATCAACGGCTTTCTCTATCCTGCATGTCTTCAATTCAACAAAATGGGCTGATCAATTTTTTTTTTTTTTCATCTGATGGATCGATTTAGAATTTAGAAATATCAACTATACGTTGATTTTTATATTCTTGTGGAAAATCTAATCAAAACGCAAATCCAGAAATATAAATGCTGTAAGATTTCAAACAAGAATGGAACTTGCGTCTCGCTCTCTACTCCACACATAGTTTTTTTTTTTTGTATGTATTTCAATTAAATTTTTAATATTGATTAATTTAAATAGTTATTAGCTTCCATAATGTTCAACACTCACAAGCAGAACACAAAAAACGAAAGACATAATTTGGATGATGATAACTAAATACTCTAATTGATGAGAGATAGGTCTATAAGAAAGTTTGAATCAGTTGTGGAATTTTGTTGTTTATTCCGTGCTTCAAGGAACATCACTTTACCACAAACCATCAATTTATTTCCAACACAAAAGATAAAAGAAAACAAATCCTAAAAAAAAGCTAACTTCCTAAATTTTGATTTTACTATTTTCTTATTTGAAATGTTTTTAATCCTTAAATCCAAGACAAAACGTTTGCTCTTAATAATTTTATTTCATTTTCAAAACTAAAAAAAAAAAAAAAAGAGAGAGAGTTTGCTTTTCATGTTTTTAACAAAAAATCTTAGAGTTGTATCATCTTTAAAGCTCAGCTGGATTTTAAAGGAATAAAGGGTTTTAACTTGCGGGGCAAGAAAACAAGCGAACGTTGTCGTACCATGGTTGCAGCGTTGGAACGAGGACTAAGCGCTTCCAAATCATTCAATTTCAAAAGAATGTTTGATTCATCCTCGACAAAACAACAACAAGAACAAAGCATTGTCGTGGAGAACGTAGATTCTCATCTTGTCGAATCCAACACGCCTGAAAGCCAAAACTCCGACAGCTTAGCTGAAAGTCCCGTTGAGAGCATTCGTCCAATGATTTCTCCTCTTACTCGTCCCGGAAAAAGATCCGATAGACAACAAGCAGGTGTGATGATGAATCCTTCTCTTTCACAATATAACTAACTTGTTTCCTTCAAAAGAAAACAAAGCCCTAATATTCACATAAAACTTTTATAGATACGGAGATGATGAAGGACAGGTTCGCGAAATTACTTCTTGGAGAAGATATGTCTGGTGGTGGGAAAGGTGTATCTTCTGCTCTTGCACTTTCCAATGCCATCACAAATCTTGCTGGTAACGATCTTCTTCTTTAGGTTTTTCTTAGTTTCTTCTGTCGCAAGTAACTAATATATGAGGTTTTTAATTGGTTTTATGAGTATTTTTTATGATTGAACAATGAATTTGCAGCGTCTATATTCGGAGAACAAACAAAGCTGCAACCAATGCCGCAAGATAGACAAGCGAGGTGGAAGAAAGAGATCGATTGGTTATTATCTGTGACTGATCACATTGTTGAGTTTGTTCCTTCTCAGCAAACGAGCAAGGAAGGAGTTTGCACTGAGGTTCGAGTTTCTCCAAGAAAACAAAATATATCGTATGCAGCTTTATTCTTTCGACACATTTGTAATCTTTAATGAGTTTGTGTGTAGATTATGGTGACAAGACAAAGATGTGATCTTCTCATGAACATTCCAGCCCTTCGAAAACTCGATGCTATGCTCATTGTAAGTGTCTTCATTGAACCTGTATTGTATCTAGCGTTTGATGTACTAATGGTGATGAAAACATGTTATAGGACACACTTGACAATTTTAGAGGACACAATGAGTTTTGGTATGTCTCAAGAGATTCAGAAGAAGGGAAGCAAGCGAGGAATGATCGGACAAAAGACAAGTGGTGGCTACCTCCGGTTAAAGTTCCTCCCGGAGGTTTATCTGAACCGGCTCGGAGAATGCTTTACTTCCAAAAAGATTCAGTCACACAAGTCCAGAAAGCTGCAATGGCCATCAATGCTCAAGTCCTTTCAGAAATGGCAATACCTGAGAGCTACATAGACTCTCTCCCAAAGGTAAATAAATCAATCATTCAAATTTGTTTCATTTCTTCCTTTGTTTTAATGGCTTTTAAGCTATGATATCCCTTGACAGAACGGAAGAGCTAGCCTCGGGGATTCGATCTACAAGAGCATAACAGAGGAGTGGTTTGATCCAGAGCAGTTCTTGTCTATGTTGGACATGTCAACAGAGCACAAAGTGTTGGATTTAAAGAACAGGATTGAGGCATCTGTTGTGATTTGGAAGAGGAAGCTTCACACAAAAGATACCAAATCTTCTTGGGGCTCAGCAGTTAGCTTGGAGAAAAGAGAATTGTTCGAAGAAAGAGCAGAGACAATCTTGGTTTTGCTCAAACAAAAATTCCCCGGTCTTCCTCAATCTTCCCTTGACATCTCCAAGATTCAGTTCAACAAGGTAAATTCAAAATACAATGATACATTTTCAGTCCAATTATTAACTATGAGATTGAGCCCTAGTCTACTATAGATGCCTTGCATGGCAAGAAACAAATCTGAATTATTGATTGGTTTGATGGATACAGGACGTTGGACAAGCGGTGTTGGAGAGTTACTCAAGGATACTTGAGAGCTTAGCTTACACGGTGATGTCAAGGATAGAGGATGTTCTATATGCAGATTCGTTGGCACTAAAGCAAACTTTATTGGCTGAAGAAACATCAGATGGTGGGAGAACAACAGATTCAGAGTCTGCTGGATCTTCGAACTCGGGAGAAGAAACCGAGAAACTTGATCCGCAATACTCGAAGACATTGTTGGATTTCATGGGTTGGAATGATAATAGTTCCAAAGGCAGCGATAAAAATACCAAATCTCCATCTCTAACGCCTAAAAAATTCTCATACTTGGAGAAGTTAGAGAATTTGAACGGTTTTAGAAATTCCCCTAAAGATAGACATTAATCATGAAAATAATCTATGTGAGATCATACTATTACAATGGACATAAAAGTGTAGGTAGGAAAAAAAGAATGAAAACATAGTAGCAAATGAATGGATTCTCCGAGTTTTTTTAATCTCAGTTTCTCTGACAACTCTTTTGCCAGACGAAATGGATCATACATTTGCATTGACTCTAGCTACCTACTTTCTTAGCTTGTTGAGCTTTGTTTGCAACTGTCTTTTATCTGAATTGACTTTGGAACTCATAACATTACACTAAAATTCATTATTATTAGTTTTCTTTAATCAATATCTTTCAAACTATACTTAAATTACGTTTTTAGTACAAACAATGAAATTGAACGTTATGTTAGCCCATTAGTTATTGATTAGTATGTTAATCTATTAAAAATCCAGTTTTTTGTATTTATATTAGAGCATGTGCAGTTGTGAGATATTCAATATAATATTATTATTACTATTGCTTTTTAGTTTTAGATCTTTTCATGTTTTTGTCTCCATGGATGAAAGACTCACCTAGTTTCTCATCAATAATTTTTTTATTGTTATTGTAGTTTAATTTTTAGTTTAATTGAATTTGTATATTTATTTTCAATTTTATCTTAAATTAGAAGATTTCTAATTAATATCTTTTAAATGATATCAAATTACGTTTTAAATATATTCAATTTCATTATTTATTTATATTTGTTTATCACCATAAGTTAATTTTTTTTTTGACAAACATACTCAAAATCTTACTTCCAAAAACAGACAAACATACTCAAATACAGACAAACATATTTTCATACTCAAAATCGGCTAGAGCGGTTTGACAAACATATTCAAAATCTTATTTTCAAAAACAGATAAACATACGACAAACATACTCAAAATCTTACTTCCAAAAAAACAGACAAACATATTTTCATACTCAAAATCGGCTAGAGCGGTTTGACAAATATATTCAAAATCTTATTTTCAAAAACAGATAAACATACGACAAACATACTCAATAACAGATAAATATATTTTCATACTAAAAATCGGCTAGAATAGTTGGAAAGGCTAGAAATAAAAGTCAATCAGTAAAACAGGATAAACTTTATTGAGATTCATCTCGGCAAGGGATATTTTTTTTGGACATTGCTGCTCCAACACATCCACTAACTATATCAAAATCTCTCCACAGTTAACGACGGTCTATATCATAATTCCAAAGATTAATATTGAAAGAAAAGAAAATATTATCCATTATGTTAGCTCATTAAAAAAATTGTGTCAATATTTGAAGATCTTTACAAACTTTTAATAAATCATGGGAGACTAGATTTCCCATCACATTACCAGTTTATTTTATTTTATACAGTAATTAAAAAAAAAACTAATTTTATTCACAATTCATAAATTTTGGTTTTACAAAGGATTAAAAATATAAATAAAATAAACTTGTTATGGATCAATGCATAACGAATTGGTTAATTCGTTCCATCAGCTGCAATCTGGAAAAATTAAAAAATTAATTAGAAAGTTTTCTTATGAAATGTACTAAAATTCGAACCCCCCCCCCCCAAAATAGTAAAAGGAAATGTACTAAAAAATAAAATAATAATAATAATAATAATAATGAAGTTAAGTTAAATAACAAATTTCCCGAAACAGACTGGAAACAGATAATTTCTCAAATCCAAAGTCTTGACCATCGAAATTTAAAAAAAGTCAGCTTTTTTTTGAGGATTTGTCTTCATCGTTGAATCTTTTGACCTTTCTTCCATTGATTTGATCCATTTCTGGGTTTGCAATTCCCTTCTTCTTCTTCCTCTGTGGGGACTGTTAATGGGCGACGCCAAACCTGGGATCGTTATGGCTAACCGAGATAGAGATCGGGAGCTTCTGATTCCGGTTTCTCATTCTGGTGAAGATGATGATGGTGCTGCAGCTAAACCTTCGTCTTCTTCTTCTTCTTCTTCTTCTCATCACTCTGGTCACGAGGTTATTATCATTTTCCTCGATTCTTTGGGTTTTTATTGGTTGTGATGTTCGTCTTTTTCGATTTAGGGTTTCCAATTGCAAAATTCATCGAAATATTTAGTTTTTCTAGGGAGTTTTTCTGAATCTTCGTGTAATTGGTCAATGTCGTGGTGGAGATTGTAGTTTTGGATATTTAGTTTGGGAATTTCGATAGTGTAGAAACAATGATATATTAACGTTTCATTAGTTTGAGATTGTTCTGTTTAGTATGTTCTTGGATGATATAGTGATACCAATGAACATAGGAATCTAGTGTGCAATAGAAGAAGTGAAGTTTAAAGAAACATGAAGTTTTGAGATTGCTCTGTTTAGTTTGTTCTTGGATGATTTAGTGAATTTTCAATCTGGTGAAATACAAGTTCTTGATCTCTCTTTCCTGACTCAGAATTGTTTGACCTTTTAGACCTTTTACAAGTTGATCAGAAGCTGGGCATCAAAGAAGTTCATGACTGGATGGTAGGTTGCTTACTGTAATGGTGGATTTAGTTTTACATTTCTTCTCTAAAGCTAATGTCCTTTAATGCTTGTTCTTGTTCACAAGTTCTGCCGATATAGTCTGACTCTTAATTAACCCTGCAGTGTTATCTTGCTTCCAATGGCTATCACTTTCTATGTGACTTGGTGGTTTATTCATTTTGTTGATGGATTCTTCTCCCCGATATATGCTCAACTCGGAATTGATATCTTTGGTGAGCTTCTTATCCTTCCTATATCAATGTTTAATAGCTTTTAATCGGTTCACTCAAAATCATGAATGAACTTCGGTTTCTACAAGTGGAAAAGACAATATAGCGCTTGGTGTTTAATGTAAAGTTGCTTTCCAGGACTTGGTTTTATCACATCCATTACGTTTATCTTCTTGGTTGGAGTGTTCATGTCTTCATGGTTGGGTACGTCGGTACTAAATTTGGGAGAGTGGTTTATCAAACGAATGCCATTTGTTCGCCACATCTACAATGCCTCCAAGCAAATCAGCACTGCCATTTCGCCAGGTACCATTGTTTCTTCCTTTTTCTTATAATCTTTGGTTTTGGTCGTTTTTGGTGAGTTCTTGATTATATGACTTATATTCCCATTATATTTCAGATCAAAACACACAGGCTTTCAAAGAAGTCGCCATTATAAGACATCCACGTATTGGTGAATACGCAATTGGATTCATCACATCAACCGTTGTTCTCCAGGTCTGTCACAAGAAAACCATAACCTTCTATTTACAAATACAGGTAATATCAAAACCTAAACGTCTTAAGAATCCTTGCAGACTTATGCAGATAAAGAGGAACTTTGCTGTGTGTATGTTCCAACAAATCACCTTTACATTGGAGATGTATTCCTCGTTAGTACAAAGGATGTGATCAGACCAAATCTCTCAGTAAGAGAAGGCATAGGTAAGGAAGGAAGATCCCATTTATTTCATTTTGGAAATGTTTGTATACTTGAATCTTCTGATATCTTTAGGATGTGGTTTTTAATTATCTGCAGAGATCGTTGTGTCGGGAGGAATGTCGATGCCACAGGTTCTGTCAACGCTTGATATGAGAATGGCTCCAGAGAGAAGTAGAAATAGTAGAGTGGACAGAAACTGAATTAGTCTTTTGCAGAAGAAACCTATGGATTCTCAAATCTTTCTTTTACTTGTCTTTTTTTTTTTTTGGATTCAGTTAATTTCACATTTAAATGTTCAAGCATTAGACATCAATGGCGTTTTAGAAATGCCTATCATTTGTGTTAACACTGTTTGTGTTCTATATACTCTCTTAGTAAGCTGTATAATATATGATTTAGTCCCATCCATTTTTAATAGCATCTCATGGAGTTTCATCAACTATTTGTATTTAGTCACTCGTATTTGACTCTTTGTAAGTCTCCAACATGGTTTATGTAGAGTCTTTGTAAGCATGTTACATATCGAATGTTCTAGTGTGGATCTTTATGATGCGAATAAAAATGTTCCTTGTTGAACCGTTCGTTGTGTTTCTAAATGTTATAATGGTTGCGATTGTCTATCGTTTATAGTAAGATTATCATTATAATATGATGATGATAAAACAAAAACATTATGTTATTAATTAGTAGACAAAAAAAAAGTTTGAATCTGAAAAAGTCATGTAAGTAAACCAATCGTTTCCATGGCATAAACTTCAATCCTAACCGTGTGGTGTGGGCTGTAGGGTATCCAAGACGGGCCAACGGGCCCAGGAAATAAAACAGCATGTAGTTTTAAGTTTTGATGTATTGATTTAAACTACACGTTGTTTTTTTGTAGAAAAAAACGGAAGATTCTCCAGGCCGCTACCGTCAGATATACCACGTGGCAAAATCTAGGTTAGGTCAAGGAGCCAAAAACCCTAGCTCCCCAATGTAATATAAATAGCGTCAGAGACATTTCTCAAAGAATAACACTTTCTTAAGGTTCTCGATTTACGCCGATTAGCTTCTCTTCTTCTTGTATAGATAGTTTCTTCTTCGTTTTTGAGTTTTGATTTTGGGTAATTTCATGGACAGTGACGATTGATATTAAGGTCTCGTTCGTCGTAAAAACGGCCGTTAAGGCCTATTTGCCGACCACTCTGTTATATCACCACCCATATTCTGAGTCCCATCTTTTAATTTCTTTGTTTATGTTTCGTCTATTTTGGCCTATGATTCAAAAAATAGTGACAAGCATTTGTCTGAATTAATTCTTGTTGATATAATCTAATCTTCTCTATGAGGCCAAATTCGCTATACTCCAAAACTCATTTCGTTTTTTTTGTTTTGTGTTTGATTCTGTTTTGGTTTTGGATTTAAAATTAGTGGCCTGTGATTTAAAATATTTTGACAAGCATATGTCTGAATTAATCCTTGTTGATAAATCTAATCTTTTTATGAGGCCTATTTTGATAAATCATAATTCAATTTAGTTTTTTTGTTTTTGAGATTTTTTTGAATGGGAAAAATGTAAAATTTTGAAGGGTCAAGTGATGATTGATAATGCATAGTTCAAATGATAAAATCTCCATGATTAATATCTTCAGCACAGTCTTTCGCTCCTATCTGATGACCCTTCCTTCTTTTTTGAATATAAATTTTCCATGCACATCGTGAAATTTTTGTAGTGAATAATAAAATATGTATCTTGACATTGAATTTAAAATCAAGAAACTTAATTAAATTAACGTTCTCCATTGGAAAGACTAAATTAACGTACTTCTCTATTGAAGAAAAACTATTTATTGCAGAAAAACTAATTGGCTGACACCGAATAAGAAGTACTTACGGATGATTTAGTACTTCGAAACGTACAAAGTTCTATATTTATAAATTTACCCATAAACTTTTGGTTAACCGTAATTATGGTTAAATTTTGTGATCTTACGGAGGATACCATCGAGACTTGATTAGCGGTTAAATTGATATTAATTCAAGGCTGATTGAATCAATTTTGATGCAAAAAAACAATTTAGTAAAGGCCCAAATTAAGATTCAAAAATACAATTTTTTCTATATGACCTGAATACGAATACAAACCAATTTGGGCTTGGTTTGACGTGCGAATTTGTGTGATGTGTCAAGCTTGTGTCAAACATAGCTAGTGCGTAGTGAATAATGGGTAATCAAATATTTATGAACGACCATATACAAGTTGCGTATTAATTAATCCGCTTATTTGAATGGGCCAATGGTCGTACTCAAAACCAAACGGGCGAACCAAAATGTAATTACAGAAATTTAGAAATAATTAAAAATTTTAGTTAAATCTATTTTATGGCTAAAATGTAAATGTAATTGTATTTTGGACCGTTACTGTATATAATGGTTAATAACCATTAAAATATATTAGTTATGGTTATATCAAATTACTAATTATAATCGTATAAAAACTGTTGTTTAACCGCATGCCATAAGTTTAAAATTCTAATCGTAATCGTTTAGAAAATAGAACAAAATATACATATAATCAATAATAATAGTAATAAATACAAGTTGATATATAATTATTTAGTTATTTCAATAGAGATTAAAGATTTTTTTATATAAAAAATCATAATCATCAAATAATAAAATCGTATTTATCCGTAATAACTATAACCATATATGATTATTTTGAAACGGAGGGAGTATATTATAACTTCTTGACCCAAAAACATATACTAGTATATTGGATGGGCATTCCGGTTTACGGTTTAGTTCTGGTTTGTTTTTTTTTTGTTTTTGGTTTTACGTTTATATAGAAAATGAAAAGATTTAGAAACCGATTGAAATACAGTTTGGTTCGGTTTGGTTTTTTATTGTTTACGGCTTAATGGTTTTAATTCGGTTCGGGTTGGTTTGGTTTCGGTTTCCATTTTTGTAGATTATTTCATGATTTTATAACAAATAATAATTAAAAACTCAAAATAAAAACATTAAATTTTTAATTGTATTTGTATTTGTAAATAATAAAAAATCAAAATTAAACAATTGGAAAGTTAAAACTCAAAATCGATATATTAGAAAACTTAAAAGAGAATAGAAGTCAAATTTAGTGATATGGCTTGCAAAAATAATTTGACGAAATTCTAGCAAAAATTTAATGAATGATACAATTATCTATTTGAGCATATATATAATAAGTAAATTTTTAAATTTTTAAAAACCACGGTTTTAAACCAAACCGAACCAAAACTGATGTAAAATTTATAATGGTAAACAAACAGCATTTTAAGAAAATCCAAACCGAACCAAAATACATATTTAACGTTGAGTTCGATTCAGTTTTTTCGGTTTCGGTTATTTTGTCCATCCACTATGTATATAACACCAAATGTCATTAATTCTCACTTTTATTTTTTTCAAAGAAAAATCGTGTGTTCAAATTCCGATAGAAAAAGTAATCAAAACTCAACTTTTAGAGCAGATACATCAACGTCTCTCCAATTAAGTGTGCACACACTTTTTTAAGTGTGAACACAAAATAAAATTTAAAATATATCAATTAACCAATAGAAAAATAACAGATGCCAGAAACGTATAAGATACGTCTCTCCTCTCTCACACTTTTTTTTTATATTTAATTGATGAGAGATGTTTTTTTTTTTTACTGATGGAGATGCTAGTATGGTGGTTTATATGAAAATGGTGCTCTATTTGTTAGAGATTTCTCTATTTTCAAACCAAAATCCTCTCCAATAGTACTAAATTTAGAGAAATACTGTTCATTTCTCTATTCTTAGAGAAATACTTTTTTTATTTACAATATGATCATTTAATTTTATATATATATTTATATTATACATAAACAAAATTATATGTTTATTTGTGTAATTATATACAACTATATTTAAATTTTGGTTATCTCATTATAATAACATGCAACAAAAACGTATATTAAATTAGAAATATAAATTACATGAGAGATGATAAATAAATAAAAACGTGAGTATGTCAAATTTTATAGAATTACATGAGAGATGATAAATCCAATGAAAATGCTTAAAACATGTAATAGTTATCTTTTTAATTTCATGTGGTGTAATGAAATGTTTTTTTATATATAATACAATGTTTAATTTTAGTAAAATCAGATTTTTATTGAACTATTGTTATAAAACAAAATGAAAGGGTCAAATTTGTGAAATTGGAAAGTAAATAATTTTGGTATAAATTAGTTAATAAAATAAAAATATTATATATTTGAAATACTATTTAAAAAATTAAAATAGAGGTAACCATTTGAGCAAATCTTTTCTCTATTTTTTAAGATCCCTATTTTTAGAGAAAAAAACAGAACCAACCATTGAACATGGTCTTATTCTCGGTGGCAGACCTCTTCTCCTGCTTTTTCACATACTACCTTTTCTTCTTCTTTCGTCTCTTAATTTTTAAATGAGGAGACAGATTTTGCTAATTGATTAGATCGAACAAGATTTCAATAGGAGTAGTGGTCCAGATCGTTATCGGAGCTTGTTGATTTGTTGTGGTATATTGACTATGATGTGTTTCTTTTGTAAGAAGAAACGAAGAAGAGAGGATGAAGTTCATGTTCCCAAAGGTAGAACAATGCTCTCAATTAGATTAAATCGAAATGAATCGTGGAACTATATTGTTCCTCATTTTCTTGTTTTATCTATAAGCTCCTCTCCATATTCTAATTGTGCTAATTAGATTTACTACTCTCAATATTTTACGAAGAATATAAAAATCTATAAACCAATAAGGGTGGAATCTACAAATTTTGAAAAGTGAACTCCTACTAACCCCTAAAAATATGAATATGCATTTTGTGGAAATTAAATTATATTACGTTTCCTTAGACATCTTCAAACTTGTTTAGGGAAGGGACGACCTGTCAAGAACTATTCGGATACCCCAGTTCATCCTTCACCATCTCCAGGGTCTGTATTAGGCATATAAAAGCACTTTCACTTACGAAGGGCTAGCTAGAGCTACCAATGGCTTCTCTGAGGCGTGTTTGTTAGGACACGGCGGATTCAGATACGTATACCAAGGTACATTGCCTCATGGAGTAGAAATAGCTGCGAAACAGTTGAAAGCAGGAAGTGGTCAGGGAGACCAAGAGTTTCTGGCAGAGATCATTATCATTAGCCGAGTTCGCCATAGGCATTTGGTTAATTAATCTTGTTGGTTATTATGCCAATGGTACTCAAAGATTTGTTGTCTATGAGTTTCTTCCTAACAACGATCTCGAGTATCACCTCCACGGTTCGAATTCTTCTATGGTTTATTGCATGCTTTGTTGGTTCGAGTCACTGATGATTTTTTTTAGGAATTTTGAAATGTGACAGGGAAGGGACGGCCTCCGATGAAATGGAGCTCAAGATTGAAGATTGCTATTGGTGCTGCCAAAGGATTGTCGTTTCTTCATGAAACTTGTAAGTCTAAAAGATTTGAAAAATATGTATAGCTGTTTTATAAATACAGCTCGTGTTTGTTTATGAGGCACATGTATATATTTGAAGGCTATCCTAAAATCATCCACCGTGATATCAAGGTGGCAAACATATTGATTGATTCCAAATTTAAAGCAAAGGTATGATTTTATCTTTCTTTCATTTTTTATAATGGTTCCATTAAGGCTTTATATGTAACTTGGCGGCATGATAGTTTTGTGAAGCGTTTTTATATTTTGTGTCAGTGAAGCTCTCTTCTATCTTTCAGGTAGCTGATTTTGATCTTGCAAGGATTGGTTGTGAATCTGATAAAGACACTGATCATGTATCTACACGAGTGATGGGAACCTTTGGGTAAAGATAATTATGAAGCTATATATATATATTTACATTTACGCAGTTTGTAAAGTATTTGCTTATCATCTTACGTGCTAATTCTAAAACTTTGGTGTTTGGGTTTTAGGTACTTGGCTCCGGAATATGCTGCTACCGGACACTTATCAGAAAAGTCAGATGTTTACTCATTTGGTGTTGTACTTTTGGAGCTAATAACTGGACGTCGCCCTGTTGATGCAAACAATGTCTATGCAGGTGGCAGCTTTGTTGATTGGGTAATTAAATATTACATGAGTTTTTACTCTTTGATTGTTGAATGAAGCATATATAAGGTATATATAGGGAAAAAGGGCTGAAATTTCAGGTTAGTCCTGACCCTTTTAATTTATGTAGGTCATTAGCCCTGATTTTCTATTATTGATATTTTAGGGCTCATTTAGTGTTGGGTTTAAAAAAACAAGGGTTTAATAGGGTTGACCCATTTTTCTTTTTACCTTTATTTCATAAAATCTAGAAATTTCGTTTTTCCCCTAAAACCAAAAAATCTTGGAATTATATTTTTCCGTCAAAACAGCAAAATCTTGGAATTACGTTTTTCCGTCAAAACCGCAAAATCTCGAATTACTTTTTCCCTCCAAAAGTGCAAAATCTTGGAATTACGTTTTTTCCGCCAAATCGTAAAATCTCAGGATTACGTTTTCTCGCCAAAACCGTAAAATCTCGGAATTATGGTTTTCCACAAAATCTCGGAATTACTTTTTCCCGACAAAACAGCAAAATCTCAAAATTACAGTTTTTCCGCCAAAATCATAAAATCTCAAAATTACGTTTTCTCTTCCAAAACCGTAAAATCTCAAAATTACGTTTTTCCAGCCAAAACCGTAAAATCTCAAAATTATGGTTTTCCCGCGAAAACAGCAAAATCTTGGAATTCCGTTTTTCCCACCAAAACCACAAAATATCGGAATTATGTTTTTCCGCCAAAACCGTAAATCACGCTTTTAGTTTCGAGAAAATATGACTTTCAACCAAAACCGTGAATCACACTTCTAACGGGATAATCATGAAATTATGTTTTTCTGTAAAAATCACAAAATCACCGAAATATAATTTTCCTTTAAAAACTCTTAACATACATGTTGTAATTAATAAACATGAAATAAATGAATTTGTTTTGTTTGAACCGGGCTTATATAGGGGTTTTATAGGGTTTAGAGATTTATATATTATTTAGGACTCATATAGGGTTAAAACTTAAACAGGGTTAGGTTTCAAAGGGTTTAAGCAGGGCTGGGCTTTAAAACCTATTTTAACATCCCTAGGTATATATGTGTGAATGATTGGAGCAGGCACGACCTTTGCTTCTCCAAGCACTTGAGAAAGAAGACTTTGAGGGTCTGGCTGATACAAAGCTAAAGAATGAGTATGATAAAGAAGAGATGACTCGCATGGTTGCTTGTGCTGCGGCTTGTGTTCGCTATATAGCTAGCCGCAGACCTCGCATGGACCAGGTTAACTTTAATCAAACTTTTTTTTCTTTCAAGGGTGGGCATTTGGTTTTATATTTTGAAATGTATACTGAACCCGAACCAAAAGATTTTCAGCTCAGTTCAATCTTTGGTTCTGTTTGTTTTTGAATACAAAAATTATCAAAAGTATAAATACATAAGTGTAACTTAAATAAAAGATTGGACAAAATGTTTTTTTAGCTGCACATTCTTTTCACTTTGTCAAATATAAGTCATTTAAAATGTTAATATTGCTACTCGAACTCGAGTGAGTGATTGTTGTAAAAAATACGAGCAGGTTGCATGTGCGCTGGAAGGAAACTTATCGCCACCGGATCAGAGCAATGAGAACAACTCATATGGAGGAAGCACGACTTATGAGACGAGTCAATACAATGCGAACAGCGACTACAGTAATCCCGACCCGTGACTATGGAATGTACCCATCCGGATCAGACCACATGGGAAAATGAAGATGAGCAAGACTAAAAGAACCGGTGAATGTTACAGTGGACCATCTCTCGCTAAACTAGAGGGGGGAGAAATTGCAGTTTTTTTAAAGATTTTCTTAACTGTAAGGGTTATGGAGATGTCTTAATAACTCTTAATTAAGTATATATATGATTGATATATAAAATCACACTACTAATAAGCTGTTTCAAGTTCTTCCAATACATTTTAGGGAGTATGATTCTTTTGCTATATATATCAGTCACTTGTTTCTTGGTTACCAATTTTTACATTGAGATGAAATAGTTGCTTCTCAATGTGAAAACCTTTATATAGATAATAATAGATTCAAATGAAAATCTTTGTATAATTATAGCCATGGTCAAGCAGAAATTTCATGGTAAGAAACAAATGCCAAAAGGTAATTCGAATAGATCACCACTTCCCAAATTAAAAAAAAAAAACAAAAGAGAGTCAAATTCATCGGTTACAATGTCAAATTTACAAAATTCGAGAACATAGTATGTAACTGACACTCAAAACTAGTGACAAGTGGTCACCGAACCAATGGGCCTTAGTCTACGTAACGCTTGTAGCTATTTCCCTAATTTGTTCCTATGTCATGCATACACAAAGACAATATTTATGAGCACGAGAATAGTCTCATGCATAGATATAGATTAACTTTAAAAAAAAAAATGAAGATGTATCCAAAATCTGACTCAGACATGACAAGTCTCGATCTATCATCACCGAAACGTCCTACTTACTACGTTCAAAGCCCATCACGTGACTCCGACAAGTCTTCCTCGGTGGCACTAACGACTCATCAAACCACTCCGACTGAGTCACCGTCGTACCAATCGTTTGCTAGCCGTGTATCTAATGGCGGTGGTGGAGGATTCCGGTGGAAAGGACGGAAGAAATATCACGGTGGAAGATGGTGGCCGGCTGATAAAGAGGAAGGTGTTGATGAACGGTATGAGGATCTTTATGAGGACAATAGAGGAATCTCTATTGTTACTTGTAGGCTTATTTTGGGAGTTGCAATATTTTCTATCTTTTTTCTTCTATGTTCTGTTCTCTTTGGGGCTTCTCAATCGTTTCCTCCAATTGTCGACGTCAAGGTAATTTTAATCTTTACTTACATATAGCAAAAAATCATTTAACTTGTTTTTTTTTTCAAGAATCATTTAACTTGCTTTTGTGTTTACATGCAAAAAAATATTGCAAAAAGAATCAACATTTTATGGGTTTTTTTTTTGCCATGTGTTTGCCTACAGTTAACAAGGTAATTTTAATCTTTACTTACATATAGCAAAAATCATTTAATTTGTTTTTTTTCTTCTTGATTTTCAAGAATCAGTTAACTTGCTTCTGTGTTTACATACGGAAAAATATTTCAAAAAGAATCAAAATTCTATGTTTTCTTTTCTTTTCATAAATTGGTGTTTGCCTTTACAGCTAACAAGGCAATTTTATTTAAACTGCTACAAATTGTGGTTTCCTTTGATAACACAGAGAAATAATCGATTATGTTTGTTTTTTGTTTTTTTTTTTTGTTAATGGAACCTTGATGTTTTGTTTGTGTTTGTATTTTTTTTTTGTGTTTGTATTTGAGTTTGCGTTTACATGATCTAAAAAAGTTTTTTTTGGTCTTGTTTTTCTTCTTCCAAATGAAAATACAATTTTTACGATATACTCCATAAACGCAAACACATAAATAGGCGTTTGAATTAATCGGACCTTGGTGTAATTTAAGTGTTTAATTTTGAGATGTTTGTGTTTCAATAGGGTGTGAAGGTGCATAATTTTTACTACTACGAAGGTTCAGACAATACTGGAGTTCCGACAAAGATCTTCAACTTTAATAGTTCAGTAGAGATCACAACTCACAATCCTTCTACATTCTTCGGCATCCACGTCAGCCCCTCTACCTTAAACCTCATCTACTCTCGTCAATTTACACTTGCTATTGCTCAGCTAAAGAGTTATTACCAACCAAAACAAAGCAACCACACTTCTAGGATCATCCTCGTTGGCTCCAAGGTTCAACTGTATGGAGCCGGAGCCGACTTAGTTGCTTCAGATCACAACGGTGGAGTTCCGGTGAAGTTAGAGTTCGAGATTCGAACACGAGCCAATATTGTTGGAAGCTTGGTCAAGTCTAGATATCGGAGATATATCTCTTGCTTCTTCTTCATATCCTCCTACAACACCACATTTGTAAAATTCACTAAGCAGACTTGTACTTACTAGACGTTTCTTTATTTTGTTTGTTATCCATTACAAATAGTTTAGTGGTCATTTTATGAAATTGTCTCATACTACTAATAATAACTCGCTTTTATGTGTTTTTTTTCTAGCAGATGTAAAAGTAATATATATATTTTTTAAGTATAATCATATATTCCTGGTTCTATTTAGCTATTTATAATTTCTGGATCGGGTGCGAATGGGTTTGGATAAATATGAAACATGGTCATACCCGGATTTTTTCCGGATATGGGTAGGTTGATGATCTATTTCTACACGAAAACTATCATATACAATCAGATTCACACAGAACTAATATCTCATTCTATATCCACCCAAAATAAAAGTTTAAATGTTTAATACACACTTTAAAAGTTCGAATTCTATTTACACCCGGATCAAAACTTTGAAATCTTTAAATACAGAGACATCGGTTTTAGTCGGTTTTAATCAGTTTACCATTTACCAAAAAAAAATAAACCAGCTTAACAGAAATTTAACCAGATTTAAATCCAATTATAACAAATCAAACCCTAAAATCAACAATCCCCAAATAATAAAAAAAGTTTCAAATCGAAAAAATTCTCAAATCAAAGAACCCTAGAAATTGAAATCCAAATTCAAGAAATATGTTTCTACCGAATCTACATACGCATCAAAACTTTTCTCAATGATCAACAACATCATATATGAAGAATATTCATGAGTCTGTAAGCCAAGATAATAATAATTTCACTATTATAATTAAAGAGAAAAAGCTAATAAAGAACAAAAATGAGGTTAAGATTTGATGGAGCAAAGAATCTCTCTGATCTTCGTTTACAACACCACCGTAACTTCTTCTTCTCCCCCTCCTCGTTATTGCAATCTTCTTCTTCTTCATGTTGGCAAAGCTTCAAAGGTTGAGAATCATTTGAATCTCCTCCTACATTTCAAACAAATTAAAGCAATTCAAAATCACATATCGTTTCAAAATGTTCAATTATTTCTAAAATTGCAAGAGAGAGAGAGATTCATACATCGGAGCAATTCATATCTAAATCCCGTCGCGTCCGTTTCCCCACCAGATCTCCTTTGCCGGTGCTAACCGAAGACGATGAACTCAACATCAGAGGTTGCTCAGCTACGGCAGTCGCATTCCATGGCACTGCCTGATTCTTTGCGTCTTCTTCTTCCTCATCCTCATCGATTTCTTCCTCGTTATAAGATTCAGCTCCATCTTCTTCTGATTTCTACTGGCGACGAAGTTGGTCTTATAAGCTAGCCAAGAGTACTCGCAAATGGAAGAAAGAAGAAGAAGAAGAAGAAGAACCGATTAAATTCGGTTTATTGTATAGTTAGTGGTTAAAAATTGTTTGGGAAACGGTAAACAGATTAAAACCGGAGTAAAACCAACTAAAACCGATGTCTATGTGTTTAGAGATTTCAAAGTTTTGATTCGGGTGTAAATAGAATTCGAACTTTCAAACTGTGTGTATGTGTATTAAGCAATAGAACTTTTATTTTGGATGGATATAGAACGAGGCATTAGTTCTGTGTAGATTTGATCGTATATGATAGTTTCCGTGTGGAAATATATCGTCGGCCTCAAAAAATTAGTTATTAACTTAAAAGTTATTCAAAATAACCTAAAATTATCCAAAGTAACCTAACCGACAACGATATGTGGTAGGGGGTTAAGTCTAAGTCTAAATTTTTGGGTTGTATCAACTATCAAGTACTCATTCAAGTTTTGGATATTATCTGAACCAAACAAAAATCCGAAACACCAAGCATCTCAAATCCGATGGGGTATTTTTGCAGAATCATATCCGATTCAAATCTTGTTTCTCGGATCGAGTTCGGGTTTTTGATACGGATTCTTTGTCCTGGCCTACTTGTGAATGTACAAGTTAAATTTCTTTTTAGGATCTAAGAAATAAAGATTTCTCAATATGTTAGCAATAAGCCAATAAAAAAGAAACCGTTAAAAACGGTTTATTATGTTCTGTCCCAACTTTTTGTTTTTTTAATGAAAAAGAATGCTTCAAAGTGGTTGTTGTATAATCCACACTCTACGCCTCTTCTTCAGTTATCTTCTTAAGACATAATAAGTTTCACCCATTTTTAATGCTTACATCAAATCTCAAATCACAGAATAATTGATAAAAACAAAATGATGGATGCAACATCAGAATCTGAAAGAACAAGCTTAGACCTTTCAATTTCATCACCTAAACAAGCTTACTACGTAGAAAGCCCTTCAAGCGGCGTATCTCAACTAGACGATGGTGATAAATCCTCATCCTCTGCTTCACTAATTCAGGCTCATACCCCAAACTACACTATCCTAACCGAGTCACGTCTCTCCTCTTCGAGTCGCACTTCCAATGGAACAAGCGGTGTGGGATTTCGATGGAAAGGTTCCTCCCGGAGAAAAGATATGTATTGGCTAGAGAAGCATTACACGATTAACGAAGACGAAGTTTACGATGAGAACAGAGGATTATCAGTTGGACAATGCAGAACAGTTATGGTAATATTAGGGATTGTTGTTGTGTTCTCTGTTTTTTGCTCTGTTTTGTGGGGAGCTTCTCATCCTTTCTCTCCAATTGTATCTATTAAGAGCTTTAATCTCCATAGCTTTTATTATGGACAAGGAATAGACAGAACAGGTGTTGCTACTAAGATTTTAAGCTTTAATAGCTCAGTGAAAGTGATAATAGATAGTCCTGCTCCTTACTTTGGTATCCATGTTTCTTCTTCTACTTTCAAACTCACTTTCTCTGCTTTCACTCTCGCCACTGGTCAGGTATACTCTGTTTCAGATATCTCACTCATTGCTTCTACTTCATCATTATTGTAATCTGATATTCACATTTTGGTTTGTGAAGCTTAAGAGTTATTACCAACCAAGAAAGAGCAAACACATAGCCATTGTAACGCTCATTGGTGTCGAGGTTCCTTTGTATGGAGCAGGACCGCGCTTAGCTGCTTCTGATAAGAAAGATAAAGTTCCGGTGAAGTTGGAGTTTGAGATTAGATCACAAGGGAATCTTTTGGGGAAGCTTGTCAAGTCGAAGCACTTGAATCATGTCTCATGCTCTTTCTTTATCTCCTCTAAGACCTCTAAACCGATAAAATTCACTCATAAGACATGTAAACTTGTTACCAAGTGAACACTTTTTCTTCATTTCTCCACTGCAAATAAGAAAATTCTTGTTTTTTTTAATGAATTCAAATGTGTGATTCTCTCATTCATAGAAAGATACATTCCAATGAAGAGATGTTGCATCAAAACGTTCCAATATGTTCTATTGCTTATCCACAGCACAACCACCTTCTAGCACTGTTCCGCTTACTCTATTTGGTGGCCAATACCGAAAAACTGACCGTCCGATAATATTCTTCAAAGGCAAAGGACCCCTGAAGACAACAAACGCAAGTTCTCCACAATAAGAAACAATCCAAGAAGAAGCTAAATCCCATCATAGATATCTAAAAAAAAAGGCATCTCAGTGTCTCACCACACGTGCGAATCATAACTGTTATTCCGGTTGTCACCCATCACAAAGACCGAATTTTCCGGTACTCTCTACATTGTTGAAGTAACCAAAATCAGAAAACAAGAAAATACCAGAACGTTCAGGCTTAATCATTTGATTGTAGGCAAGGATAATGGTACTTACAATTGGTGTCATTTCATAACCAGGAGCCTCTAAGATAAACTTTTCATTTCGAACAACACCGTTAACCATAAGTTTCCCATCATGAACCTACACAATTCCCTCAAATCAAACCAACCAGTACAAGTCTCTTCACTAGTAACACATGCTAAGAAGTCAGAATATGATCATATATACCTCTACAAGATCACCTTCTTTCGCAACAATCCGTTTAATGAATACATCTGCATCAGTATACCCAACTTCTTGAAGAACTGGTGGACTTTTGAAGATTACAATATCATTTGCACAAGGCTTCCTAAAATAATAACTCACCTATATCAAAAGAATCATCATAAGAATCTCATAAAGATGTAACCTTTGAGATTATAATCAAAACACACAAAAACCAACAATGTGAGAAACCTTCAAACCATTCTATAGCTTTCCTATTCCCTTTAACTCATGATTCCAAAAAATTGATCTTTCATTAAGAAAGCTATATCCTTAAATTGAATATAGAAAAAGAAAAAAAAGTACCTTCTCTGCAACTAATCTGTCTCCGACATCAAAAGTAGGATACATAGACAA
Source organism: Cardamine occulta (assembly GCA_028015245.1). Taxonomy (NCBI): domain Eukaryota; kingdom Viridiplantae; phylum Streptophyta; class Magnoliopsida; order Brassicales; family Brassicaceae; genus Cardamine; species Cardamine occulta. Next base: position 11,206,006 of record CM051370.1, on the reverse strand, counting down.
GGAAGGAATGTATCTTGGTTCTGCAATAAAATATCTAAACGCCAAAGATACAGCTATAGCTAAAAACACAGTCTTTGCATCGTCCGATGTGAAATCCAACCATTCTGGGAATAACCTGTTTTTTTCCTCTACCTCAACTTTATCATCATCACCACCATCTCCGCCGTCACCTCCTCCGCCGTCTCCGGAGTTTAACGGCGGCGCAGGCGTCGTTGTTTCACTTGAATCCTTAAGTCCATAGCAACTCAGATTTCGCCGGTGGGGTTTACGGTTTAAATTTGTAGCTCGAGAATTGAAATTCAAACGAGCAAATTGGGATTTTTGGGTGAATTGGAGATAATTAGGGCTAGGGTTTCTGAAAAATCTAGAATTGGAATCAGATTTGAGAAAAGATAGTGGCGGAGTAGAGAGGTGAAGAGATATCATCATCATCAACTAGCTAAAGTTTCAATTTTTATTTTTTTCTGTGAGGTTATTTCATGTGAAAAAAAGGCGAGGAAATTAAAAGAAAAGATACTTCGGGAAAATTAAAACTTCAACAGATTCTGTTTTTTTTTTTTTCGGACATCACTTCTATTTTCTACTAGACACTTGATTAGGATGTTAAACCGGGTTAATCCGTCCTATTTTGGTACTTTACAGTAGATGAAAATGTTTTACAAATTCTCAACTATAAGGACACTAGTAGTGGTAGTTTCTCACCAAATTTTCAAAAAATATAAAATAATAAAAATTATTAAAATATTATGACTTTGTAAAAAGAGGTGAAAACTTTATGGATGAATCTCTTCGTATTATTTTATCAATAGTAAAATACTCTTTGATTAAAAAATTTATACATGATAAAATGTACGTATGAAAAAGAAAAAGAAATGTACATATGATAATTGTAGTTATTTTTTTTCAAAAATAAAATTTACTACAACTCTAATGGTGATTCTAAAATTCATTTAGAATGTCACAAAATCAATGTAAATAACTTTATTTTAAGAAAAACAGCAAATTAGGTAAATGGTATTTACTATTTAAAATAGAATCAGTGATGAATTTAAGTAAATGAAAATTGTTATAACTGATTTACCCTGAATTAGTTTAGGTCTCATCGGAGTCAGCCAATATATATATATATCAGAATGGGTTATTTGCAAACTTAAATCCGAATAGTTTTTATTTTAATTTTATCAATTATGCGTGTTTTGGGGCATCATCATAAGAGTTATTAATTTTAATAATAGGTTTTCAACCTACACTACAAGTGGGTATTTTAGTATATTTTTATTAAAATTATATGATCTATAATACTTATCAAAAAATTATTTTTCTATATAGGAGATGATAATAATATATATCTAGTATTTGAAAATAAATTGTAGTAACTTTAATTCTAAATTTTCAAAATATAATAAAGTGTAACATTTTAATAAAAATTTAATAATTTGGAAAACTATTGTAATGTAAATCTAGCAACTAATAGATTATAAATAGTCAATTATTACTATTTGATATATTTTTATGTTTTTTTTTATTTTTTTGTTAATTTATTATATAATTTTAATGTGAAAGTTAAAAAAATAACTCATTTTTATAAGATTATAGGACTGATTGGCACAATACTTTCATGAATTTATTTATACAGCTTTTAAAGTTTTGTTTTCACCAATTAAACTATTGAGATTTTTTCTTATTTAAAAGTTTTGAAAGTTTAACGGTCTCTTTATCTCTTTTTTACGTTATTTTTTTTTCTAAATTCACAAAATTGTGACTTTTAGAGAACTTAACAATATTTAAGAAAACAAATCTTTTTAATGATTTTCTCCTCTAAAAAGTTTTAAAATATATTTTTTTAAAAATCTTATATTATCTTCAAATATTTTTAATTGATTAATACTTATTTCATTTTTTGATCTTTTGAGATCCATTTGTTTTTGAAAACTGCCAAATTTGTTTAAAATTGTTTTAAATATCTTAAATCACTGTTTCTATAGTTTTTTACCAATCAAACTTATAATCATTGTAAAAGTTTCTACAGTCTTTACAGTAACAATTTTCATATTTTGATTGTGTTTTTTTCAAATAATTTAATTGTATTGAAATGTGTACATTGTTGGACTTAGGTATGCACATTACAGATTGGATACTCCAACCTTTTTGTATCCGATCTGAATTATCCAGAAAGAAATTTTTTCTAACGCGTAAAAGTTGGATCAAGTAGTTATCCAAGGTATTCGAATTACCCGTTTGGTACATGTACATAAGATATGTTAATGACATTTCCTTATGATATCACTTATTCCTCTAACAGTTTTCTATTTTTCATTCTTTCAAATTGAATTATAATCTAGTCAGTATTCCAATAAAAAAAAGTTTATATTTCTCTTGTTTCTATATATTATTTTTATTCTTTTATAAATATTTTAATAATAAAATTTAATAAAACTTTAAAAAATTAATCAATGAGATAGCTAATTTTGATTGGATGTTAAAATTATAGGTGGATAGATTTTAATAAACTTATAAAATATAATATTTTTTTAAATAAGTTGAAACTAATATAGATTATTTTATGTATTCCAATTAAAATTATTCGTACTTCACTTGTGTACATATAATTTTCTTGCTTCCATCTTTTTCTGTGTATTAATATTGAAAATTAATAAAAATCAAAAATATTAATTAATGAGATAATTAATTTTGATAGGATGTTTAAAATCATATATGGATAAGTAGTCAAGTAGATGTGACTCATGTGTGAGTAAACTTATAAAATGGAAATTTTACACATTTAGTGAGACTAAATAATGATCAATTGTTTTGTATGTATTCCAAAAACAAAATTTTATGTTTCTCTTATTGTCACACACATATATATATATATATATATATATATTTGTTTTCCCTTTTATGAGTATTTTAATATAGAAACTTAATAAAATTAAAAATATGTTAATTAGTAAATAATGATCGATTATTTTTATGTATTCCAAAACCAAAATTTTATGTTTCTCTTATTTCCATATATGTTTTTTCCTTTTTAAAAGTATTTTAATATAGAAATTTAATAAAATTAAAATATGTTAATTAGTAAATAATGATCAATTATTTTTATGTATTCCAAAACCAAAATTTTACGTTTCTCTTATTTCCATATATGTTTGTTTTTCTCTTTTTATAAGTATTTTAATATAGAAACTTATTAACATTAAAAATATGTTAATTAGTGAGATGATTAATCTTAATTTTTATATAGTATAGATGTTCGGATAAAAGTCAAAACCTAAAGTTTTCTTCTCTGTATCATCATGAGTATGAGCATGACGCATAATCTTCAGCAACACGCAAGGCGTATTCTCGCTTGCCGTACCAGGACTCAATTCTTCTGCTCCTACACAAACAAAACCCTATCATCTCCGGTGACTAACCTAACTCTACATTGTCGTATCGAAGCGGCTTTAGCTGGTGAAATCCCAACGTTGCTTGAGCAATGGCGACAACAACAACAACAACAACATGGGAAACAATTAAACCCTTCGTTAGTGAGAAGTATCCTCGAGAAGCTCCACGATTCTCATCGTTTTCGTGAAGCCCTAGAGGTATCAAACTGGATGATAGAACAAAATATCTGCAAGCTCATCCATCAAGATTTCACAACTCGGTTTCATCTGATTGAGAAAGTTTTAGGATTTAAAGAAGCAGAGAAGTTCTTCGAGAGCATCCCTGAGAATCAAAGAAGTGAATCTATCTACAACTCTCTTCTTAGAAGTTACGCGAAACGATCTGGAAAACATGATCTTGATAAAGCTGAATCTATTTTCAAGAAGATGCGGGAGCTAGGGTTGCTCTTGAGACTTTCACCGTACAGCTCGATGACTTCACTCTACAGACGTAACCCTCACGAAAACCGAGATAAAGTCGATGAGATTCTGAAAGAGATGAAGGAGAGCAACATCGAGCTTGATAGTATCACAGTGAACAACGTTTTGAGAGTATACGCTGATGTATCTGATGTGAAGACAATGGAGAAGTTTCTGGCTGATTGGGAAGGGACTACGAGGCGCGACGGGCTCCGGTACTTGACATGGCTAGGGCTTATCTGAGAACTTGTTCAAAGGAAAAAGCAAGAAAGTTTCTTCGTAGAACAGATGAGTTAATAAGTCCAAAGTCTTATGAGGAACTCATTAGGCTATATGGCTGAAGTAGGAGAGAGAGAAGATGTTTATCGTATATGGAACTTGTACAACAAGTCAAGAAATAAGGACAGTGAAGGGTTTCTAGTTTCTATTGGATCTCTCTTGAAGCTTGATGATATCAAAGGAGCTGAGGAGATTTACTACAAACATTGGGAGTGTTCGGGTCTTGAGTTCGATATCCGAATCCCAACTATGTTAATGTCTAGTTATCGCGAAAAGGGAATGGTGGAGAAAGCAGATAAACTAACGAACAAGATTATGGGGAATGCAAGATTGGTTAGACCAATCACTCCATTGTTGGAACAATTGGGAGAAAAAGGGAATGAAGTGAAGCCTTCAGACTTGAGAGATTTAATCAAGACTCTTTGTGATTCAAATCAATTCTCTAAAGCACTTGAGGCATCAACATGGATGGGTGAAAAAAAACTCTTCAATTTGTTCCCACAAGATTATGCAACTAGGCTTTATGTGATTAAGAATGTATTGGGTTTGGAAGAAGCAGAGAAGTTTTTCGAAAGAAGCATCCCCAAGAACATGAAGGATTACCATGTCTACGCTACACTCTTAAGTTGTTACACAAGATCTAACAAAACCCTAGATAAAGCCGAGGCCATTTTTGAGAAGATGAGTGAGCTTGGTTTCCTCTCAACTCCTTCCCTCTCAACTCGATGATATGTCTCTATAGTCGTCTAGGGAAACGAAATAAGGTAGACAATCTTCTAATGAAGGTGAAGGAGATGAACATCGAGCTTGATAATCTCGCTATGAACAACGTTTTGAGGGTATACGCGGATGAAACCGATATAAATACAATGGAGAAGTTTAAAAGAGAGTGTGAAGATGATAAAAATCTAGGTCTTGAAATGGGGACAGTGGAAGCAGTGGCAAAGGCTTACGAAAGAGCCGGTCTAATACTAGAAACTATAGAGATAACAAGGAGTACAAATGAAGTTCAACGTCTATGGAATGAGTACAAGGAGAAGGCAAAGGCAGAGGTTAAAATAGATGAGGAGAATCCATGGAAGACTATAGGAGGGATAAGTAATGAAGACAATCGAAGAGTGATTAGCTCTTTGTTGAAACTAAACGATGTAAAAGGAGCAGAGGAGATATATGGAGAGTGGGAACCACAAGGACCCTTGTTCGATTCCCGAATACCATGTTTGTTAATCTCTCATTATTGCGAGCATGGTGATGAAATGAAGGTAAGGGAAGTCGTTAACTCGAGTATAAAGAAGCGGAAGCTGATGAAGTTTAAGATGGTCAAGGAAGATTTGTCTTTATTTGGAACCAAGTGTTTAGGGTATTCAATTCTTGCGGCTATGCTATGGTGGGCTGTATTGGATCCCGTCGCTTTTCTTGTTTTCCACAAAAATATTTATGGTTAGTTTTTTTTATAAAGGATATTTATGGTTAGTTATCAGTGTTATAATTTAATGATTACTTTTTATAATGTTTTAATTTTTAAATATGCACGATCATTTCAAGTATACGAATTATTTATGTTTGTTTACTTAAGTTAGCTAGAGTTTTAGTAAATTAATTAAAAACAATTCCTGTTGCATGAATATGTAATTTTTAATGTCTTGTATTTTTTTGTTTTTTTAAACAAAATTACACTAACTAGTGCATGGCATTAAAAATATAATAATAATAATGATGTAAGACATATGAAACTTGCAAAAATGTTTACGTGGTAGTAAAAAGAGGATGCTGCAGCACTACACATGACATTTTATGGACAAACTATTATGTGTGTAATTCACGTTTCGGTGGTAATGGTTCTATATATACCGAATGAAATTTAAACCAGATTTACCAAATTATTAACACTAACAAGTCTAACTTAGGTAAACAAACGTAAACTTTTCGGTGGTGATTTATTATTTGCTTTGTGAAGAAAGGACAGAGCCGTTGGAGATTTGATGAGAATTAATGGTACTCCTCAATAGCAAATTGATGAGTATTAAGGAAAAAAAAAAGCTAATCTCATGGTCTAAGTAGAATCATGAGAGGAACTAAAAGATAATTAGGAAAACCGAATAATGTGGGCTTTTTGTGGTAATTAGATGATCAGACTGCATCATGCAGCCGTATAAGCTTTTAATTAGGCATCAAATTGGTCAGATGGGACCAATAAGTAATTGAATCTTTCAAGGATTTGCAAGAAAATGATCATATAACAAATGGAAGAAAAGACAGAAATTTTTCCCATACAACAGAACAGGCCCGGGCCTAAGCTGAAGAAGCAACTGCTCTAGACAGCAAATTTTATAAAAATATTGAGGGCATCAATTTTTAATATTGTGTACTTAGTGCAGTGGTATAGAATCATATATTTAAGTCTTTTTCGTCACATGTTTGAGTCCTTTTAAGGAATAATTTGTTTCTTTTTGTTGGATTAATTAACATTAAATTATTTAATAAATAAATACACTAAAAGATATAAAAAATCTCTGCGTGGCTTCTCCTTCCTAACGTGACCGTTCAGATTTCATCACCACCGAAACACCACCATGTCATTGGACATCAATTGTTGATAGTTAAACAATTGAAGGATTAATATTTTACAAACTAAGATTGAAAATTGTTCCATTTTTGTTTGTAATTTTGTTTTATCATTCAATTATTATCTTTTATGAAAAAAAAACTGGATTTACGTTCTTCTGATTCGGTTTAAACGTTTGAAAAAATATTATGTATGAGACATCATTTTTTTGTTTACTTTATACATCAAATAACTCCGGACCGCCATGCAACAGAACAATGAATTTAATAACCCGAAGGAAAGTAACAATGAAACGAAGTCAAATATGGCAAACAAAATAAAATATGGGAAACACATTAATAATCTATATTGACGGGAAACTAATAATCTTATTCGAATAACATGAAAAAAAAAAGAGAGAAAACAAGCAGCAACTAAATATGCAACAAAAAGATTATAAGAAATAAGAATTGTAAAAATGAACTAATTCAACTGCACTAAACTTGGAACATAAGAGCACACATGAGGATAACAAAGCCCGTTTAAACATTCCCCAAGATCCACTTCTTTCAAGGATCCATCCACTCCAAAGATGTAAGCTATATTGTTGGGACTGGGAGTGAGGCATCTTATATATTTGCCTTTATTAAAAATCACTGCAACTTTCTTCTCCTCGTCAATGAAGAAACTCGGATTTCTAAAGTGAAACTCAGGTTGAATGAGTTGTTGAATATTCACTATTAAGAACACCTTGCTGTTCCACGACACCGTATTGAGCTCAATCTTAGTGGTAACCCAGAACTCCATCTTCAGTGTATCCCAATGCTGATATAAAACTACAAGCTGCTCTTCTCTAACACTAGATAGAGTCAAAGTTTCTTGAAAATCATAAAACTCAAAGTGCAAAGGCAAAGGCGGACCAAATGTCTCACTTGTGAAATCAAAACAAACTAAGAAACTCTCATTTGTTTCTCTTGTTTCTGAATACTTCTCTGTAGCAAACAAGTACGCATTTCCTTTGAGAGACATGCCATAGTGATCATTATAAAATATCCCCCAGTCTTGACGAGTGATATTAAGATCCTTCCATGAATCAGAGTTAAAGTTGTAGATTTCTAACTCAATAAAAGTATCAATGTCACCAATAAACCTCGAGATTTTGTAGGATACATATCATAGAGCATAAGAATATAAGAATAGGATTTGCTTCTCTTGTCGAATCGAAGAGCATAAGAATACATATCACGTTTGCTGAAATTAAGTGTGAGCTTGATGCGCTGGATTTGCCCCCTATACGGGTTCCAAACAATGAGTCTAGTGCTGTCTTCCGTGATGCATAACAATAAACCATCGCAGTAAAATATTTGATTTACATCATCCACTTCATCATCTAGGCTACAAAGCTTACCTTGACGCTTTATGCATAATTCAACGTTGTTGTCAAGATTGACGCTCATCAAATAAACCATAAAATCCATCAGCATCAGCACCATAAACCCTCTTTGCGTTTCTGCTACTTTTACTTGACCAGCAAGGTGCTTCTTTGCAAAGTTTCGACTTTTGGATAAATTGTTCCACTTTTTACAATTAGATCGGACTCTTCTCAGAGATGTCAACGGAAGTTTAGAAAGCACCTCCTCCGTCAAATCCCTAGGGAGATTGGACATCTTTGTCATTGTTTCAATTAGTCTCTTCGTATGATGATCGATGTAACGTATGATCGATGTAACGTAGTAATTACGTTAGGTTAACCTTCAATAACTCTTTTTAGATTTCTTTCGAGTTCCGCCTGTGAATATATCAATTGACGAGACCAGTCCTTGTCCTTGACAAACAAAAATTTGATCAAGTCGGTTCATGTCCACTAAATTAGTCCCCTCTAGCTAATTTTTCTCGTCACACCAGAGCTATCTCCACTTAATTTGCTTGGACCCTCACGTGTATCTGTAGGTGATCCACGTTTTCTTTTACGGACAGAAGTGTATTTTATAGGAGGTCGTCTATCATTAAGTTGCACTAAACTTGGAACATAACAGCACACACGAAGGTAACATATTCCCTTCACTGCACATTCTCCGAGATCAACTTCTTTAAAGGATCCATCCTCTCCAAAGATGTAAGCTTTGTTGTTGGGAGTGCGCCTTAGAGCACTCTCATTAGTGATACTCTAATGAGTGTCTTTAGAGTTAATTAATAGTAAATCTATTAATATTATAATTTAAGACCCCTACTAAGTATATATTAGTTATTCACCTTCCATTAGTGATACTTTTAAGGGTGTCTTAAGAATTAAAAAATATTTATTGATTGATAATGTATTTTTTGTTTATTTAAATTTATGATATAAAAAATGTTGGATTAAACTTATAGAAAATAAAAAAACTTGAAGGTAGATGTCATTTAAGTTAAGATTAGAGTTCATCAACCATACAAAGGGTCCTTTTGCCGGACTCCATAGTACCCATACAAGCTACTTCTAGTTTCTCAGTAAAGCTCAACAAAGCAGCATTGTTGTCTAGCTTTGCCCTAGTAACATAACACACCAAACCTCTTTTAAGAACAACTCAACCAGTTTTTAGCAACTATGAAGTCAATATAAGGTGAATGTATGGCAGATTAATTTAATAATTTCTAAGCAATAGACCTTTCTCCAGGATTATCAAGTGTGAAAATATTCAAACTTGGTGGAAATTTGCTACCTGTGGGCAAGGCCTCTGGACCAAGCAAAAATAGAGGCTACGCTGTTGGTACTTGTTTCACCACCTTTTTGGTGAACTATGTAGTGGCGTGTAACTGTGACATGAGCTGCTTCTGCTTCAATGGTCTTTCCATCTGGACAAATCTGTCATGTTTTCATTCAGAAAATAGGAAGATGCGCAGGAAACATGTTAACAAGATACAGACCAAAACGTTGTGGTTGCACCTGAAGTAATAGTGCTTCCTCTCCTAAGAAAACACACATACAATGAAAGCAGTTCAACGTAAAGTTCAAAATTTTAGCAATATCTTCTCAGAGGCAATTTGACGAACACTTAGAAGGCATATAGGAAATTTTCACAAACTCGAAATTTGTTAAGATAAAATGAAAGCTTTGTGAAAGAGATGAAGAAATGAGAGACCTTCAGCTACAGCGAAGACTGAGAACTGTTTCTTCCTGTGTGAAAATCTGGAAGAACCAAGCCCAATTCGAGAAGTACCCAACCGGAATTGAAGAAGATGAAGATCAAGGAGGAAGACCCAGAAACGTAGCACGATGAGATAGAGGAAGAAGATTAATCACAGATTCTTAGAAATAGATTCATCAATTCTTCTATGCGATTTTCCCGAGACAGAGATAAATTATTTCCGATATTTTCGTGTAATGAAGAAATTAGAAAAAAAATAAAAAACATCTTCCAATTACATCTTGTCACGTGTACAGATTTTGGGTGTCTTCCGTGTCTCTGTAGAGACACGGTTCTACACTATTTGCTCAGTTTTAATTAATTAAATACTTAAAGACATCCGTTTTTTTGTCTGATGGACATGCTCTTAGCATTACATGGCCTTTATCAAAAACAACTGCCACTTTTTTCTTCTCGTCAATGAAAAAACTTGCATGTGTAATCGGATAACAAAACTGAGGTTGAATATTTGCTGTTAAGAACATTTTTCTGTTCCAGGACACAGCGTTGGTTCAATCTTAGTCGTAATCCAGATCTCCATACTTATTGTAATCTCGGGATGATGTAGAAGTACAAGCTGTTCTTCTCTAACACTAGATAGACTCAAACTATCTGGACTAGCAACATATAACTCAAAGTCTCATTTGTGAAATCAAAACAGACTAAAATGTCTGTAATTTTTTAGTTCGGAAACAAAAAAATATATATATAACCAAAAAATAAAATATTTACCAATAGTTTTGAATGCATATAATTACTTTTTTGCGGTTGCAATTTATGTGGTAGAATATTACATTTATATTTAAAATACATTTAAAAAAAAATACAAATTTCAAAAATGCAAAGGAGAAACATAGATCAAATATCTTATTATGTTTGTTTATATAATTTTTTTCTATTATAAAATTAAAAATGTTAACATGTCGTGGTTCCTTTTAAGATGGAAACATAAATGCAAACACAAACTCAAATGAAATAGTCAAGCCTTACACGTTAATAAAAAGAAAGAAAAAGCATGAAAGTCCCAAAATTTTAAATTTTCTTTTATCGGGCCTTGATATTTCCTTACAAAACTCGACCAGTCCTTGATCTATAGTAGATATAATTTACTTGTAAACTAAATCAAATGTTTTTGGACGTCTTCTTGGGGCTTGGGCTATTATAGCGCATGCATGTTTCTCATGCAGCATCACTCAATCCACATTCCACAAAGAAAGGGAAAAATAAAATAAAAACATGCAAGCATTTTTAATTGGAAACAAAAAATGGAAGGTATGCTTCACTTTCTTTTGGCTAAAATAATTTTGCTGGCTTTAGCATCTTCGTTTGTCTATTGTTACGCCCCATCTCCTCGTCAAGACTACTGTGTTGAAGTCGACGATAATAATGGAGGTAATCTCTATGTATTGCACATATGTGACTTCTGTGATATCGTTTAATTTTAAATTTGATAGATATATTATAGTGAATTAAAAACATACTAGTCATTTCTATACTTATATAATTATTAGTAATTATTGAAAACCAGATATATGCGTTCTCGACTTCTAGTATAATTTCACTAATAAACGTTTAAAATGATTTCAATTTGATGGTTTAACTATAGAGTTCGATCGGTTGTTTAAAGCAAATATTGGTTATTAATTAAAAAAAAACTGTTTATTATATATATATATATATATATGTGTATATATGTTCTTGCATTTGAAATAAAGTCTGAAAAGGCAAAAAAAATAGATTTTGTAATCATATATATCATGTGATTCAAACATTAAAAAAAACCATCTTCTTGCTGTTAAAGTTAAACTTGATTTTGGATCAAGTTTAATTATTAGATCGATTATCCAATAATTATCATTTTGTGCCAAATCCAAATTTTAGAGTTTTTTCTAGAAATATTAACACTTCCACCTCCTTATAAAGTTTTAGAATCATCCACACACCTCTCCACCTCCTTAAAAATAAAAATCTAGATATTTACATAGAATTATCTAGATAATTTGTAATAAAATAATCTAATATTAGAGAAGAATTATCTAGAATTAGGATTAAAAAATTTGAGATATTTTGTAATGTGGAGGTTATAAATGCCTTCTTCCCCTTCTCATTTGTAACTAACTTAAGTTAAGAAGTGAGTAATAAGAAAGAGTTGAAAACTATATCAAAGTCTTCTATTCTAAACACTTAAACACTTTCTCCATCATTCTCTTAAAAGGTTTTTTTTTCTTCCAACAAAGTGGTATCAGAGCTAGGAGATTCTCATAAAAATGGCGAATAGTGGTGTTTCCTTCCAAGTTCTGATGCTCACAAAGAACAACTACGACAATTGGAGTCTATGAATGACGGCTATCCTAGGAGCACATGACGTGTGAGAGATAGTCGAGAAAGGTTTCGTTGAACTGGAGAATGAAGGTGGTATATCTCAAGCCCAAAGAGATAGTTTGAGAGACTCAAGGAAGAGAGACAAGAAAGTTCTCTATCTAATCTATCAAGGATTAGATGAAGATACGTTCGAGAAGGTCGCGGAAGCTAAGTCAGCCAAAGAAGCATGGGAGAAGCTTCGAACATCCTACAAGGGTGTTGATCAATTCAAGAAGGTACGCCTTCAAACTCTAAGGGGAGAATTTGAAGCATTGCAAATGAAGAAAGGTGAACTCGTCTCTGATTACTTCTCAAGAGTTTTGACGGTTACAAATAACTTAAGAAGAAATGGAGAGAAGTTAGATGATGTGAGAATCATGGAGAAAGTTCTTAGATCGTTGGATCCTAAATTTGAGCATATTGTCACCGTCATCGAAGAAACAAAAGATTTGGAGGCTATGACAATGGAGCAACTTCTTGGATCATTACAAGCTTATGAAAAAAAAAGAAGATATCGCCGAACAAGTTCTAAAAATGCGGATTGATCATATTAAAGAAGGAAATGGTCAAAGTTACCAAAGAAGAGGTGGTGGTCAAGTACGAGGACGAGGTCATGGATATGGAAATGGACGAGGTTGGAGGCCGCATGAAGGTAACAACAACCAAAGAGGAGAAAGCTCATCAAGAGGCCGTGGAAGAGGAAATCCAAAATCAAGGTACGATAAATCAAATGTTAAGTGCTACAATTGTGGGAAGTTTGGACAGTATGCTTCTGAATGTAAAGCTCCCAACAACGAAAAAGTTGAGGAGAAGGCCAACTACGTTGAAGAAAAAATCCAAGAAGAAGACATGTTATTGATGGCTTATAAGAAAGATGAACGAGAAGATAATCATAAGTAGTACCTTGATAGCGGTGCAAGTAATCACATGTGTGGGAGAAAAAGCATGTTCGTGGAGCTTGATGAATTAGTGAGAGGAGATGTGGCCTTAAGAGATGAATCAAAGATGGAGGTTAAAGGTAAAGGAAACATTCTCATCCGGTTAAAGAATGGGGATCATCAATTTATCTCCAACGTTTACTATATTCCAACCATGAAAACCAACATCTTAAGTCTTGGACAACTCTTAGAGAAAGGTTATGATATTTGATTAAAGGATAATAGCCTTTCTATAAGAGACTAAAAAGACAATCTCATTACAAAGGTGTCGATGTAAAAAAATAGAATGTTTGTCCTTAACATTCAAAATGACATCGCACAATGTCTCAAGATGTACTATAAAGAGGAGTCTTGGATTTGGCATCTTAGATACGGACATCTCAACTTTGGAGGATTGAAGTTGCTTTCAAAGAAAGAAATGGTGAAACAACTACCTTGCATCAACCATCCAAATCAAGTTTGTGAAGGGTGTTTACTTGGAAAACAATTCAAAATGAGTTTTCCAAAGGAGTCAAGCACAAGAGCTCAAAAGCCGTTGAAGCTTATACACACAAATGTGTGTGGTCCTATCAAGCCAATATCACTCGGTAAAAGCAACTACTTTATTCTATTTATCGATGATTTTTCAAGAAAAATATGGGTTTATTTTTTGAAAGAAAAATCAGAAGTATTTGAAAACTTCAAAAGGTTTAAAGTCCATGTTGAGAAGGAAAGTGGCATTGTGATTAAAGCTTTGAGATCCGACCGTGGAGGAGAGTTCACATCCAAAGAGTTTCAGAAATATTGTGAAGACAATGGCATTAGAAGACAACTAACAGTGCCAAGAACCCCTCAACAAAATAAAGTAGCAGAGAGGAAAAATAGAACAATTCTTGAGATGACGAGGAGAATGCTCAAAACTAAGAGACTATCAAAGGAGTTATGGGCTGAAGCAGTTGCATGTGCGGCTTATCTATTAAATCAATCTCCAACAAGAAGTGTCACGGGAAAAACCCCACAAGAAGTTTGGAGCAGAAGAAAGCCCGGTGTTTCTCATTTAAGAGTCTTTGGAAGCATTGATCATGTACCGGACGAGAAACGAAGCAAACTAGATGACAAAAGTGAGAAGTACATATTCATTGATTATGATATTAACTCCAAAGGCTATAAGCTTTACAATCCGGACACAAAGAAGACAATCATAAGTCGAAATGTCATCTTTGAAGAAGAAGGAGAATGGAATTGGAGATCAAATGATGAAGACTATAACTTTTTCCATATCTTGAAGAAGATGATCTGGAGCAACCAAGAGAGGAGCCTACTACACCTCCAACATCACCAACAAGTTCTCAAGGAGAAAAAAGTTCGAGCGAAAGGACTCAGCGTTTTAGAAGTCTACAAGAGCTTTACGAGGTAACCGAAAATCAAGAAAATCTTACGTTATTTTGTCTATTTGTGGAATGTGAGCCCATGGACTTCCAAGAAGCTATGGAAAAGAAGACATGGAGAAATGCAATGGATGAAGAAATCAAGGCGATAGAAAAGAACAATACATGGGAGTTAGCTTCACTTCCAAATGGGCACAAGGCGATCGGTGTGAAGTGGGTTTACAATGCAAAGAAATTTTTTAAACGGGAAGTATAGATATACAAGGCAAGATTGGTGGCCAAAGTTTATAGTCAAAGAGCCTGAATTGATTACGATGAGGTATTCGCTCCTGTTGCTCGCCTAGAAATAGTTAGACTAATCATTTCATTGGCGGCTCAAAATAATTGGAGGATACATCAAATGGATGTCAAATCAGCCTTCTTAAATGGAGAACTTGAAGAAGAAGTTTACATTGAGCAACCACAAGGCTATATAATCAAGGGAGAATAAGATAAAGTCTTAAGGTTAAAGAAGATACTTTATGGGTTAAAACAAGTCCCAAGAGCTTGGAATACTCGAATTGACAAATACTTCAAGGAGAAAAATTTCATTAAGTGTCCATATGAGTATGCACTCTATATCAAAATTCAAAATGGCGATATATTGATTGCATGTTTGTATGTAGACGACTTAATATTCACGGGTAATAATTCAAGCATGTTCGAGGAGTTCAAGAAAGAGATGACAAAGGAGTTTGAGATGACGGATATTGGATTGATGTCTTACTACCTCGGAATTGAAGTGAAACAAGAAGACAATGGAATCTTCATAACTCAAGAGTGTTATACTAAGGAGGTACTTAAGAAGTTCAAGATGGATGACTCTAATCCAGTTAACACACCGATGGAATGTGGAATCAAGTTGTCAGAGAATGAAGAAGGAGAAAAAGTGGATCCGACACTATTAAAAAGTTTGGTTGGAAGCTTACGTTATTTAACGTGTACAAGGCCTGATATCTTATATGCGGTTGGAGTTGTTAGTTGTTTGTTAGTTGTTACATGAAGCACCCAACAACAACTCATTTCAAGGCGGCAAAGAGGATTCTTCGCTATATCAAAGGTACCATATATTTTGGAATGTACTATTGTACCTCTAACGACTACAAGCTTGTTGGATATAGCGATAGCGATTGGGGTGGAGACGTAGACGACCGAAAGAGCACAAGTGGTTTCGTGTTCTACATTGGATCGATTTCACATGGATGTCAAAGAAGCAACCAATTGTTACTCTATCTACATGTGAAGCGGAATACGTAGCAGCCACTTCATGTGTTTGCCATGCTATTTGGTTACGAAACTTGTTAAAGGAGTTAAGCTTGCCACAAGAAGAGCCAACTGAAATCTTTGTGGATAACAAGTCAGCAATAGCATTGGCGAAGAACCCAGTCTTTCATGATCGTAGTAAGCACATTGACACACATTATCACTACATTAGAGAGTGTGTTAACAGGAAAGAGGTGCAATTGGAGTATGTGAAAACAAATGATCAAGTAGCCGATATCTTCACCAAGCCTCTTAAGCGCGAAGACTTTACCAAGATGAGGAGCTTGCTTGGAGTAGCAAAATCAAGTTTAAGAGGGGGTGTTGAAAGTTAAACTTGATTTTAGATCAAGTTTAATTATTGGATCAATTATCCAATAATTATCATTTTTGATCAAATCTAAATTCTAGAGTTTTCTCTAGAAATATCAACACCTCCACCTCTTTAAAAAGTTTTAGAATCATCCACACACCTCTCCACCTCTTTAAAGACAAAAATCTAGATATTTACATAGAATTATCTAGATTATTTGTATTAAAATAATCTAATATTAGAGAAGAATTATCTAGAATTATGATTAAAATATTTGAGATATTTTGTAATGCTATAAATGCCTCCTTCCCCTTCTCATTTGTAACTAATTTAAGTTAAGAAATGAATAATAAAAAAGAGTTGAAAACTATATCAAAATCTTCTATGATTAATAAAAAAGAGTTGAAAACCATTTGTAACACTTAAACACTTTCTCCATCATTCTCTTAAAAACTTTTTTTTCTTTCCAACACTTGCTAATTTGTGGAAGTTGCAAACTTCCATGATTGCATCTATGGCATGAACGCGGGCGAGAGTAGTTAAGTGACATGTAATAACACACAAAACATATAGTTTTGTACATATAATAAGTCATTTAATGTTAGTGTAACAGTTACTGTATAACTTCCAATTTTCAAACCTAGCAACCTTTAATTGATTTGTCTTTCATTTATTTATTTTGACTGTAGTTTTCGCTAATGGAAAATTCTGTAAAGATCCAAAGTTAGTAACAGCCAATGATTTCTTGACTTCTGGCCTGAAGTCTTCTTAGTCATCAAGGGCAAGATCTTAGTAGGTTTTGTCTCGTCAAACGAATACAACAACACACTCTTCTCCAAGGTTATTTATCCTGGAGATGTATTTTGTTTTCCCAAAGGTTTGATACAGTTTTTTGCAAACGTCGGGAAGACAAATGCAGTTGCGATTGGGGCGGTTGGGAGCCAAAGCCCTGGTTTAACCACGGTAGGTGACGCGATTTTTGGGTCAAAGGTTTTGGCTAAAGCTTTTGCGTTGGACGTAAACATAGTGAAATACCTTCAAAGAGTGTTTTCTTCAGGAGATGATATAGTTAATGAATAGGAATAATGATAGTGGATCATAAAATATGTAATAAAGTGAAGGAAATACAGATTAGCAAACAAAATGTGTGTGAAATAAATACCTAATGTAATGTAATGTCACCATTTAAAAATGTTGTAAGAAATTAATAAAGAATAATACACCAAAATCTTGTATTTTAAAATTTAAGAGAAAATGATATGGACTATAAAGAGGTAGTAGCCAGTGTACGACTTTAAATCAAAATCATGAAATGTGAACGATTAAACATGTCATTTTCGTGTCACAGTTCACCACGTTTTCTCTCAATCTCATTCTTTATACGACCCGTGGTATTAGTATACGATTAATATTATTTAATGGTGTGGTCACTTTGGGCAACCATTAATGAGATATATATTGATCTATTTGAAAATTTGAACTATAAGATCACACAATTAATAAGGTGATGAAGACCAAATTAAATGTGATTTGAAAATTTGGAAAAACGTCGCAAACTTGAATATGGAAAGATGTGTTTAATTTATTTTGATTTTGTTAATGTTTAAAGGTTTGTCTAGAAAAAAGAAAAAAAAAAGTTTTAAATATTCATGGGCCGAAGCCCAATAAATAAGCCTATATGATATTCTCATCGCAACATCATTTTTAGTGTTGACTCGGAAAAAAAAAAGATGAAGAAAGGAATAAAGAGGAGGAGAGGTTTAGGAAGAGCTTAAGAGCGCTGTGTCAAACCACTTCTTCAACCAATCACAAATCGTCTCTTCCCACGGTGGCTCTCCGTCACAGGTCCCAATCTCTCTCACTCGCGGCGACGGCGACGGCGACGGCGACGACAGGTCCATATGTTGAAGCTTTGGAGATGGTATCAGCGATGCCTTACGGTTCATCCTGTGAAAACTCAGGTCATTAGTTCTGGATTTCTATGGGGATTTGGCGATGTCACCGCTCAATACATCACTCATTCCACCGCTAAACCTCGTCTTCTTCGTCTCACCGTTAGTTATTTTCCCGATCTCTCTCTCTCTCTCTCTCTCTCTCTCTCTCTCTCGCTCTCACCTTCGACTGAAGTTTCAATTTCTGGTTTCTATTTGTTTCGGATTTGCTGAAATTAGTTTATGTTCTTGAACTCTCCGCTTTTAATTTCACATCTAAAGGTATCTATCTCTGTGATTTCATGATATTTCTGCATCAAAATTGATTCATGTGTTGTGACATTTTCGTGAATGTGTGAATGCTTGACAAATGTATTGATTTATGCAGCTCTTCCTTAGAATTGGATACTATTTCTGGAGTTTTCTTTGGTGTTTGGCAAAATTTGAAGAGTTCTTCTCCATTAACAGTTCTAATGTTTGATTGTTAGCTTACGAGTATCGAGTCTTAGGTCTTCTTTTATGGTATAGAGATATTGAAACATTAGGTTGTGTTGCCTTTGAGTTAAAATTTCTCGGATCTGCCAAAGAATTTAGGTTATTCGTATATTAAGCAATAGGACTTGGATTCTTTTCTTTGTTAACTATAAGTAACATCACTCTATAGCTGTGTGAAATTTCTTGTAGTATAACATGTGCATTTACTTGTTTACTGAGATTTCATGAATGTATATTGTCTGACACTTTTGCATACCCTAATGGCCTTGTCCAACAATCAAAGACGTTTTAGTGGTTAGATCACTACTGTGGGCACTACCGCTTCAGTTTTTTTTTGCAAGCTCCAACAGTTCAGAAAGAGGGCTTCTATGGTGATAGAAATCCTTAAAAGATAATCATGGAAGCAACATGTTTTGTTACTCTTTATGCTGTTGGTGTATTACTTGCATTATAACTCGCCCTTTTTTATCTATTGGTAACTCATAGTCATGCATTTTCTGGATTAGCCTTTTGCTTACCGGCTGCAAAATCATGAGAGTTTTGACATCTTTTACTGCGAATCAACATTTAGAATTCAAGAAACCAGTCAGTCACCACTAACATATCTCAGAGTCATTTGGTACTTTGCTATGTTATTCAGCTAGCATCTTATATTTTCATTTGCTTTTAGAGGTCATGATAGGCTGACAAATGAAGAAATATATTTAAGTTCTACCAATATATTGTTTCTGAGTTAGAGCTATATATATTGAAACTCTATTGATCTACCTCAGCTCGGTTACTAAAACAATGTTCAATATAACAGGACACAAATAAAGATGTTGTTGACAGAGATGCAGAATTCAAGGTTAACTGGAAGCGAGTAGCTATCACGAGCATGTTTGGGTTTGGTTTTGTTGGACCTGTTGGCCACTTCTGGTTTGTTTCCTTCTTATATCAGATACTGAGAGATAATGGTTTATGGATAGATTGATAAAACCTGATGATATTATTGTATTTGCGGTTTCACAGGTACGAAGGCCTGGATAAATTCATGAAACTGAAGCTTCGATATGCACCAAAGACAACTCGCTTTGTAGCAGCCAAAGTTGCAATGGATGGTCTTATATTTGGCCCTGTTGATCTACTGGTGTTCTTCACATACATGGGATTCGCCACTGGCAAGAACACATCTGAAGTGAAAGAAGGAATCAAGAGGGATTTTCTTCCGGCTTTAGCTCTTGAAGGCGGAGCATGGCCACTTCTTCAGATTGCAAACTTCAGATACGTCCCCGTGCAATACCAGTTGCTTTACGTCAACATCTTTTGCTTAGTAGACAGCGCTTTTCTCTCATGGGTCGAACAACAGAAAGATGCAGCTTGGAAGCAATGGTTTACTTCATTTCAACCGCTGAAAGAACGAGGTGGCCAAGGCAGAGTATGATTGTTTTTTTCCCTGTCATAAACTTTGAGTGAAAACAAAAAAGAGTGTAATTGGCGATTTTCAACAAAAGAAAGTTGCAGGATACGGATTCTTGATCAAATATTATTTCGGGTTTTTTTAAGAATTTCGTTTAAGTGAATAAATATGTCTGTTTAGAATTGAATGAATGCAACAGGGATAGAAGCTAAAGAAATGAGCTATGACCGCCTCCGAGTGGTACTCTTGGAAGAAACACTGCAGATGCTTCAATGCATGAACAATAACTGAATCCAATAGCCTGAAAACACACAGAGAAGAAAATCAATTTATGGTTTTGTAAGTTGTTAAATTTGAAAACACGAATGAGAACGTTTTCACATACGGGAACGCTGAGTAGTATTCCGCAGTGATTGACCAAGACAGGTAAGCTGCTTCTTGCAGGGGATGGGATCAACTTCAAGGACCTGAGAGCTTTTATTGAGGATGAAGTAGAACGATTTGTGTTTGAGCATCTTGAAAGCTCGGCAAGATATAGCCAGTCGGATTCAACCATGTGCCGAACCTCCATTGACGTAGCTGTACTCACTGGACAGTTTCCGCAGCCCGCTTCATCACATTGGTGATCACTCAAGTTCCATCTGATGAGAAACCGGCTCATGAAGTAGAGATTTTTTCCTGGCCATAGATGTACTTTCTCAGAGGAAGATGCAATGTTGGTTCCATGCTCTGATTCATCTACTGATTTCTCTTCTGTTTTAGTTATGAACCGATTGGTTTCATCCTTCTGTAGTAGTCCAATGGTTGTATAAGTCAATTCGCTGAGAAGATTGAGCTCTCTAGCTTTACTCAAAACGGATTCAGATGCAACATCCAAAAAATTGACTTCACACAAGCTGCTACGGACCGCATGGTCCGAAAGAGACTTTGCATCTGATATGATTTGGTCGAGGTCATCGGGTGTCGGTTTTTTCCGAGCTTCATCGAAGCAAATGTTCAAGAGCTCTGTCTTTGACGGCAAAGGACAGTCAACAGAACAAGATACTATAATTTTGGTACCCTTGGAACTAGGAGCTGGACTAAGGTAGCAACCAGCAGCTGTTAGAGATATCTGAGTACACAAAATGAAGCAAACTTTACGTAAAGCTTTACAGATCGAAATCTAGAGAAGTAGAACAACATGAAAAGATATTTACCCTGCAAGGAATTGCGCGGATGTAGCTCAAAAGCAACTTTGAAGTGTTGCCTCTGATTGGTCTCTGCCTTTGAGAGATAAACTGAAGATTCAAGAGATCAAAGAAGAGTCAAGAAAATACTCAAATGCGATGAATTTACGAAAGAACAAAAGCTCAAGATGTAAAACACCTGCAGGACCGCAGCTAAATACTTTGAGAGGCAAATGTCTTTCACTCCTGAAGGATTTAGTCTCTCTAGATCAAGAATAGCATACCCTTTCTGCATAAACCAGAGATGACTTTTCACTCTTACCCAGAGTTAGAAACAGTTTATACGTATGAGCTTAAACCGCAAAATCTTCTTACATCTGTCACTGTTACAGACTGATTTATCAAGTCTGTACAAACTTTATCAACAAACGAACGTGTTCTCCTGCATTCAGAAATGACTGCTTGCAGCTCTGACTTCAAGTTACCTGAAAAAGAAAATCTTTCTTCGTCTCACATCACCATATCAAGCTTTCTAGTTTGATGTTTGACAAGACTTGCCTGATTGTAAATTTCCTATTGATGCTCGAATCCTATTCCGAACAAACAACTGACTACGATTAGTCGGATCTTCAACCCAATCTTGTCTACCACATTGACATATCTGCTAAGTAAATAAGATAAAGAGTTGATGCAAAACAACAACCATAAAACTATAAACGATTCTTGAGTTTTCTAGTTTTCTAGTTTTCTAGTTAACCTTGTACATGTCTTCTTTCCATAAATCCAACAGCGGCCTCACTAAGAGAATAGATTGATTCTTCATACGTTTTGCATCTAACTGCAGATTTTGGGAGAAAATCTCAGAAGCAAAAGCTGTACCAGCAAGTCCAAGAACACCGCTACTACGAGATAACCTGAGAATGAATAACTCAGCCTGCATCCATCAAACTTTAGACAACATTCTCAATATGAAACCTTTACTTCTCTTAACTTCTCAAAAGAGCCTTTTTACCTGATCATCTGCATGATGAGCTATAAGCAAGACCTTAATCTGATGTCGAAAACAAACATTCGAAATCATTTGATACCTATAAAGAGACAAAATCACATAAGCACCAAGCTTAAATGTAATGATGATTCATACTAATGGAAATAAACAAAATTTATAAACCTCATTTCACGAGCTGCTTCTTGTAAATGACCTTGCTTTGGTTTACCATCAACCCAATCACAATGTGCAATCTCACATCTAATACCTATAAAACTTCCTCAATTTACTAAAAAAACCTAAACTTTAATACTCAAAAAATGTTCATACTTTTGAATTGAAATATATACCCATTTGAGAAACTCTAGAGCAGACAAGTTCAGCTTCATTTTTACTCTCTTGTCTTAACCCATGATCCACAACTATAGCAACAAGTCCATCAATAAAACCATCTTTGTCGTTAACACAACTTAACCCTTGAGTTTTCCAATTTGCAGTTAGAACACAAAGTGCCATACTATCAGGTCCACCTGAAACTCCTAAAGCTGAAGAAGACACAAACGCAAAATTCTCAAAAAAAAAAAAAAAACACCGCAAATTGAAGTGAACTATGAAATTCAGCTAATTTACCAATTGGGTGGTGAGGTTTGAGTCCTGCCATGGCCATTCTTTTATTGAAAATCTCTTTGTACTTCGTTTCATCTACAGTCTCGGGAACAGAGGTGTGATTACAGAACAATTTTGAGAATTTTGGGTGGCGGGATTGAAGTGGATGCGAAGAAGTGAAAAGGGTTTTAAGAGAGGAGGAAAGTGAAACCCTAGCGATGGAGGTTGAGAGTAAAGTTGAAGACTTTCTTCCATTGGAGCATAGAGCCAGACCTCGCGCCATTTACGAACGGGCGAACTCGCGAGGTGTGGAGATTCGAAGCAAATTTTAATCAGTTTCAAATTTTGATTTTTTTTTGTATTTAACCACGATTAGTTTTTCTAATTTGGCAAATCTTTGAAAATTATGAGTAAATCATCATTTTTTTAGTACTATTGTTGAAACGTGGAACCTAAAAAACTTCCAAACTAGTCAAATATATCATTAAATGTTTTTTAAAAAATCGGTTTTAGAAAGTTTTTTTTTCTTTTCTTTTCCGAATCTTGGATATAGAAAAGAAAATCCATTTTAGCCATATAACATATAACATATAACATATAACATATGATTCGGTTTTCAGATTAAACATTCCTAACTTCTATGTTATGGATAGATGTATAAACACAATTTATTGGAATTTAACCGAACTAGACAAAGACATAACAAACAAGTTCTTCACGATGAACATAACTACATCCAAGATCAAATCTTAATAATAACATTCAAAATTTCAACTTCAAACCTTTAAAATTATTATATATTTTTTTAAAACCTTCAAACCCTTAAAGAAAAAATGATAAATTAAAAGAAAAGTATAGTACTCAATCCAAAATCAAATTGAAATGATAATACATAGTAGTAGTTCAAGTATAAAGTAAGTTAATTTCCCCAAATCTTCACAATTATTAACATTAACATTTTGGCAAGAGAAAAATATTGTATCTAAACAAACAAATGTTGCCAATTATTCTCACAAATCAGACAAACCAAACCAAATTTTCTCTTTTTTAAAACCAAAATTTCTCTAAAACTAAATCAAAATATATCTTCCTATTGAATAAACCGAATCAAAACCAATCAGAAACAAAAGTTAGTGCAACTGAAACAACCAAAATAACGTGAAACTCTTTAAACAATCGTATTCTTAATATAAACTAACATACAAAATGCATATAATATGAAGTTGTTGCTTGAATTTTATGTTAGTTTGTTTATTAAATAAATGTTTGTTTCTACAAACTAAAAGTTAGAGATGTGCAATGTCTCTCTATGAAGAAGATGAATTGGATCATTGTGAATCTAATTTATCCAATGAAAGTGGATATGTGTGTTGGAACTTTGCATCTAAACAAAAAATATTGTCACTCATTCGGACAGGTCATGCAAACCAAACCAAATTTTCTCTAAAACAAAATTAAAATATATTTTCTTACTGAACAATCCAAAACAACCCAAATATCTTGAAACACATTGAAAAATCGTGTTTTAGTATAAACTAATATACATAATAGATGTAAGGGTAAATTACTAGAATAATACTAGAAAGTAATTTAATTGCTAGTTTAACATAGAAAAGATTAGTGTTAAGTGTGCTATTTTGATCACAAAAATATCCTTAAAATCATTTGTTAAGAAAAACCTAATTACAAGAATGCCATTATGAATTAATGCCACATCAAATTTTTTTTTGGATTTTTTTTTAAAAAACGTCAAATATTTACGAGGTTGCCACCGGTTGAGGAAAAATCTATGAAAAAAATCTACGGCTCTATGTTATGGTAGATTTCTTTGAATGGCAGATATTAAATTCTGCCGCAGATTTCGTATGTAGATTTAATTTTTACCGCAGATATACATGCCTTAGTTGTGGCAGACTATTTAACTCACCGTAGAGTTTTTAAACTTCCGTAGACTTTTTCAGAAGATGGTGATAGAAGCAGCATATTTTTTAATTTCCTAAACCTGGAAGAATTTCTAAGGTAGATTAATTATTTTGTCGCAGATTTATATCGCAGACTTATTTTTTCATGGTAGATTTTATATTTTAGTTGTTGCAGAGTTTTGTTTTACATACTAGTGGCCGTAGATTTGATTACCAAAAACCAATTGCTAGATTAACATCGTAGTTACCGCAGATTTTATTCATATTATAGAAGATTTATGCTTTTCAAAAAATACAAACCTTAGTTACCGTAGACTTTATAACTAGCTTTACGGCAAATAAGTTCTTACTAGAATAACTTTTTAGTGTCTGTAGACTTTTTACGGCAGATTTATTGCCACTAAGTTACTGCAGATTTTGTATTGCAGATTTGTTGAAAAGACATCGCAGATTTTTCAATAATTTTTTCTAACTAATGACGAGTTTTATAAAAAAATTTCAAAAAATTCATAAGTACATCACGATTTTTATTAGGGTTTTCCTCAGCCTCCATCATCTTCTTTCAGAATTATTCATTCAGTTTTATCCTCAACCCTAACCTAATCTCTTTTATGATTTTTCATCTTGTCCTATCTGTATTTGCTTGTTATGGAGCAGGTTATCCTTGTTTTTGGACAATGGATATTCTCTAATAATAGATGGTTGTTTGTTGTTGATAGCAAAAGTGGTTGTCGAATTCTACAAGCAAATACAAAAACTACTTTTGATGATTTCCTTGGAATGGTGTATGAGGATTACGGGTTGGATAAGAAATTATGCAATGTTGAGTTGAGTTACATGTTCCCAAAGAAACTCCTTCAAAAATTACCAGCAAATACACCTCCAGTTATTATTGGTAACTGCAAACAATTTCAAGCTTTTTTGGATCAATTAAAGTTGGAAATGATTAGGCTTTGTGTGGAAGTTAAGAAGAGAGATTTGGGAAAATCTAAAGAAGTTGATGAAGATGAATTTGTGGCTTATAATACAGAATGAAAACGCCCAAGGGCTGAAGACAGTGACGATGATAATTACAACAATGTTATCGACAATTCTGAGAATGAAGACGAGGATGATGAAAGTAGATTTGATTATTGTGAAGACTCGGATGGAACTGATTCAGATGATGAGAATTTTAGCAAATATGGAATCCCACCAGAAGAAAAAGTCAATGTACCTACGAAGAAAAAAAGCGAGGCAATGACATTCTTACATCAACCTAATGATTTACCGGATTTCGTTAATTTAGAGATGTCTTCCGTGAATGTAGCTGTTGGACAATGTTATGCAACGAAAGAGCATTTGGAGACAAGGTTGAAAATCTTAACAGTACTTCAGAGTTTTGATTTTCGCGTAAGTGCTTCAACACCATCAATATTGATTGTCAAGTGTTGGGTGAAAGGGTGTACTTGGAAGCTACGAGCAGCACCAAAAGGAGATGATATAAAATTTCATGTTCGGGTGTATGTTGTTGAACATACATGTTTAGTTACTAATCGGTCTGCATCTTCACGACAAGCAAATCATGAGATACTTGCCTTGTTATACAAGGATTACGTCGGTGGAATTGGACCAACTGTTAGGTCAATGTATGTTGCTGAGGCACTTACTAAACGATTTCATATCAAGGTATTCACTACGCATAGTATTTAGTTTTGGTTGCATCTTGTAAATGACATCTAAATCCACTGTTTCGCATTTAATTTATAGATGGATTATTGGAAGGCTTACCGAACACTACGACATGCTAGAGAACTGGTTAGAGGTTCTCCAGAGAGTGGGTATGACCAGCTGTCTGCTTACTTATACATGATACGCAGAGCAAATCATGGGACACATACGCGACTTGAAGTTGATGAGAACCAACGGTTCAAGTCTTTGTTTTTGGCATTTGGTGCAAGTATTACCGGATTTTCATTCATGAGGAAAGTCGTGGTCGTTGATGGTACTTTCTTACAAGGAAAATACAAAAATACACTTCTTACTGCAACGGCTCAAGATGGTAATTTTCAGATATTTCCTATAGCTTTTACCGTGGTAGATACTGAAAATGGTGAATCATGGGAATGGTGTTTCAAGCAACTAAGCTATGTTATCCCAGATGATGAAAAGCTTGCGATTGTCTCTGATAGACACAAATCAATTGGTAAAGCAATTCGGACCGTCTATCCAAAGTCTAGTAGGAGGATATGCACGTACCATCTTTATAAAAATATTTTGGTTCGATTTAAAGGTCGAGAAGCGTTTGGGTTGGTGAAGAAGGCTGCCAATGCATTTACATTTGTTGATTTTCAAATAACATTTGATCAGATTCAAGTTTTGCATCCAGCACTTCATAACTATCTACAAAGAGCTGATATAAGATTGTGGACACGTGTGCATTTCCTCGGTGATAGGTACAACATTCTTACTAGCAACATTGCTGAGTCGATAAATAATGTTCTATCACATTCTAGGAGTTTGCCTATTGTACAACTCTTAGAGGCAGTTAGGTCCATGATGTCAAGATGGTTTTCAGAGTGAAGGAATGACGCATTAAAAATGCAAACAACTCTTACACGTGGAGTGGAGAAAATGCTAGAGGTAAACAAGCATTTATATTATTTCACTCATTACGTTTATGTAATTGTAACTATATTATTGTTATGCAGAACCGAGTAGAGTATTCTAAACTTGTTACTGTACAAGATATAGATGCACATCAGGTGCAAGTGACAAGTGGATCAGCTGTACATGTGGTTAATTTGAGGGAGAAAAAGTGTTCATGTCATCGGTTTGACTTGGAAAAAATTTCGTGTGCGCACGCAATTGCAGCTTGTGATAGGAGGAAAATCTCAAAAATTTCAATGTGTCATCGTTATTATCACAAGAACTTCTTATACAACTCATATGCAAACGCCATCTTCCCAAGGGATTTCACTACACTGATACCTGAAACTGTTGCAAATCAAGTTTGTTATCCCCCTTTGGTTCGACAACAACTAGGTAGACCTAAGAACTCGAGGATTAAATCTGCTTTGGAAGTTGCTATTGAAAATAAAAGGCCAAGGAAACAACACACATGTGGAAACTGTAACGAAGCTGGTCATAACCGGAAAACATGTACTTTGTAAACCAAAATTATTTGTGCTTGTATGATTTTTTAGTTTATTTTGATTTTTTTTTCAGTGTATATTGTTCTCTAGACTTCACGGTAACTAACTAACGAATATGCGATAGCCAAATAAACAAACAGCAGCTAAATGAAACAAATATGCGGTTTTTATGAAAAAACTGCAACTAATATCTTTGAAATTTAACTTCAACCTGTCCGAAATAAACCAAAAAACTAAACATTCCAGTCACAACTAGACTTCAAACGAAAATAAAACAAACCAAATTATGTCATTACAAAACAAAATGATGAAAAAAACTAACTACTTATTCTTCAACAACATCAATCTCATCTTCATCAATAAGGTGAGGGGTAATGAAATCCACATGGCGACTATCCTCATCAAAACACCCTTCAACCTCGTTGTGAACTTCCTGAAAAACTTCTGAACCTAGCTTGACAGCCTGAATGATCTTGTCACTTAATCCATCAAATTTATAACCCAAAGCAAGACACTCAATGTATTTTAAGGCATACACACCGCAATCTCCAGGATTTTGGTTGATTGGAACATTGTACAGCACTCTTACCACATCCATCATTTTACATGACTTCTTGCGCTTTGTAGCTGGGATATACTCACTAAGTATTACTGGAATCATTTTCCTAATAGGCCGACAATCAGCGAGCAACTCCGTATCGTCCTCTGGTGGGATGCTATCGTAAAGGAAGATCTTATACTTTTTGAAGTCAATATCCAAAGCTACCCAATGATTGCCACCCACGTGTAAGCATGCATACAAGTGATCAATATCATAAAACCACCTCTTGTTAGTCACCACAGGATCCAGACCGTTGACGTTCTCTATGTAGTTTTTGTTGAATACAAACTTCTTACGATCAACCATATAGTCTTTGTAATCTTTATTTATCCGAGTAACGAATAAAGAATCCAAGAAGGCTATATGCTCACTGCATAAAGGACTAGGATCACGCGTAAGCCTGTTACGGAACATAGACATTACCACAGAAATATGCTGCAAAAAAAAAAGAAACAAAAAACATTATTATTATTTGATTGAAAATATAAAGCTGCCATCAACATAGAACACCATTGAGATTATATAGCAGTCATGGAAAATATATAGCAACCATTAAAATTTAATGATGGAAAAGAAAAACTTACTCATAATCTAACAATTATACTTTAACAACCAACAAAAATTTAAAGGATTACCGTTATTACTTACGTTACTAGACAACCATCCATATGTAGTATCAGGCCATTCAGTCCTAGGAGTAATGAGGGACAAGTAAAATTTGTGTTGTACATCCTTAGTTTGAAGAGGTTCTTCCCTACAAATCATAACAATGATTTAATATTGGAAATGATCATAAATCTCTGAAATTATCCACAAATTTAATAGGCAACATATTTGATTACTTACTCATCGGTCTTTAAGTATTCCATTAGTTTCTCATGCAGAAACTCGTCAACAACTTCAAAAGGATCGTAAGCAGCAGGAGAGACAGTGACACCTGCTATGATTCACTTCACTGTAGAGCTACCGACAAATGGGTATTTTTGAGAACCTGCTAGCTTCAATTCACGTCTTCCCTTTGGAGTCGAAACATCCAGCTTTGACGTGAGATTAAGTAGGCTGTCTAGTGTCTTGTCCATCGCCTTGCTAGCCTCCTTATGTTTGGGGTTTGACCATACAGAATCTTGAGAATTAGATGCCTCAGTTTTCTTCTTCTTCTCTCCATATGTCTTCTCTACCTTCACTACAACCTTTTTAGTGACATCTTTTTCAACCAATACTGCCTGATGTTTCACTTTCTGTCCTTTCTTTTGTGGCTTTTCAACTCTATTTTCTTTCTTCTCAGCTTTATTGTCTTTCCCTTTCTTCACCACTCTTGTACTTGGAAACTCATTGTTGGATGTTTGATTCACTTCTACCATCTATGACTGTAGATAAACATAGAATTTGTAAACAATTAAATCTAAGTGACATGAGATTTTTTTCCAATAAATGATATATAACTTACAGGTGCTGCACTTGTCACATCATCAACTGATTTTTTGGTTGACTCCACGGCTTCATTTGCTTGAGCTTTTTTTACATCTTCCAAAATTTTTTTCAAGATTGAAAACATGGTACGAAACTCCTTTTCTTCATCCCTATTTCTCTCATTTGCTTCCACTCTCTTTGCCAAATCACCAATCAAAAACTTCATGTCCTCAACAGTACTACTCACCCTCTCCATCATCTTAAACATCCCGACTATGTCCACAGAATTGTCATGAGCATCCTACAAAATCAAAACCAAAAAAACATAACCAATAATAAGAAATAGATTTAGTGGCAGAACATGGAAGCCTAAAACTATTTTATCATCAAAAGCATACTTTTTTTGTCAAATAATAGTAACATCACATCAGATAACAAGAAACAAAACCAATATGCGCAGAGAGATCAAAGCAGTAGTACAATCATCAATCCAGAAATTTTAAAGAGGCTGCAATCATCTAATCACCATTATGTTCCAACTATAAAACATTTAACAATTAGCTTGAAGAATGGAAAGAGATCACCATGCCTCTACATGTTCCTTCCCTTTCATCATCTTCTTCTTGTTAGACGTTTCAACATCATCAACTTCATCAATTTTTTTGTCTTCAACAAG
Source organism: Cardamine occulta (assembly GCA_028015245.1). NCBI lineage: Eukaryota > Viridiplantae > Streptophyta > Magnoliopsida > Brassicales > Brassicaceae > Cardamine > Cardamine occulta. The sequence goes on along the minus strand of CM051370.1, from coordinate 11,175,561 downwards.
GACTTTCCGTTTTTTGTTTTTCGCATCTTCAGACCAAGCGTTGGCACGAAAGTTACCACTGATGATATCTTCAATCAAGTTTCTCACTAATGGATCTATCTTACCCATTGGAAACATATCCCAAATTGGTACTTCTACCAAATGTTTCACCCGCACCTACATTGAATAAATAAAGAATTAGCAAACATATTAATTTAAAAATAATTTATTTAAGAATTAGTGATATATAATTACTTTTCCATGATCAGCCTTCTCCTTGCTTATGAATTCATCGAACTTAATCTTTTTATGAGCATATAACCAATTTAGATGTGGAACCTCGTCAGGATCTTCTTCATTTTCCTTCAGCCTTCTAATCCCATAAGTTTCTCCTAAACCAACAACGTGCTCATACACCCAAGTCAATAAAACATGGACTGGTCCTTGGAGTGTGTAACATTTTTCCTTACACTTAATCATCTTGATCGAACCAATCAACCTCTCAAAGGCTACTCGACCCCAAGGGTACTTCTCAAAAGCCTGTTTGTGAAGAACTCTTTTAGCAATTTCCAGTGGTATCCTAGATCTCTTATGAATGCCTAGTACTGCAACAGACAAGACACATAACTGTGCCACCATAAGCCTCTTATCAAATTCCCAAAGATGGCTTTTAGCCATTACAGTCAACAACTCCTCATATGTCGGTCCTGTTGCTGTAGATATTTCCATCTCTCTCCAAAACTCTTCGTGACTAAGAGCACATACCCCAAATGGTTGAATTAGAGCACAGTTAAGACCGGTGAAGGCTGCAAACTCATTTAGAGAGAATCGCAGAGGTTGATCATCAATCAATGACCATATCTCATGCACATCATCCACCAACAGCTGGTTAGCCAAGAAGTACTCAACTCTCTGAGCAGCAAAAGTGTACTTCAAGACAGCAAACTTGGCAAATATCTCAATGGAAGAGTTCTTCAAATAAGACCACACATCGTCTCCTAGTTCTTGTTTCACTATGCTCAAGTTGGCCATTGATGAATAGTGATTCATGCTATGATTGATTAATGGAGATTTCCCTTTTGTATGCAATCGAGGAGGATACTCACGGACAACACCCGAAGAAGCCAATCCTATACAAATGAAGTGAAAATTACAGTTAGCCACAAACACAAAACCAGCTTTACCACAAATCTTGAATAATAAAAATCTGCAATAACAAAACTCTCTAATAGCTACAAAAAATCGACAACCAAAATCTGCAATGACACATACAACATATAACAAAAATTCTGCAATAACAAAGAAAAGCCATTTCAAAAACCTCTGCCATAACAATAGAACAACATTCATCGCATATGAAATCAAAAACCAAAAATCTGCAATAACAAAAGAAATCAATAGCCAAAAAATCTGAGTAACAATAACAAAAATCTGCAATTGAACAAATAACTTAACAAAAAATCTGCGATTATGAGAATGAAATTGTTAAACACACACCAAGGAAACGTAACAACCACGCATACAAATCTACGATAACACTAATTTTATAAAAAACTGCAATCAAAACAAACATATAGGCGGGAATTTTTATAATTGAGCAAATTCTTACCGGAGTCAGAAGGAGGATGCGGTGGCTGTGATTTACAGTTGCCGGAATTGTCCATCTTCTAGCAATTAAATCCACTTTAGAGTGTTAGATTTCAAGATCTGTAACAAAATTTTCCATTAGAAACCAAAAATCAAAAGTTACCAAAATTAAACCACCGGTGGAGTAACATACCGGCGACCACCAAAGCTGCTGACGGCGTGGCTGGTGACGACGAGGCTGCTGGTTGTTCCAGCGAGGAGTTCCGGCGAGGAGAAGCAGCGACTTGAAAAATCTGGGTTTCAGATTTTCTAGGGTTGGATCTGCTCTAATCTTTTATACTTAAAGTGTAAACTGCGGTGGCTGACGGAGATGATGACGCCGGTGATGACGGAGAACTGGAAGTGCGCCGCCGGTGACAGGACGGTGTGGAGAGATACAGCAGCGGCGGTGGCTTAGGGTTTTTTTTTTGTTTTAACAGTCAATGGAAGAAGAAGAAACGATGGGTTGGTTTTTTTTTTGTTTTTTACGATGGTAAAAAGATATTTACTTATTTTCCTTTTTGTTTCAGTTTTTTTTTCAAATTTAATTAATTTCATTCTTATTTATTAATTCTAAATGGCATTTTTGTTAATATGAATTTTCACTTTGGTTTTTTAGATTTTTTACAAAAGATTAGTATTATTCTAGTAAGTTAATTTTGAAGGTATTATACTAGCAATTAACTTTAAAATTAGTATCATTCTAGTATAATAGCACTAGATATAATATGAAGTTGTTGTAATCATAGATGTTGTTATAAGCAATAGATGTTGTCAATTGACCATATATGAATTTATATAAAAAAATCTTATTTCTTTATATTTCAAGCGAAACAATTGATAAAAAATACTTACAAATTTGATTTTTGATCGCTACAAAAAAGTTAAAAATACATTTTGACCCTCCTAAAATGACTGTTTACAATCTCACACATTTTATTCATTTTCATATGTACTTGGTTTTAGTTGCTATGTAAAGATTCAAGCTGATTTGAATACACATGTGAGTTTGCACAATTTGCTCATTTTCACAACAATCATCAGTTCACAATTAGTATGAACATTTGGCAAGTGAAAAAATCGCATACAAACAAAAAATATTACGACTTATTTGGACATGTCAGACAAACCAAACCAAAAATTCTCTAAAACCAAATTAAAAATACCTCTTCTTACCGAATAATCCAAAACAATCAATATAACTTGAAATACTTTAGAAAATTGTGTTTTTAGTATAAACTAATATATAAAATGCATATAATATGAAGTTTTTGTGTAAGAATAGATGTTGTTATAAATATTCAAGAAGAATATGAGTGGGGGAGGTAAGAAATGATTGTTTTTTTTATATAATAGTATTTGAGGATGTATTGAATTTTAGAATGGAATGGATCTCAAATAATAATATATTATTCTATGTTCATAGATGGTATTAAGACCATCTGCATTGCACATTTAAAGAGAGTGTCTTTAAATGAGGGTCGCCACATGTCACAAAGACACTGGTCCCTTCCCGCGACACTGTGTCTTCTGTATTTTCCTGAAGAAGATCCAGTTTCTGCCATATGTCGCGACGTAATTCGTTGCGATAATAAAAAATTAATTTAAAAAAAAAAAAAAAAAGGTAAAAAAAAAAATCGGAAGAACCCATGTGTAGGGGTCTCCGATAATGATGCTCTAATGGATCCTCATTTCTCTCCTCACGCCTAGACAAATATGTGTTTTTAGCTTTAAAGCACATCAAAATTTAGACATGGACGTTTTTGGAACTTTAAATCACAAAAAAAAAAAATCCATTTTGGGCAATGGGATTCCCTTATATTATATTCAATAACAAAATGTTATTAATAAGTAATATATTTTTATTAACTAAATGATGGGACATATACAAAACATAAGGGAAAAATATACTCTAATGATGTGGTAGCTAGGGATGTCATAACCACAATTATTGTGGCTATCTATCTCATTGATACAATGGCTTTTAGAAGAGGATATGAAAAGATAATTTTATACTTTGAATAAACATAAATGTTGTTGTATATGGAATCTCATGTTAGTTTCTTTATTTTATGATGATGATGGGTTTCAAACTGTTGGTTGTTGCAAACTAAAATTGGAGATGTACAATGTCTTTCTCCAAAGAAGATGAATGTATTGGATAATAGTGGATATACTTTATACAATGAAAATGAATATGTTTGTTGGAACTTTACGATATCATACATTTTACTTTTTTTCGTCATATGTACCTATTTTGAGTTTCTACGTAAATATTCAACCAGGTTTGAATACACTGTTTATGTTGCACCTCCTATTTGCAAGACTATTGGACAACTTTAGGATGCTAAAGATATATAGACTTTCTATTATATTTTTCAGGTATGCATTCTTTTGACTGAAACAAATAACTGGTATTTGATTGCTTTGGTCAACCTTCAAACTTATTTCAAGCTTTCTCTTTTCAAAGATGTCTTCATCAAAACTGAGCTTTAATGGGGGGGTTTTGTGTGGTTTAGGTAGTGGAAAATACATGTCCAAGGCTGAGAAGGTTTGTTTCAAGGGCATTGGAATTGCACCAAAGACGATTTTGAGCACCAAATGTACAACAAAAGTCACTTATGACCTCAAGAGTGAGAAGGAGAAGGAGAAAACGTTTCCCTCCAGATATTACAATGATCTTTATCTCTTTGATACCATCATAGAGACAATCAAAGAGAGGATCTATTTACCACATCCAAAATCTAGGTACTTAAAATATAAACATTGGACTGATCTCCTCTATTATGCACTTTATGATATCTTTGGAGATCGATGGGGTTTTGGTTTTACAAGCAATGGTTTGGAAAAGAAGAAGAAAAGTGTTTTCTCGCTCATGTTCAAGAATGTGACAACAGAAAGTGACGAGCAAGCCATCATCTATATGAATCCAAAAGTATTCACATACACAATCAATGGTGAAACTCTAGCTTCTAAAAAATTTCGGCAAGTGAAAAAAATTGCAGCTAAACAAAAAAATATTACCACTTATTCCGACAGGTTAGGCAAACCAAACAAAAAATTCTCTAAAACCAAATTAAAATATCTCTCCTCACCGAATAATCAAAAATAACTTGAAACACTTTAGAAAATCGTGTTTTTTAGTATAAACTAGTGTATAAAATGCATATAATATGAAGTTGTTGTAAGCGTAGATGTTGTTATAAATATCCGAGAAGAATATGAGTGGGACATATAAGAAATGGTTGCTTCTTTATATAATATTATTTGAGGATATATTGAATTTTAGAATGGATTGGATCTCAAATAATAATAATATTATTTTATGCTCATAGATGATATTAATGGATCCCCATTTCTCTCACCTACACAGATACATTTTTTAGCTTTAAAGCACATCAAAAATTTAGATAAATACGTTTTTGGAACTTTAAATCACATAATGTTTTTTTTTTCTATTTTGGGCAATGGGATTCCCTTCTGTTATATTCGATAAAAATCTCATTAATGAGTAACATATTTTTATTAACTAAATGACGGGCCATATACAATACATAAGGGAGAAATACATTATAATGATGTTGTAGCTAGGGATATCATAACCAAATTATTGTGGCTATCTATCTCATTGATAGATTGGATTTTAGAAGAGGATATGAGAAGGTAAGATTTTATACTTTGAGTAAGCATAAATGTTGTTTTATATTGAATCTCATGTTAGTTTGTTTATTTCACGATGATTATGGGGTTCAAACTGTTGGTTGTTGCAAACTAAAAGTTAGAGATATGCAATATCTTTCTCCAAACGAGATGAATGTATTGGATCATAGTGGAGGTATTTATACAATGAAACTGAATATATGTGTTGGAATGTTATAATCTCACACATTTTTTACTCTTTTCATATGTACCTTGTTTGAGTTTCTAGGTAAATACAATCTGATATGAATACACATCGGAGGTTATACATCTTATTTGCAAGGCTATTGGACAGCTCCAGGCTGGTAAGATGTGTACTTGCTATTGTATTTCTCAGGTTATGCGTTCTTTTGGCTGCAACAAATAACTGACTTTTGGTCCAAGGAAATCCAAAATTAATGCTTTTTTCATGACTTGAGCACAATGAAGCTGATAAACATTTAAATGAACTTCTACATGGACTCACACCCAAGTTGTTCTTGGGTCTATAATGCTTCCATCATTGTGGATGCATTGGTATGTTCAAAACTTTGGATCTTCGGGGTCTTTGGTTTACAAGTATTCACACTTTTCTTCTTTAACATCCTACGAAGCATGGGGACGGCATTTGGTACGACGTTCCCATACCAGGGATGTTTCGGAAATGGGGACTCCATGGGGATGGCGCGAAAATGTCTCCAAAAAATTTTGGCAGATCGGGGATGGCGAGGCAGTGCTGGGGATGAGAGTGATTCGCGATGGGGATGATTCCGAAACGTTTCCCCTTAAAGCACACGATTTTGTAATGTTTTATTTATTTTTCAAAATATAAAATTTAAAAAAATTGAAACACAACTCTGAAGCCCAAAGCGTAAGAGTTAAAACACAACTCTAATCTCTAATCTAAGCCCATAACTCTTCACCTCCTCAATCCACCTAAGAAGAACCCTAATCGTATGTAGCCAAACACTTCTTAGTTCTTACTAGTTAACCGTAGAAGTTCTACACTTCTACTACCACCTTCTCTAACTTATTCTACAAGTCAAGTCAAGCCACCATCTTTAATTCAATATCAACACCAACACCACTGTTCGTAACAAGGTATATAAGTTAATGATGTTGTATTATTTCTTTGTCCTTGACTCTTTGTCGTTTGTTTTATTCAATTTTTGGTATGGTGCATATTGTAGAACCATGGCTTCTCGACAACAAAGTAATGATGTTGATAATGGATCTGCCAATTCATCAAATCGAAGTGAAAATTCTGGAAAACCTCCATTGTGGAATTATGTGCCTAAGTTAGTTAAACAAGGAACAATGGGAGGAACTTGGAGTTTTCATTGTAATATTTGTAAGGAGGAACGAGCTGGCTCGTATTCTAGAGTGAGAGCACATTTACTTGGCATAAAGAACTATGGTATTGCTGGTTGTAAGAAAGCAAGTTCGATCTAAAAAGCTGAGATGAAAAAGTTGGAAGACGACTTTGAGAAGAAGAAAAGTGAGTCTGGTCCTAGAGAAGTTCATTTGCCTTGTGAATTAGAATCTTTTAAGAAAATAAAGTCTGCATTATCGCCTATCACTAGAGCATTTGGTGTTGAAGTGAGAGATCAACTGGATCAAGAAATTGCGAGGATGTTCTACACTGCAGGTTTGCCATTTAATCTCGCCATAAATCCTCATTTTATTAGGTCCTATCAGTTTGCTGCTAGTAACAAGATTGATGGATATGTTCCTCCCGTTTACAATAAGCTCATAACGACTCTACTATTCCAAGCAAGAAACAGTGTTGATAAGTTAATGCAACCTCTTAAATTAACATGGAAAGAAAAAAAGAGTGACGATTGTGTCAAATGGTTGGAGAGCGATCCTACAAGAAAACCTCTAATTAATTTCATGGCTACTTCAGAAACTGGTCCCATATTTATTAAGACTGTGAATTGTTTTGGTAAAGATAAGTTCTTTATTTCTAACTTGATGAAAGAAGTTATCAATGAGGTGGGGTGCCAAAATATTGTGCAGATCATCACAGATGATGCAGCAAACTGTAAAGCAGCCGGAGAGATTATTGAGGGTTTGTTTCCTCAAATCTATTGGAGACCATGTGTAGTCCACACTCTCAATCTTGCACTAAAGAAAATTTGTGCTGCAAAGAATACATATTTGAACGCATAAACATATGAGGAGTGTTTTTGGATCACAGATATTTATGAAGATGCCTTGATGATAAAAAATTTCATCATAAACCTTAACATGAGGCTATCAATATTCAAAAAGTTTTGTCCTCTCAAGTTGCTTTCCGTTGCTGACACTCGCTTTGCTTCCATTGTTGTGATGCTGAAAAAATTCAAGCTAATCAAAAGGAGTCTTCAAGCCAAGGCTATAAGTGAAGAATGGTCTTCTTATAAAGAAGATGACGCATTGAAGGCAAGCGCTGTTAAGGAGAAGATTTTGAATGATTGGTGGTAGGATCAAGTGGCTTATATTGTTGATTTCACAAGACCTATATATGACATGATTAGGTTTTGTGACACTGACAATCCATGTCTTCACTTGGTCTATGAGATGCGGGATTCCATGATTGAGAAGGTCAAGGTCGAGATCTACAAGAAAGAACAACGTCAACTGTCTGAAGCTTCTCCCTTCTATGACGTTGTGTATGAGGTTTTAGTTGCTCGTTGGGAGAAGAATAACAATCCTCTACATTGTGTAGCTCATTCTTTAAATCCAAGGTATATGTTTTATTTTTATTTTTTTTAATTCCTTTCTACATTTTTATGTCATTATTATTATACTTTGTATGTTGTAGATTTTATAGTGATGCATGGCTAATTGAGGATCCTGCAAGAGTTGGACCACATAGGGATGGAGAAATATCTCGAGAAAGGATGAAGTGTTTTTGAAGGTTGTTTCTTAATGCTGATGATCATACTAAAGTTATGGATGAGTATGCCTCGTTTTCTATAAAGATTGGTCTTTTTTGGATTTAACATGCATTGCAACAATGTCTACTATGGAACCCATAAATTGGTGGGCTAACTTTGGTGCTCAAACTCCTATACTTCAAGGTTTGACTTTTAAATTGCTTGGGCAACCTAGCTCATCTTCTTGCTGTGAACGTAATTGGAGTACCTACTCTTTTATCCACTCGTTTAGAATGAACATGTTGGCTTCAGATAGTTGGAAAGTTGTACCTTTTTGTCAAAAGTTGAAAAGTTAGGGGGTGTATTAGAATATAAATTTTAAAATATCTTTTAAAATCTAGTGTTTTTGGATAAATAATTTTAGTCGTGATGAAGACTTGGTTTTCATCCATAAAACTCTACGTCTTTTATCAAGGAACTCCAATGAATATAAAGATGAAAAGACCAAGATGTGGGATGTTGGTGGCGATGCATTTGATTCTATGGAAGACGTGGGAATTTTGGAGTTCACGGATCTTTCTTTAGATGAGCCGGATTTAGAAAGCGAGTTGATCATTGATTAGATTATTTTATAGTTTGCTTTTAAATTAAAATAGAGGGTTTTTATTTTTATGTTGTGACTAATGACTATCTTTATATCTTAAACTTATGGATATTTTCTTATATTATTGTTGTCGTACCCATGCTGTACCCGTATCCTAAAAATTTTGATTTTGCCGTTTCCCGTCCCTGTGCCGTACCCGTTTCATGTCCTCGTATCCGTCTCGGTGCAACCTAATAACATCTTCCACAACTATGTTCTATTTTGATGAGGCAAGCAAACAAGGAGGTGAAGATTGTTCATTCTTGGCTATTTCTAGTTGCGTGCATAACCCATATGTGGAATTCATGAAATACAAGTTCACACTCTTTCAGGTTGCCATAATCTGTAATCATCAGCTTACTCTTTCAAAATCAGATGGTGCACAAATCAAAATTTTGGCTGGGAAATTAGAAGAACTCAAGGTAAAAAATCTCATATAGGCTTTAATTACTTTTGGAAAGAGTTCTGTGTTTCTTCCGGATTCAGGTACCTTGTGTTTGTTATTTTAATTCTGCATGAGATTTTTAAATAACTCAAAACCAACTCTTTTGCCCCCTTATAAACTAAAAAAAATGTTTCTTGTTCTTGATATTCAACAAGTCTCTTTCGGTGAAATTCGTGTGGGCAATGGATGCAAACCCCGACTTCAGGTTCTCAATTCTGATGCCTTAGGAGAGCAAATGAGCTAGATAAGATTAGAGCAGAGAGAAAATCGGCCTTTTGAATCATTTTGTGTAGTTAGTTTTTGTTTTTACCATGACTTCAATATTATTATGTTTCTGTTACTTTTGTCGAATTATATGACTCTCACTTTTGTCTCTCATGACATGTATTAAAACGAAGTTATTGTTGTGTAAACAAAGTGTTGACAGTTTAAACACTTTGGAGCTGCTAAATGACAAAGATAATTCGCTTGAGCTAGACACTATCCTTAATTTTCAATAATCAAGATTATAATCATATCAACCCTGCTCCACGCAGCAACTCGAGTTCTCATCGATACCGAGTTTCAGTTTTTTCCTAGAGAAATACTTGGTCTTCCTTGTTCTCAGAATTCAGAAAATCTCAAAGAAGAGCTAAAGGCACTTGTTCTTGCAGATGACCTTAAGGATCTTATTCTGCTGAAATGTTTCTATCTTGAGATGTTGAGAGGGAGATCTTCCGAGTCAAGAACATTGCCAACAGAATCTTTGTGAATTATATTCAATCTCAAAAGAGTTAAAATTAGAAAGATTTCGTTGAAATTATCATGGAAAGTTAATCATAAGTTTTTCTTACTATCGGAACAATATAGGATCCTTATGTTCATTTAAAAAAACTTGTTCAGGAGTTTAAATATAACCAAAGTATGTCTTTTAAAATTTCATTTCTAGAAAAAAATTGAAACTTTACAAGTTAAAAAAAACAAGATACATTTTGAGGAAAAAATAACAAAACATTCAAACACAAACTCTTTTTGTTAGTTAACTAGAAAATCGAAGAAGAGAAGATCTAACAAACACAGATCTCCTAAACACAGAGCTTCGAAGAATGGCTGAGAAGCAGAGACATGAATAATCTTTGTTCCTACAAATTACTGTATATATCTAAACAGTTACGTATATGCTTTCGATGTTAAAGAACCTAATTAAGGGAAAAATTTATAAATCTTGATGTTGAAATAGACCTCAGGAAATATATAAAAATATATTTGATGTTGGAAAGGTTTAAAAGAAAAGATAAGACTCTAGAATCAAACCCAAGACCATGTGGAGGAATAGCCAAAACATTGTATGGGCGCCTGCCTCGAACAATTCCACTTTTGAGTAGATAGCTTGACAAATATGTCTTCATCAACCTCAATGATTCTAACGGTGTAAGGACGACCCAGGCAAAGAGAGAAGCTAGAAGGGAGACAGAAGGGTTGAGATTGTGTAAGGAAAATGCAAAGATCTCCGATGTTTTGAGTGTAAACAGCGTTTCCTTCATCGTCTAGCTTGAACACCATTAAAGCTTCTGTTTTCATTCTCGAAGTACCATAGCTGATTGTGTCGGTCTTCTTGTACAATTTAACCATGAAAATTTCTATTGGCCTTTGTCAAAACACTAATATTATGCCACAGGATCATTGCACAAGGTTATCAAGTGAAAAAAGAAAAAAAGAGAGTTTGAGATCATAAAAGTATATTTGATGTTTGAAAGGTTTTAAAAATAAAAAACAGACTCTAGACTCGAACTCAATTTCAAACTACTAGTGACTCTATTTATTGAGGTGGAATATAGCAAGGGGTCATGAATCCGTCTCTATAAATTGTATTACTAATCATGGTGTATTTCAAAGAGACATATGCTGATTCGTCGACATCTAAGACTTTGACAGTGTTAGAGTACATGCCGGGAAAGGAGCTAGCAGGGAGGCAAAAAGGTTCAGCCTTTGAAAGGAAAATGACAAGACCTCCGATATTGTCAGTGAAAACAGCGTTTCCTTTTTCGTCTAGCTCGAAAACCATTAAAAGCTCTGTTTTCAATTTGGCAATACCTTTAATAAACCTGACGGTCTTCTTGTACATCTTAACCAAGAAAATTTCACCAGTGGTTCTTGACTCAACCAAGTGTTCGCTTGTGTAGCAAGAAAGTTTCAAAAGGTCTGGTTTAGCTTTCCTCAGCTTGGGAAGGTTTTGAAACCGCAAGCTCTGCAACTTAGGGTTCTTGCTATGGTTTTTGAGATCCCATGATCCGATGAGGTGACCTCCAGATCCGGGAATGCGAAACATGTCATCTTTCTTGGAATACATGACAGAGGAGGAGAAGAAGCAAGGGTTTTCGATTTTTACGTTGATCCACTCGGAGTTACTTCGAGCGGGTCTGCAAAAGCTGAGCTGAGGTCCCAAGAACTTGACAGCCACAACACAGTCGTCATCCTCGGGAGAAGATGAGGACATGGCCACGTTGGTGACGATTTGGGTTTGGCAATGAGGCAAAGTCACAAGAGGAGGTAGAGAAATGCGTTTTGGCTCTATATCCGATGCAATCGGGTTTAGATCATCTTGGAAACGCACTATTCCGTCTTCTTTCAATGTAGCTACCCATCCATTCGATGACCCGATCGTTACCATTGGATCAAACAACTCCATAGGCACCTTCTTTTCCAAATAAGTGGAGTAACGATCACTAACATTCTTAATGATGAGTCTTCCCACATCCCCTCCACAAGGATCGGCACCGATAATGTGACATGGAGGAGTTTGTTGCAAGGAAGATGAGAAGCCATCAGAGTGAAGAGGAGAAGATCTAACAAACACATGTTTCCGGAAGCAAAGCTTCGAGGGCTGTATGAGAAGTAGAGACATGATGAATAAGGAATGTTTTTGGTGAATTGAAGAATTAGTGGTCTTCTCGAATTAATAGATAGAGAGTATTGACTTGCTCACCAAGTTTCCAATCTCCAAAATTAATTGTGGTCTTTGTGTTGTATAACTTACATTTTACACTTGCTAATTTTAAAGCTATTTTCTAATTTCATTTTTACTATTTTGCTATGGCTTACATTCTCTATAATATATTTCATTCGATTTTCAAAGAAGATGTTAAAGAATAATTTGTTGGACCTTAACCGAACTAGGCAAAGACATAACAAACATGTTCTTCATGAGACATAACAAATATCCCAATACTAACATTCAACATTTCAGCTTTAAACCCTTGGAGAAAAAGAACAAAAAGAATGAAAGAATAATATTCAATCCAGAAACAACATCACAACTTCTAAAGAAAAACAATTTAAATGCATCATATATCGTAGTAGTTTCAATTAGAGAGTAAGGCAATTTCCTCAAATCTTTACAGTTAATAAAAAAAATCCAAAAAAACTGAAATTTTCTCTACCCTCTTCTGGTTTAAAGAGAGGGTCCACTGTAACCTTGACCGGTCTTTTTAACCTTTCCCATCTCCATTTCCCTTGTGACTTGACCTTCGCTGCTCGAACCAGATGGGTACAGTCCATAGTCACTAGTTGGATTACTGTATTCGCCGGTCGTACCATACTCTTGAGTTCCAAGTGCCATTTTCCTAAACTTCTTCATGTCCTCATTGTATTGGCTTGAGTCATAATCCGTGCTTCCTCCATATGAGCTGTAAACGTTGCTGTGACCCGGTCTCATCCCTTCGTTTAGGTCCGAGAGCGATACATTTCCTTCTAATGCACGCACAATCTGCTCGTTTTCACAACAATCACTTCACCATTAGTATCAATCTTTTGGCAAGTGAAAAAATGTATCTAATATGCAGAAAATGTAGGGATAAAACCAAACTGAACCAAAATTTCTCACCCAAACCAAATCAAAACATATCTTTATACCGAATAAACCCGAAATGAACTACAATGATCACCCCATAGAGAAAAAGATGATTGGGGTAAAATTAAGTTACCTGGCTCATGCGAGGTCTACGACGAGCTGAATGGCGAACACAAGCTGCAGCACAAGCAACCATACGAGCCATCTCTTCTCTATCATACTCATTATTCATCTTTTTATCAGCCAAACCCTCAAAGTCACCTTCCTCAGATGCTCGGTTAAGTAAAGGTCGTGCCTGTTCCAATTATTCACAAATAGCATTTGCTTCATTCAACAGTTCCAATTATAAAAAATCATGTAAAGTTCAGATTATCATCAAGTCATAGTAAAGTACCCAATCCACTAAGCTGTCATCTACATAGACATTGTTTGCATCAACAGGGCGCCTCCCGGTTATTAGCTCCAAAAGTACAACGCCAAATGAGAAAACGTCGGACTTCTCTGTGAGCTTTCCGCTTGCAGCGTATTCCGGAGCCAAATAACTAAAACCCCAAAACCAAATGGTAAGGATTCATTCACAGAGACTTTACAAACTACAAAAATGTACATATTCAAGATTATATTTACCCAAAGGTTCCCATAACACGTGTAGATACATGAGTGTTTGTATCAGAAGCAATCTTGGCAAGACCAAAATCAGCAACCTGAAAGATAGAAGAGAGCTTTCAGTAACAAAAACTACAAAAAAAACACTTCACCAACATCTCGAAGAAAGATGTTTTCATACTTTAGCTTCAAACTTGAAATCCATTAGTATATTAGCCGCCTTGATATCACGGTGAATGATTTTCGGATTGCCTGCAAACAAAAATGCGCCTCATAAACAAACATAGACTGTAAAAAACTAAACATCTATACAGATTTTACAGAGTTTAGACTTACAATCTTCATGAAGATATGAAAGTCCTTTAGCAGATCCAAGAGCAATCTTCAATCTAGTACTCCATTCCATCGTAGGCCGTCCTTTCCCTATAACAAATTCAATCCATCACTAATTGAAAACGAAACAAAGTAATGTAACAAAAAAGCACAAGAAAGAGTAAAGCTTTCTACTAACCATGGAGATGAAACTCAAGATTGTTGTTAGGAACAAACTCATAAACAAGTAATCTTTGAACACCGGCGATACAATAACCAACAAGAGAAACCAAATGCTTATGATGAACTCTACTAATAATCTCCACCTCAGCTTGAAACTCTCTTTCTCCCTGACCACTTCCAGCTTTCAACTGTTTCACAGCAACTTCTTTCCCACTAGGTAATATACCTTTATGCACATATCCAAACCCACCTTGTCCTAACAAATTAGCCTCAGAGAAGCCATTGGTAGCTCTTGATAGCTCCTCATAAGTGAAAGTGCTTTTGGAAAAGCCTAACACAAGTCCTGGAGATGGTGGAGGAAGAACCGGAAGATCTGAATAGTCAGAACCGCCGCTACTATTCATGAATAGTGGTGGTGGTGGAGGCGGAGGTGGTTGTTGCGGTGGAGAAGGAGGCTTTGGTGGTAGTGACGTCACTACGTGATGATCTGACGGTCGTGATGCGTTTTGTTGTTGCCAGTATTGTTGTTGTCCACCGTAAGGTCCTCCAGCTAAAGAAACAGAGGAAACATCAAATCTCTGTAAATTTCTAAATTTTTATCAAAGTTCGAAACTTTTCTATAGAATAATACATAATCAAGTATCAGATTTGTATAATTAGTATCTAAATTTCGATAATTTGAGTAATGAGGAACGATCATAGCTGAAAAAAGATTCGATTTTTAACATTGATTTCTGATGAAAATTGAGATCTTTGAAATTAAACCTTTGGGACCAGGAGGAGGAGGTGGAGGAGGAACATAGTAAGCAGCTTCATCATCTCGTCTTCTTCGTTTCTTCTTACAAAGAAGACAAATCAAAGTCAATACCACAAGTATAGCTACACCTCCAATGGCGATTCCAACCACAACTCCTGTTGATAATCCACCGGACGAATCAGCCGGCGGCGAAGAAGAGTTCGATGGAGTATTTGATGGAGTATTAGATGGAGTTCGAGGAGGAGATCCTCCTCCTCCGCCGCCGCCGCTTGAGGGAACTGTTGGTGTTGGTGGTGGAGGGCTACGAGTGATGGATCCAGGTGAAGTTGGTGTGGAAGGAGATGGTGGAGAAGGAGTGTCAGGTGCGGCGGGAGAAGGTTGAGGAGGAGGAGGAGTTGAAGAAGATGGTGGAGGAAGAGAAGGAGGAGGAGAGGTTGAATTGGTTGCTGAAGGCGGCGGAGGAGAAGAAGGAGTTGTGGTTGGAGGAGGAGAAGAAGCTGCTGGAGGAGGAGAGGTGGTTGTGGAGTTGGTAGGAGGAGATGGTGGAGATGGTGATGGAGTAGTTCCCGGAGACGGCGCCGTGGACATTTTTGCTACGATCTAATGAATAAAAGGACGAATCTTGAAGAGAAGAGAAGAAATGATAATGGAGAAGAATGTTAAAAAAGCAAAAGAGAGAGAAGAGAGATGGGGAGTGATCTGGTGCCACCGAGAGTAGAGTATTTGTTCACATTTTAATAATCGGGATTTTTGGACAATAGAGCTGTTTTTTTTGGGTCCCACACGATTCTTCCGCGTCATTATTTCTTTTACGTTCTTTCTTTCTTTCTTTTATGTCTGCGTCATTTTAGTTTTTTTTTTTGTTTTTTTTTTTTGGGATGTTTTTTTATGGACTACGATTTTAAAAAAATAGAAAGTGTAAATGATTTTGTTTTCTCCAAAACAATTTCAATTATGTTTTCCTTATTTATTTAATAAAATTATAACAGACCGTCAATTTTGTTGTGTTAATGTATATATAGATAAATTGTTATAATGATATTACTGTCATTTTCAAACAAACACAATTGCATTTATCTGCAGCATTTAAGAATTAGTGTTTTATTAACAATTAATATCAAGTGTTTTTTTTCATGACATGCAAAGATTTAGTGATTGATTTTTTTCTAATTTATAAAAATTTTAAAAGTATCTGCATTAAGTATTTAATTGAAGCCTTTGTTAATGAAAATAGAATTATATAAGTATTTTAGATTTATTCTCAGCATTGATTTTTTTATTTTTTTTAGATGTTGAGAAATATCAAAGTATTTTTTTCGTGATGTATAGTAAAGATTTAGTTATTTATTCTTATAATTTGTGCGCTGAAATTTATTAGAATATTTTCTGTTGACAGTAGTAGTACTTTTTTTATTGATCCATAATATTCTACCACTTTTTTTTAGTGATATTATTAATATACTCTCATTACAAAATTAATGTTAAGAGAGAAAATGTTTTCTTCAAAAATCATTCAGTCACTAAAGAAGGTTTTTCTTTACATAATTATTTTTGTTTGTGACTATATGGTTCAAGATCGAGTACTTGAGGAACTGACTAAATTCAAAAGTTACTTTTTACTCTCTTTTTCAAAAAGAAATGTGATGTGATGTGTTGTTGCAGTATGCAGACAATCTATCTTGCCAAAATAAGAGTTGACTAATTTATTCATTTAATGAGAACACTGAATAATTTGATTTTCTAGGACCAGAAACAAGAAAGTTTAGATCCTCTACCATCTTGTTCCTTTTTGGCCATCGATTCCCTACGGTCTCAACATGGGTACATTACATAAAATAGAAATAGTATAGTATTTAAAAAAAAAAAGACTTATAGTAGAAGAAAAACAAGTATTGTAAAATCGTGATTATTTTCATAAAATAAAAAGGAAAACAATATGTGGTCTAGAGGAAATTTAAAGAATGTGTAATCCAATTTTTATGTGTCGAAAATAGTTTGGTTCTTTATAATAATTATTATAAAAAAAGTTTTCTTCTTACTCCAAAGCGAAGGAAACAGCTGGAGTGCACCAGCATAAATTTCAAGGCCACCTATTAACATTGACGTTTCCCCTAATTTATTATTGTTATCTTAAAATGTCAAGTTACACCAAAATAATCCACTAAAAACATAAACGGACAATAAACAAATATTTTGTTAATCGAACTCGATTAAGGTTCTTAATATAACACGTCAATTTAATCATGGGAGTTGGTCTCCAGATTTCCAGATGATTTAATAATAATAATAATAATATAGGGTTATGAAATTAATTATCATATTCGGTCAATGTCGTATCATTTGGTTTTATTTAGTTTATTTAAACAACCGACGACACGCCAAATCTAAGGGAGAAACAAAATATTCAACGCGGCGTAATTGCGACGATAATTTTTTCACATTAGTTTGGTCAATTTTTTATTTTTTTTTGTCAATTTGGTTCCACTCTCTTCTGAATACTGATTGATTACAGATGCCATAGACATTTTGGTTTCAATATCTTGAACCGATTACTAAACCAAGTATAGAAAAGTCGTAAAGAAAATCTCCTAAACTCTTATCTACTGAAATTTTAAATTATTATTACATTATGAAATTTGAGAATTAAATGATTTTTTGGTTAATGGGTATTATTAACAAAACTTCAACCCTATCTCTTCAACATTGTAAATATAATTTCGAAGACAAACTCATATCTTCCAATATATACCCAAATGTTACGGGTCAAAATATTCGAGAGAATTAATAGCTTTCCATTTTAAATAGAATCATTTCAATCAAACGAGTAGATGAAAATATATATCATATCAAATATCAAATTTCTGCTGCCAATACAAAATTTGAAAGTAATTTTTTATAAACTTAATCGTCTAAAATTGTTTTTAAGTTATTATTTCACTCATTGTTGAGTCGAGGTCATTCAAAGATGAAATCGAAATCTTTATGTCGAACACTCACAACGCTGTAAGCATGAAACTTGAACATGGAAATAAGATTGAGAAGAACACACTTTCACAACTTGATTCTTGTCTTCGGGATATATAATGTATAGACAAAGACTCATATTGTTATTGTTATAATTTTCATAATAGACAAATATAAAGGAAGAATAGTAACGGTAAAATTTTTGTTCAGTTAGAGATATGTAGGTCAATTTTGTAAGGAGATACGAGTCTCTATTGGTGTACGTTGGTCGGGTTGTTCCTTTGTACGTAATGAGCGAGATAAGAGAAAAGATCTTACATTGCAAAGTCATATTTAGACAGAAGTAAAAGAAAATAAAAAACTTTCATTCCCTCAAAAATCAACTAATATGTTCTGATCCAATTTTATTGATTTTATAAGAAACCAAAAATAAAATAAAATAAATCAACTAATATCTGAGTTGTGTAAAAAATCATTTAAATATGGATTGAGTGGGGCTGCGGGATAATAGAAAACTAAGAAAAGTAAGGCGTCACATGGGGAGACTATTATTAATTGGTATAATTATGAACATGATTTGTGGCATGACATTCGCTGGTCTCACCTCTAAGATTCTCTTATTTTTTCTTCTTTTATTAAAGCTGTCAACACCAAAAAAGAAGACAAAAACACACACACATAAACAACAATGGAATATCTTATTTTTATTGAGCAAGTAAGTTTCTAACTCTCCCTTGGTTCTATCGCCCCATTCTTAGTTGTGGCTTTTTCCCCCAAATTGTATATTTGTTATATAGAAAAGTGCTTTTAAAAATATATATATATAGACTGAGAAGACCATTCTATCGTATTATCTGCAAATCTACATTTATTGGAAATTGTTATAGTATCTTTGGAGGATAAAGTATTCATATAAACAATTTGTGGCGATATATTAAACTCGACATCCTTTAACAAAAAAAAATATAACTTGACGTGGACAATAATACTGATGTTTAGTTTAGAAGCCCATGTCAAATATTATATTAATTTATTATTAATATAATTAGGACTTAAATTTTTGTTCTTTAAGCGATTTACGAATTTGAATTGTCTTATTTTTTGTTGGTTATAAGTTCAAACCTTACTTGCTCAATAAAAATAAGATATTCCATTGTTGTCTATCGAAGGAAAACATTATTATATATCTATTGTCTGTTATACTAAATTTATATTAATATTCTATATATTGTGTAAGTATAGTATATTTAGTTTTAATTTTTTTCTAACAATCTTACATTTGAATCATTGTCTTACGAATCTCACTATAAACTAATTATAATAGGGTAAAGTTTATGATCATATATACAAAACAAATTTCTTCATCAACCACAACACCAAATATCTTTATCAAACAAATAAATTATGAACAGAAAAAAAAAATTGCACACGTAAATTAACAAAAAAATGCATAAAATATATAGACTTGAAAACATGAATGTCCATGAATGGAAGTGGATGTTGGTTAAAATTTTGAACATTTATAATAAGCGACCGATTATAATGTGTAGATAATATGTTTGATAAAAACTTGTAAGACTTTCTTCAATCTTAAAATAACCTTTTTTACAAACCAAAAAAAAAATTGAAATTCTTGAACTGGTGGATAGTATAATTGGGATTCACTTAGGAATTAATATCCATAAATGAGAATGTTAGATTTTTTTTTATAATAGAACTAAATATAGTTAAAAATATATGAGATCAAAATAGATGCATATGTGTTTGTAAAAGACGTGACATGTTTTATTAGGCGGTTATATGTTTTTTTATAAATAAAGTAGCGGTTATATGTTAATAGATGCAAACTAAATATAGTTGCTATAAAAAGACAAATCTTCGAAGACATAACTAAGGGCGTATACGGGACTGAATATAAAACATAACTATCTTTAATTCATATTTTTATTAAAAAGTAAGTTAAAATATACAATTATTAATTAATAATTTGAATACCGACTATTCAATTGTAGTTTTAAATAAAATCATGCATATCGTTACTATGTCGTTAAATGTTATTGACGTGGATGTCATGTGTGACACAATGTGAATAACATGTCAGATTTCTGCTGACGTGGATGTCATTCGTACATTTTTTTTATAAATTTTCTATATTTTTTTTAGTTTCAAAAATTTATCAAGTTTTGTATTTTTTTTTTGTCGTATATTACATCATTATTATTGGAGATATCTGATCTAATCCTAATATAATAAGTACTCGATAAATAATATAAATCTTCAATAAATTCTCTGAAACTCTCATATTCTCTCTATCAAATTTCATAGGGAAAAAAATTCTCGTAATTGTATCCTCATAAAAAAATTTACCATCTGCTAAATAATACATTTATCATCATAGTTGTAAAATTCGTAAAATCATGACGATATGGATACAACATATAAAATTACATAATTTTGTTTGATGTATGATTCTATTTTTTTAACATGATGTATGATCATCTTATCTACAAATGTATGACATATATTTTATTTTTAATAGCTATCAAGATATATACATTCGTATAGCCTTTCGACGTGAGTACATACAAAATAAAATAAAATACAAGTATATTAACGTCGCCAAATCTAGAACAAATAAAATTAAAAAGAGTAAAATTGAACGAGTAAAAATAAAATAAAAACTGGTAGTTTTGTTAATAAATAAAATTATGTTTTTTTTTTCAATTTTACATATTTTGGATTTGGCGGCGTTAGTCTACTTGTATTTAATTGTATTTTAACAAAAATAAAATTGAAGAGAGTAGAATTGAAGAGAGTAAAATCCAGAAAGAGTAAAATTAAACGAGTAAAAATAAAATAAAATTATGGTTTTTATGACGATACAATCACAAGAATTTTTTTTCCGATAAAATTTGATAGAGATAGTATGAGAGTTTCAGAGAATTTATTGAAGATTTATATTATTTGTATGTAAATCTACAAAACTTGATAAATTTTTGAAACTAAGAAAAATATAGAAGATTCATAAAATTAAAAGAGTTAAAAAAAATTGTACGCGTAGCATCCACGTCAGCAGAAATCTGACATGTCATCCACGTTGTATCACACGTGGCATCTACGTCAGCAGCATTTAACGGCACAGTAACGGTATGCATGATTTTGCACAAAACTATAATTGAAGAGTCGATATTTAAATTATTAATTAATGAATGTATTATTAATTAATAAAGATATGTTTTAACCTACTTTTTAATGAAAGTATGAATTAAACATAGTTATGTTTCATGGGGTGTATTAGACCTAATATTTAGAAAAATTTGAGTTTAAATGACAAATCATATGTTATTGAAACATGAATTTTAAAATATCTTTTAAAATCCAGTGTTATCGGATTAATAGTTTTAAATTGTACACTCAAATCTACTGTTATTAAAACATTATTAGAATTTGATTTACAAGTTTCAGGTGAGATTTGAAAGGATTTCTTAGTTAAAAATATAAATACCGAAATCTCATGGTTTTATGTGAGATTTTCAGAAAATTTAATAAAAAATATATCAATTCAACAAAAGTTTACCAAATCATCTCAAAACTCATTAAAACTCAAATCTTTCTAAATATTTAGTCCAATACACCCCCACAAATTGTGATAAAAATTTATATCTAAAAATTTTAATACGATTAGTTATGATAATATATATATATAATACTCTAAAAAAAATTTTGGAGTATTAACATTGAAATCTCTATACTATTAACATTGAAATACAAATAAGTTATCCATGTATCCAAATAGTCCCTAATTAATTATGCATAATTTTTACAACCAAATACAATTATTTCATTATCTAATATTGTTATTTAATAGTATGAATTATGATTCTCCTATCACTTTTGTTTGATATACTATACCAACTGCGGATCTAGATCGAAATATAACACAAAGCAAAATAAATATATAAAATATATAAAATAAATTAAATAAAAATACTATTATTTTATTATTTTGTTAACTAACAAACCAAAATTTATGCAAATATTTTCAGGCATGTTTTCAAGGATTTGCTCTAAATTATTTCAATGATAATAAAAAAATATGATTTTTTAGCATATGTTTTAATCAAAGAACATAAATTTTTTATTACTACATGGAATCACTACAATTCGATGACAAAATCACATTAAATATATTATAAATATATTTATATTATAAAAAACTACAAATATATATTAAACGAATAAAATAAAAGTATTTATAAATAGTAAAGAAACAAAAATAACAAGTTAAAATTACACATAATAAGTTAAAATATAAATATTTATAAATAATTAAAAAAAAACTACAAATTTATGTGAAAAAAATTTATCCATGGTCTATCACGGGTTGATCTAGTTGTTTAAGCAACTTATTTGTAATAGATAATTACGAGGCATAACTACAAAGACACGACTTAACTTTGACAGCATGTTTATAATAAAGAGACATAACTTTTCAAAGCAAATAGTCTTGATAAAGAGACATATACTCTTCAAAAGCAAAATATATCATATAACTTGCAAAATGCAGCTTTTTGAATGACTACGATATAGATAAAATAGATACAACTCTATAAGGATATTTTCTCCTTTTCAAATTAGTTGTTGTTTTATGTTTTTATATAGATGTTTTGACAAATTATTCAATTTTATCTCTATTCTTTTAGATTATTAATCAATGATATCAGTTAAAACAATAAATTAATTAGTAGTAAAACAAAACAAAAAATATACTTCTTAACATATGTGAAAAAAATTTAAATGATAATTAATTTGAAATGGAGAGAGTAAAAAAAAATTATGTGAAAATATGCAAAGCAAAGAGTTACAATAAAGAATCACAACTCTCCAAATTTGCTTTTGAAATAGTACTATTTGTATCAAAGCATTTTTTTTTTTTTGAAATGTTAACACGGTTATAATTTGATACTACACCACACAAATGTGTATTTTTTTAACGTCTCACACAAATGTGTTATGATGAATGGTTTTCGTCTCTTTATTACATACAATGATAAATAGAAAAAAAAATACAAAATGAAATCATTTATTGAGATTGTATATGATTGGAGACTTATTATAAAAAAAAAAAAAGCAATTAACGGCAAGGATGGCGGCAGTCACAATGAGAACGTCCTTTGGTTCTAGGTATGCACATAAAGAATCCTTTCCGGCTCTTTCTTCTTACACAATACACTCGGTTTGAAGACAACCGTCTATGCTTAGAGTGTGATATTAGGACTTTTTATGGTCTAGGCAATTAATTAACTTTTGGTACGTATGTATTTAAGGGTCGAATTCACAAGAAATAATTGCTTTAACACACTAAGATTACAAGGATCCTAACTTAATTTAAGGCAAAGAGAATTTAAGTTTTGAAAACTAATTGAAACTACAAGAAAGTGGTAAAAATGGCTTTGAATTCAAATAAAGAAAATGATGAGTTTCAGAAATGACTATAATTTTGATGAAAGAACATATGAAGAATAATGTCTTAGGCTAAATGATTACTAACTAGACTAATCCATTTTTATGGTATTAGTCCCTACATTAATCAATGAGTCATCATCAACTTCCATTCACAATTCAAATAAACTAATAAACATTAATAACAAATTATAATTCAACCATTAATCATCATAATTAATTACTCTCATAAGCTAGGCATAAAAACACATTTAGATTCTTCAAACATTTTAACAAACACTTTATGGGCATAAAATGCTAATCATCTAGATTTCTTAATTGTAAGCTTAATCTAGCACTACTAACAACCTAAATGAAAGACTACCTAAGATCTAGTCCTAAACATCATCATTAATCTACCAAATCATCTCAATCACCAAACCCTAAACTCATCTAAAAGACTACTCACAAATATCCATGAAAATACAAAGCAATTAGCTTGATTGATGCATAATTATGATTATAAAGATAAGTAGTGAAGGATTTAAGAAGAGAAATAATTTTGATACTTGAAAATAGAGAGATTAAACACAAGCTTCTTAGATCTCTCAAAAGAGGCTAAACATTTTTTTTTTTTTGAATACCAAGAGGTTATGGGCCGAAGTCTGTAATCTCCTCAGGCCCGAAACTCTAACATGTAATATTAGTTTCATCTCAAGCGTCACTCGAACTAGCGACATCTAAGCTTCGCCTAGGGACTTGTAGCGGGATGATAGAACGGATATATCATCCCGCTGCAAGTCCTCCCCCAACTTTCATGTGTGTTCCGTGAAGTTCTAGCGGTGGTCTTCAAGCCGTGAAGTTCTAGTGGTGGTCTTCAAGCCACGACACAAAACCGCTGCTCACTAAATGGGTTATATCTCCTGAACCGCTGCACCAAATCATTCGAGGCCACCTCAATTTTCTATAAGTTCTGTCAAGGGTTCTAGAGCTAAATCGCAATGGAAGACCTTCATCTGAGTCGATCTTGGAGACACTTTGGATTAGTTCTTAATCACCAATTTTCTTATTTGCATCCAAATGATCCCTCATTCAAGCTCCAAGTCCCAAAAAACCTAAAAAGACTATGCAAATGCAATAAATGAAGCTATATGATCCTAAAATGTGAGACATGTAAAAGAAAGACTAAAATGCATATTTACAACTCTAATGATGCGAAAAACAAAGAAAAGAAGGATAAAATGAATGCATAATTAATGAATGCAAATGAGTTGATATCGGAAAGCTAACTCAATTCCCTACAAGTTATGGATCTAAATCCCAAGAGAAGGTCTTCATATGTGTTGATGTTTGAGACACTTTGAAATGCTTCTTAACCATCATTTCTCTTATTTGCATCTAAATGATCATCTTCTTGTTTATTTGACTCCAAACGCCTATAAAACATGATGCAAACTATGCATCTAAACACTAGAATGAGATGTAATATGCATGAAACTAATGCTTAAGACAATCTTTGAAAGCGCTAAAAACACAAGACATCAGAGTGCTCCATCATATTCTTGGGTTTCCTTGCTCCACATTTCCTACCACTCCTATACAATATACAAAATGTGAAGAAATTTCAAAGTACGTATATACATATCAATAAATTATTTTCATTGGCTTGTTGAAGTATTTATATTTTATTGTTTCGTTTTTTTACTTTATTTGAATTAATATAAGGATACATCAATAAATATCAATTCAAAATTCAGAGTGTTGACAATAGATCATATGGATAGATAGGACAAATTTAGTTAGTGTGGAATAAACAATAGAAAACTGTGGAATAAACAATAAAAAAACTACCAAAATTTTATCTTTTTGAAATTTTATTTTCAAACATGAGCTCCTACTATTTCAAAAACTTTTCCCAGAGACTCGTTTGAAAATAAATTTTCAAAGGGGTGCAAAATAAAAAATTTCTCCAAGAAACAAACAGAATATGGAAAATAAGCAGCTTAAACCAAACTAAACAAAGGCTAAATAGAGACCATATATATAAATGCAGACCTGATAAAGTTATACTAAACATGCAACCCTCAGTACACTTTTGATTTGAAAAAGAATAAATACTTAATTGGGACAAAACTGAAATTGAGTATAAATCTAAATTTTAAGTACCACCATGCCAAAAAAGTAATAAAGGAAAGAATCTGAAGTCGAAGATGTGAGTCGGTTATCAATCAGAAATCACATCTCAATCCGTCTTCAAGAACATGGTCCACATCGGCAAGTATCAATTCTACAGCAATATCTGTCTAACAGAAATGATGATTACTCTTTCCTAGATAGAGTTATATCCACATCAACCAAGTAACATTCTTCACCTAAATATGGAGGCATAATGGTCCACACTGACTGATGGAGACTTCCAACCACCTTTCATCGATCGATAGGGTTTATTTCCTCTACACCCATGACTTAGCCACTCTAGTTTTTCGGAAACCAACTATTCATCGAGTCACAATACCTCTATTAACTTGAGCATCAAAGAGTTTTCAAGAAAAACCCATATTTTATCTTCTTAAGGGCCCCCTTGACACAAATTTGTCAATGATAACCAACACATACCTTAGGAGTTAGCCTTCGTACTCTTCCAAATATTATAGACTGTAAGACTACGAAATCTGAAATTGAAAATCACGAACAAAATCTAATTAAGAAAAAACGAATACGCGGAGGCGAGATATGATCTCTTTCTTTAATTCAATAAATCTCCCACAGTGTGCCGGTTTGATGAGATTCTGAATCCCATGATACAACCTTGTTGAGACTATAATCGCGACACTCAATTATAGAATCTGCGAACTAGATCTACGATATACTCTCGAGACTCACTTTTAAGAAAATAAAAGATTGCTGGAAGCTTTTATTTTCTTTATTTGATTCAACTCAAATCTGATCTTTTTGATCTGATGATTTGAGAGGATGAGGTGAGACTTTATTTTATAGGGATCTGATGATTTTAGAGAATGAGGTGAGACTTTATTTTATAGGGAGAAGTTACTTGATCCCGAAGTTAGGGATAAGCTCTGCGAGATTCAGCTTGATCCGCAAGTTTAGAATATTGACATAATATTCTTTCTTATCGCGCAAGGATCAGCTCGAAATAAAATATTTCTGCCTTGTTTCGCAAAGATAAGGATTCGAGAATATTTACTAATTTATTTGGACGCAATCTAGAAACTTCTAGATATATCCAAATTTATGCAAAAAATTCTTTAGGGAATTAAATTAAATTATTAATAAAAAATTTTCCCAAAAAGAATAGGCCCTTGTGGCTCAAAGGCCCACATTCACCAAGACCCAAGCTCAAGCCCAGCTCGGCACAACGGCTGCGGATGTGTGTGGTTTTGCATAAAGTTCATCTCTCTCTCACTCTTTATCCAATGTGGGACATTTACTCATTTTGATACTTAGTCAAAATTACAAGTTTTATAAGCCTTTCAAGCTATCCACTTTGGAAATTCATTTCTCATTCAAATTAACTTCGATTTTGACATGTAACTACACTATCTTATAGTGCTCATTACAAGAATTCTAAATACCCCAAGATCCGGTCACTTCAATTCCAAAAATTTGGCTTAAGATATTTTTGTCAAAATTGAGTTTCAACATAGACTGCTTTTAATAATTTTCTACATAGTATTTCATGTAAAAGTAAAAATGATATTGAATATGTTGTAAGATCTTATACATAGCTTGAACTTGAGCAAAACACTTTTCTCCATATTGTTTTATAAATAGAAAAGTACAAAACAGAAAGTTACAATAAATATACGCAACTCTTGTAGGCACCTTCGAAATTGTTGTTACTATTAAATTGGAGATTTATTTGTTTATAAAAAAAACAATTAAGAGCAAGGATGACGGCATAAACATTGAACACGTCCTTGGGTTGAAGGCAAGCACATAATACGTCCTTTCAGACTCTTCATCAAACACCGAGCCATACACTCAATCTTAACACATCGGTCTTTGTTTAGAGTGCTCCAACACAGTTCTGGTTTCCCTTGCTCCATATTTCCCACCACTCCGTCTCCTATTACAGTAATATATGTGAACATAAAATCTTAATTTGTATATTTGAAATGGAAAAATATTATTTTATCTGTTTATCGTAAAGGTAGAAGTTATAAAGAAGCACGTGTCGTATATAAACAATAGATTGTAGTTTGAAACATTGATCTATTCTACACGAATGGAGAAGATTTTTGTTTTTTTGGTCGCTGGAAAAGAATTGTTTATGAAATGAAACCAATGAAAATATTTTTGATCAATCGACATCACAAACAATAATACTTCATACTATCTTAATACCACAGAGATTTAGAAACTATGGAATTAACCAAAATTTAAAGAAAATTCAAAATATCTTTAGGGTTAGTAATTTCCTAGGGCTAGGTACAAAAAGACAATGAACTCATTTTTTTCGCTAGATCTAATATGGATTTAACATAGAAAGTGTTGAACTCGATATTATAGAGTTCAAAACAAAAAAAAGTATTTGACAGAAATTTATATAATAACATAGTTGATTTTATATTTTTAAGAATTGATATGGTATTCAAAACTCGTTTCTTCTAAAACGAAGTTATGTGTGATATATTAAGATAATGAAAAATGTAAATACAAACCTAATACAAAAATTGTCAAGATAGTAAGAACCGTGAACGAGAGTTGAAAGGACTTCTTCATCCTAGGTGATTGAAATGAATTGATAGTGCTTAAAAATTAAATAACAAAGTGTAGCTATATCTAATAAATTAGATGTATTTCTCATTCAAACCTATCTAATTTAAGATATGTACCACCTTATCTTCCGAATTAAAGGATCTAGTTTGACCCAAGTTCCAAGTTTTTTCTCATATAATAGGTAAAATTAAAGACTTAAAATATGTTTTTTTTGTTTTTTACTAAAAGGTGAAATTCCTAAACCATACATCATTCATAACAGAGACGAGATCATGTAACATGACTCTATCATCAAAGATTGGAAACAATATAAAGGAATAGCAACTTGGTATTAAAAAGGCAAAAGAAAAAGTAATTTAAAGGAAACTAAAATTTGATTTATAAATAACAAAATATATTTGTTATGAAAATAGATGTAGTTAAGAAATTAGAAAATAGAGGTTGTAGTCCCTGGGCAGAGTTGGGTCCTTGGAGATGGGAGAGTGATTCGTTTTTGGAAGGATAAGTGTAAGCCATTGGTAGAATTGGTAACAGGGGAGTTATCGAATGAGGAGGCTGAGGTATGTGTCCGTGATCTATGGCGAGATGGTACGGGCTGGGAGCTTTCGAGAATTACACCGTTCGTATCTCAAACACAAGGTTACAACTGGCGGCCATAGTATTGGATAATGTTACGGGGGTAAAAGTTAGACTGTCCTGGGGTGAAAGACCGGATGGAAAATTCACGGTAAAGTCGGCTTACTCGCTTTTGAAAAAAGATGAATTACCGAGACCAAGTATGGAAAATCTGTTTGAATAGGTGTGGAGAGTTGTGGTACCAGAAAGAGTTAGAATGTTCCTTTGGTTAGTTGTACACCAAGTGATATTGACTAATGCGGAGAGATACCGAAGACATCTCTGCGACACGAGTTTATGCCAGATCTGTAAAAGTGGTTAAGAGTCTATCATCCATGTGCTTCAGGACTGTCCTGCAATGACGGGAATATGGAACATAATAGTTCCTCGGAGAAAGGTACATGCGTTCTTTGGACAGTCGTTATTGGGATGGATTTATGGGAACTTGGGTGATGGCACAGAAACAGAAGGTATGTGGGCTACGAGATTCGCAATGGCTCTTTCGTGGGGATGGAAATGGCCGTGTGGTGATGTGTTTGGGGTTATTGGGAATTGTCGAGACCGGATGTGATTTATTAAAGAGCAAGCTATGGAGGTCTTTAGTGCACACTCGATATACATAGGTCAAACGGATGGAGTAGTGAGGGAGGAAAGATTGATCGCGTGGAAACCTCCCAGAGATGGGTGGACTAAACTGAATACGGACGGCACGTCACAGGGTAATCCAGGCCTAGCTACAGCAGGTGGAGTCGTACGGGATGAAGAAGGTACCTGGTGTGGTGGGTTTGATTTGAATATATGTGTTTTCTCAGCACCGCTAGCTGAGTTGTGGGGAGTTTACTATGGTCTATATATAGCATGGGAGCAAGGGATCACGCACATGGAACTAGAAGTAGACTCGAAGATGGTTGTTGGTTTTCTACAGACAGGGATAAGTGATTCACACTCGCTGTCTAATTAACTATATGCATTTAGAATGGAGAGGTCAAAAGCCCAATAAATAGAGTAAAAAGCAACTTGAAATCAACTTTTTATTATTTTCCAAGATCATCTATTTTTATTTTTAATTTTGGTGAAAACCTCATAAAATCATTCTTTCTTATAGGGAGGAAGTATTATTTAGTTATGTAATGTAGGAAAATTTGAAATCAAATTCTTAGCTTTCGGCATAACTTTTCATTATATAATACAGTCCAACCGACATATGACTAACTCTTACCTCGACTCCAACCCATGAAAATTCACCATACGAAATCTTAGTACATTAATCTGAAGATACATATACACCATAGGACAAGACAAGATCAACAAGTTCTTCAAAAAGAACCAGCTAAACCAGAGTATGATATTCAACATTTCAACTTCAACCCAAAAAGAAAAAAAATGGAAAAGAATGAACGAATAAATATATATATAACCTCAATGTTACTATCAACATCGCAACTTCTAG
This sequence comes from Cardamine occulta, assembly GCA_028015245.1. NCBI lineage: Eukaryota > Viridiplantae > Streptophyta > Magnoliopsida > Brassicales > Brassicaceae > Cardamine > Cardamine occulta. Next base: position 11,145,431 of record CM051370.1, on the reverse strand, counting down.
GGAAAGAGACACCAAAAAAAAAAAAAAATCAGTAGGTCAATTAGAATTAAAGACATTTCAACAAATCTCAGTTCTCAACCAAGACGGGTACAAATCATACTCATTAGTTGGATTATTGTACTTGCTGCTCACAGTGTACTCTTGACTCCCAAGTGTCACTATCCTAAACTTCTTCGTGTCTTCATTGGCTTGTGACATAATTTTTGCTTCTTCTATGAGCTGTACACATTGCTTTCACCCGGTGTGATCCCTCCATTCATATCTGAAGGCGATATGTTTCCTTCTAGCACACGCACAACCTGTTGCTCGTTTTTACACCAATCAGTCGCTAAATTAGCATTTTAAATGACTAATACTTGGCAAAGTGAAAAAATAATGAAGCTAAAAAAACATGTTTAGATACAGCAAAACATAGGGCTACGAAACTAATAAAACCGAAATCAAACAGTAATTTCTTTAACTGATTAAACGGAAACCTAACCGGAAATGAAGCTATTGCAACTTAATCGACTCAAATAATCGAAAAATTCAACAAAAAAAATCGTATTTTTAGTTTAATTTTCTACTAAAATATATTTAATTATACGAAATATAAATAATTGAAATTGAAATTAGTTACTTATGCACATTTTTGGTAACATTTTCTACTCAAAACCAATCGAACCGAAAATTGAATAGAACTGAAAATATTTTGGTTCTACCTCACCTCAGTATACATATTTGAAAACCGAAAAACGTCCATCCCTAAAGAAAAGAATGATGGAATTACCTGGTCCATGCGAGGTCTGCGGCGAGCTGTATAGCGAACACAAGCTGCAGCACAAGCAACCATACGAGCCATCTCGTCTCGGTTATACTCATTATTCAGCTTTATGTCATCCAAACCTTCAAAGATTTTTTCTTCAACTGCTTTTATAAGCAATGGCCGTGCCTATACTTCCATTATTCACACACGTAGCATTTACTTCATTCAACAATCAAATCGTAAAAATCATATGAAAGTTAGATTATTAATACAAACAATTACCCAATCAACCAAGCTTTCATCTGCATAGACATAGTTGGCATCAACAGGGTGCCGCCCGGTTATTAGCTCCAAAAGTACAACACCAAATGAGTAAACATCTGACTTTTCTGTGAGCTTTCCGCTTGCAGCATATTCTGGAGCCAAATACCTAAAACCCCAAAACCAAAAAGTTTCAGAATTTGTATGATGATAATTAGGATTCACATACATTATAGAAACTGCATAAATGTACAAATTTAGTAACTTCAAGTTTATCTTTACCCAAAGGATCCCATCACACGTGTAGATACATGAGTGTTTGTATCAGAAGCAATCTTCGCAAGACCAAAATCAGCAACCTGAAAGATAGAAGAGAAACACAAAATACAAAGATTCTTCACAATTATATTGTACGAAGTTGCATACTTAATGGAAACATGAGAAAGTATATATAACTAATTCTTGAAATAGACAAATTCTTGAAATAGACCCTTTCAAAATTTTATTGTGAAAAGAAAACCATATCGTGTGAAATTATAACATATATAAGTTTTTTTTTAACAATAAAATTGTGAAATGATCCATTTTTAGATTTTTTCAAAAAAAAAAAAAAGAAGAGATAAATTGTACCTTTGCTTCAAATTTGAAATCAATCAATATGTTTGCCGCCTTAATGTCACGGTCGATGATTTTAGGATTGCCTGATATATAAATGTGTACCGAGTAAAAAAAACATGGCCTATATTTGTTACACAACTATATATATTTTTCTTATTTAGACTTACAATTTTCATGAAGATAAGACAATCCTTTGGCAGAACCAATAGCAATCTTCAATCTTGAGCTCCATTCCAAAGGAGGCCGTCCCTTCCCTATCCCAAAAAAATTCCCAAAAAAATTATCACTAGTTATAAAACGATAAAGCATGCAATAAACCATAGAAGAGTTAGTTTAGTTTCTCTAACCATGGAGATGAAACTCAAGAGTGTCGTTAGGAACAAACTCATAAACAAGCAATCTTTGAGCATCGGCGATACAATAACCAACAAGAGCAACCAAATGGTTATGGTGAACGCGACTAATTATCTCGACTTCAGCCTGGAACTCTCTTTCTCCCTGAGAACTTCCAGCTTTCAACTGTTTCACAGCAATGTCCTTTCCATTAGGTAATATACCTTTAAACACGTATCCGAATCCGCCTTGTCCTAACAAATTTTCTTCAGAGAATCCATCGGTGGCTATAGCTAGCTCCTCATAACTGAAAGGGCCTTTATAGTTATTGCTCAATACAAGCCCTGGTGATGGTGGACGAAGAAATGAATGATCTGAGTAGTTTGAGCTAGAACCGCCGCTGCTACTGCTCATGAAAGGTGGCTGACGTGGTAATGGAGAGAGAAGCTTCAGTGGTGGCAGTGATATTACCATGTGATCCGAAGGTGGCGTTGCATTTTGTTGCTTCTGTCCAACGTAAGAGGCTCCATCTGAGAATTACAAGAACATCAAATCTATAAAAATGGTTTCTCTATACAAGTTTGAAGATGTTTTCATATACATTTTTCTCAAAATGTAATTAGGTTATGGATGGATTATATGGAGCCGAGCAGAAGGAAGCGTAAAGAAAACAAGAAAATTTGGATAAATCATATAAATAAGGAACAATATATATAGTTCAAGATTTGATTTCTTGATTTATAATCTAATTGAGATCTGTGTTTGACCTTTGGGAGAAGAACGTGTTTCGTTGTCTTTTACTCGTTTCTTCTTATAAAAGAAACAAATCAAAGTCAAAACCACAAGCACAACAACAACTCCTCCGATAGCGATCCCGACCCCCACTCCTACTGATAATCCGCCCGGAGAGGAAGTTCCAAGAGATTCCCTGCCTGAGGGACTCGCCGGAAATGGAGTTCCCAATACAGGCCGATTGGGTGTAGAGGGAGATGGATGCAGAGGAGGAGAACCAAACGAGAAAGCTGGGGGAGATGGATGCAGAGGAGGAGAACCAAGCGAGTCAGCTGGAGGAAAGATAGGTTCAATAGAAGGCAACGGAGCTTCAAAAGGTGGAAGAAAGGCCGGTGGTTGCAGATCAGAAGAAGCCATATTTCTTCGCAGTTAGAAAATTTAAGAGACAAGACAATGAAAATGGAAAATGATACTAAGTAGGAGACGAAAATGTGATCTGCTGTCTCAGAATTGAGTTTTGATTACTTCTAACGAAATTTGGAAAATGGAACTGTACATTTTGGGGTACACGTCTATTAATTTTTTAACTTCATATCATATCTTAATAAAATGTTAATTCACTCATTCTTAACATCTTGAACGAGATTACTTGTGCATGAAGTTATCCATCATTATCATTCACAACATACAATTCACTTATATGTCATCAATTCGCATGAAGTCATACTATATGATCATAACGAATCATGCATGTTTATATCATCATAAAACATCACACGCAAACAATCAATTCAACATATACAACGGCCATATTTTTAAGAACTTTTGGTCTAATGAGAATATAGAGACGAAATTATCAACATATTGTTCTTAGCGTATTAAACTGCATGGAGAAATTTTTGTATGTGTACAAAACAGTTGGGATTCTACTTGGTCCAAAGCGAAGGAAACAACAGGAGTGCACCCGCACAAATTCAAGGCCACCTATTACAATATTGACGTTTCCCCTAATTTATTAGTATATTTACTATTATCTAACATCAAGTTACACCAAAATAATTCATTGAAACAACGGACAATGAAAATTAATATTTTGGTAATCAACTTCAATCAAGGTTCTTAATAACAGGCCAAGTTTATCATAGGAGTCGGGCAGAGTTCCAGATAATAATATGTTTTATTTAAATAATTGTTATTGTATCAATTCGATTTATAGACCTTAGAACAACCAAGGGGGCCACGACTCCCCAAATCGAAGAGAAAAATAAAATAAAAGGAAGTCAACGATATTTTGTTAGATATGGTTTAGTCAAAAAATTTAGCTTTTGTCAAACTGGTTTCCACGCTCGATTGATCGAAATACAAATTTAATACCAGAGACCCTATGGCTTGAACTAACCGATTTTATTTAAAGTGAACTAAAAAGATCAAAGCAAAGTTTCATAGAAAATAAGAAAATATACCCCTAAATTTATATATTGTTGAATGAGGCTAGTGATTGAAGATTTTGTTTTGTTTCTTCTTTTTCATCTATGGTTTTGTAAGTATCAAACTGTTGAATCGTAGGCTCAAATCAATAGAATTTAGGGTTTTAAAGATTAAAGTTTGAAGAATAAGATATTTTTATTGATGATTGATGAACAAATAACAAGAGAATTAGAGTTTTGAGCAAAAAAAAACAAAAGCGATATGAAATATAGAATTTACGGCTTCTTAGCGATTGCTCCATGAATTTTAATGTCTCGAGTTCTTCTTCTACAGTGAATTTAGGACGGTTTAAGTCTGTTTTGGCCTTGATCGAATTTTTTTTTATTTTTTCACTCTTTTCTTTTCTGATTAGGTTTCCCTTTTTTCAGGTTGGCGCCGTTCTACTTAGGTCGGTGCTTAGTTCTCTGTGGATCAAAATTGATTAGGCTTAAAAATGAATTGATTTTGATTTGGATCGGATTTATGACAGGGTGCTAAATCCAGTATCAACACAAACTTTAGCTCTTTATTTTATTTCAATCGAAGTTGACCAAAAATAAAACCTTATATATTGAAATTTTAAGTTCTTATATTTGTTTCTATTAACAAAGCCTCATATGATTGTACTTGTAGCTTCGGACAAAAAACAATCTACCATCTAAGAGCATATTTAGTGGAAATCTCTAAGGAGAGTTTGTCATGTTAAGAAAAATAATAATAATGAAAAAGTAGAAAAGAGAAGGAGGAGTCTCTATGGTGAGTCTCTCAAATAAGAGACTTTAAGAGACCTATGAGAACTTCATCCAACATGTGTCTATCATTTATTGGTTAAATCTTTTTAAAAATTTTAAAATTTACATATATAATCAGTTTATATTAAAATATCAATATTTTGTTTGAATGTGGTTGCTCTAATCTTTCTACTTCTTTTGTTTTTGTTTTTTACCGAGTCTTCTTTTATTTGATAAAGAAACATACAAAAAATTAGCTTTCCATTTCGATATTAAAAAAGGTTACTGATTTAGACGATTTTCATTTTATTTTGAATATAGTTATTTGTCATATTTCCCTCACATATATTCTTAATTATCAAAAGATATTATTATCAAGAGATATTGCAGGTGTTCTTCTTTTTCACAAGCTCCCATGGGCTGAGCTCAACATCTCCCTGACTTTAGTTTGTTACTGTTCTACAATGAGTTGATCGAAAATATCTATGTTATGATACTAGGGTATGTCCTTTGGTCTTTTTGTTATTTCAAAGTTGATGAAGCTTGAAATCTATTGAAATAAGTGGTGTAAGTATTTCATTTAGGATGCTTTAGATACCAATTCTTTTTTTTAACCCCAATGGGTACATATAACCTGATAGGATAATGCCGAATAAAATCCAAAGTAAATAAAACCCGCTCAATTTAGGCCAAATCTTTTTTAACACAATATATAAGTCTGCAAGCTCAATATTTGATATGTATTTCGGGTACCCAGTAGATAAAAACACATTCTTAAAATCCATACAAGTGAAGTAATCAACAAACGAAGATCAAGTGAAGTAAAACCCATATTTTTCTAAAATTCTAAGGAAGAAGTCAGATTGCAGTTGATGGACCTACATGTAAATTCAAGAAAAAATACATGACAAAAGTTACATTGAATGTGATAAGATTGGCCAAGCCATGAGTACAATGGTACAAGGGTGTTTGGTTTCCTTACGCAACACCTAAGTATTCATTCATAATGTGATCGGCAATACATAATTGGCTTTTGACACAGAGTACTCTGTGCGTTCTGTGTGACAACATGGAAGAGACGAGGAACATTTATTTTTTCGTGTTGGTATTCTTCAAAAATCTGGAAGAGTTTAGTTTAGTGGCTCCTTCTGAATAACTACTCAACCGATTGGAATACTCTCATGACATTCATATATAGCCCTAATCTCCCACACATCAACATGTTCTTGATGTCGTATGTCTTTCAAGCAAAATTATATTATGTTTGGAATGAGAGAAATGCTCGCAGACATGGTGAAAATGGCTCACCGACCGACTGTCCCATCAAACTCATTAATAAGAACGTCCGTAACCATCTCAGCTCAATTCGTAACCTTGATGACCATCGATACGAGGAAGGTTTATAAGTGTGGTTTGCCACAAATTTCACATCCTAAACCAATATCGATCTATTTTTAAATGTACCTTATACTTATCAATTTAAATCGATGCATTCATTTAAATAAATAACAAATGGGTTAAATATAATTTTACATTCATTAAAAAACAAAAAATTGATGTACCTAGACGGTGGAGACTTAGTCAAAAGACACATTTATCATCGAGAAAAGCCCAACTATACCAATAAATGTCCACATTTATCATTGAGAAAATCTCAATCATACCAATAAATGTCCATTACACGGAAGTAAATATATCACAATCCTATACATAAAACACGTAAAACGGGATATACTAGTTTAAACCATTAAATCAGTTTTGTATTTTATGTTTCAATTACCTCACGAAAAAAGTAAAGAGAAACAACCAATGTTTTAAAAATCGGACCACATACCAACTTGTCATCATTACTAGATGATTGGTCGAACCAGTTTAACCGGTCGAACCGAATTTTTGAATATATATATATATATATATATATATATATATATAAACCACTAAATTTAAAGAAACAGAAAATATGATTAAAATTTTATTATTGTGTATTTAAACAAAAAAAATATTTGAACAATATATTGATTATTTAAACTTATACAAATAAATAATAAGACACTAAATATGATTTGTTCTCTAAAAGTAGACTTAAAAAATTAGAAGAAAAATAACGTAAGATAGATAGATATCAAAATTTATAATCAATTTAAACAAAAAAAACATTGTTCTTTATAATAATTATTAAATAAAAACAAAATTGAAAAGTAAAAATGATGAATTTGAATTATGGTTTAAATATTGACTCAAAAACTCTAATTTAATAAAATTATAACATAAATTTTGTGAATCAGGTTTTGTTATTGAACCAAATCATCGATTTTTTACCGATTTTACTAATTTTGTTTAAATCCGGGGTTTGTCTTGACCCAGAACCGGTTAAGTGGTCAATTTTTGGTTGGACCAGTTTGGACTGGGTTTAAAAACATTGAAAAATAAGACTATTCACGTGTAATGCAAGTATGCAACCCACTTGGCTCATTAAACTAAAACATGGCATTGACTTTTCGCCGAAGACTTACAAAACTTAAAGACACTTAATAGACGACTAAGTCGTTGACAACTTCATCCTTATCTATTATATCTTTACTATTTTCTATATAAATGCATAAACATGAGTCCTACTCATTAGTAAACGAAAAGGGAATAAAGAGATGGTATCTTCTAAAGTCTCTTCCATGCATCTCTTTTCATTCTTCTTTTTATGTTTCCTCATATAGATAAAATCCTTGGCGCTGAGAAGGAAATTCGCAAACTCAGTGAGTGTTTTTTGTCTTTAAGTATTCCAAGTCATTACTATTTTTACTTTATTTGTGAGGTTTCTTTTTGGTTCAAACATTATTAGTTAGGTTTACTTAAGTGCATGTTTTGAGTTTTTTTTTTTTTAAATGTGTTTTATATAGGCAGGGTACTGTTTAATCCTGATTTTGGTTTAGGTTTTTCTGAATGTTTGATTTTAAGATTAAAAATAAATTAACAAAAGTAAAACGGAATCTAAATTAGAACAATTTGATACAATGTCGAATGATTTTACATTATAGACAAAATAAAATAATTTTACTTGTACCACGATCTGATTTGGTTTTAAGTTTGGTTTAACTGGATTGAAAAGACAAAATATCACTAAATTTACCAAACCTTGATACTCTAACATGTATGAGCGAGTAACTATGTAATGTATGCGTAAAGCGTTTGATTGGTGTTGGTGCAGAAGAAACAAACCAAGTTGATCAAGTGACGGTCCAAAAGCGCATTCTGGTTGAATATATGCAGCGTACGCCTTATCAAAAGCCTCAAAAAAAAAATTCAGGTGTTCTGGAGGCAATTCCAAATCGTGCCCTCACTGAAGGGTATCCCTTGGAGGACTACCCCCCTCCCCCTCCTCCCCTAGAGAATATTTTCTCCCCTGATCCCTCTCCCCCTGCTCCCTCTCCCCTAGAGAATATCTCTTTCCCTATATTACCCCCTCGTTCCCCTCGTCCACCTGATGATGGCTTCCCCTCGTCCTTTTATCCCCCTATCCCAGAGAATCCCGTCTCCCAGAATTTTCCCCAATCTCTGCCCCTACTCGCCCAAAGTACTTCACTACGACTTCAAATGCGTCTTTAAATATGTGCACGTTTTCTTATATGTGGTTTATTTTGCCATTTCTCTTGTTCACATTTTTTTAATGTGTGCACGTCTTTACCTATTTCTCTTGTTCTTTATCTATATGCATGCATGTGTTTATCATATTTTACTTATTTATGGAATACAATATGTCCCATCAAATATCCATATTGGGAAGTAGTCCTAATCAAAATAAAATTGAATTAAATGATATGATACCATGATTGTTTAGACCCCTCTTCGAAAAAAATCCGTCAGATCCAAAGCCTTTTCTCTCGTGAAGAAGAAGAAGGAAGAAGAAAGAAAAGAAGAACGAAGAAGAAGGAAGCAGAGAAACAAAATTTTCTCTCGTGAAAGAGGAGAAGAGATTAGAAAGATGAAATGAGGTTTAGAAAACTAGAATTTTTTGTTTATATATGATGTTCCCTTAGCCGATTGGTTTCCGATTACCGAACCGAACCGACCCAAAATCCGATAACTAATTTAATTGATTCTTTTTGGTTTAGTGCTTGATTTGAATCGGTAACCGAACCCGAGTACTTCGGTTTGGACCGACCCTAACCGAATAATCTGATTCGCAAGCCCATGGCTAGAAGTAAACAAGATCCACAAAAACGGAGGTAAGGTAAATCCATCTTGACGAAAGAGACGCCAAAGAAAAACTAGTGACGAAAGAGGAAGATGCGTAGGAACTCTCTTCTTCTTCTTCTTCCATGACGACGAGTCTGATCTGCGAATCGTTATGTATTCTATATTCCGTAGAGATTCTTCCGATCTGTGAATCGTTCTGTATTCTGAACGGCATCGTAGATCCGGTTGGTGGTTCGATGGATCTTCGTTTTCATCGGTAAATTTGACGTAGACCTGACTTTTTCTTTAGGTGACTTTCATCTCCTATTTCTTTCATTAAATAGAGTTAGTGTTGAGCTTTAATTTGGACTTGGAAATATATTTTTTTTGTTTTTGGGCTGTAGTAAACCGAACAAACCGAATTTTTTAAAATTTCGATTCAATTTCAGAATAGATTTATTTTTTGAAAATTATTTTATTTTAAAAAAAAACTAAAACTCTTTTCTGATATCAAATCAACATAACTTAAGTTATCAATCTATACTATTTTAAAGGATAACATTTTTGAAATAAAACTTTTCCTTAATACTTATTTACTATATTTTCCATTACAGTATTAATACCAAAAATATTTATAGTATGAATTGGATCAATTGGCCAAAGCAAATTTTTATGAAATAACATTTGGTATAGACTATAGATATAAATTTGTTAATATAGCTAAAGATATTTACACTATATTCTATATCTTTAATAGATTAAAAATTTGTATTTCTTCTTTATCATCAACATTTCTCTTCTTACTTACTGTATAATTAGTATTTTATCATCAAAAATTTTCTTCTTACTAAGATTTATCATATGAACATAAAATAACTTATAAATATCTAAATATCTAGCTAGCTTTTAAAAAATATCTCAGCTAGCTTTATAATATCTAGCTAACATATTTTAGTAATAACTTTTAAATGATGATGATAAAATAATAACAAAAAATATCTATTACTAATACTACATATACTAACTTATAAATATTTCAATCATTCATCATAAAACACAAATTATAATCTAATATTCTAGTAAAACATACAATAATTGTTCAACAAATGAAACTTCAAAAAAAAAATGATATCATTATCATTGCAGGGTGCGTAACAGTTCATAGTTTGTAATTTATATGATGATTATGCTAATAGCTTAGCTGGGTGCGATTAGGAAAGCGCCAAAGAAGTAAACAAGATCCACAAAAACTCAGGTAAGGGTAAATCTGTCTTTTCACATACCAAAAAATATAAAAAGACTAGTGACGAAAGAGGAAGACGCGGACGAACTCTCAATTTCTTAATCTATTCTCTTCTCTTCTTCTTCTTCTTCTTCTCCACAAGAAGATTCTCCTAAATCTCTCTCCACAAAATCCTCTCAAAATCTCCCCTAAAATTATAGATTTGGGGGGAAAAGAAAAAGTTGTTTGTAGCTGAGACGTCGGTGGAAGAAATGAACAGACAAAGCGGTGGTGGACAGCGGCTGAGATCCGCAAGACCCACCACAATTCACGATTGTGCTCTCTCCGGTGATCTCATTACTTTACAGAGACTTCTCAAAGAAAATCCTTCTCTTCTCAATGAACGCAATCCCGTCGTATAATTTCCTAATTCTCTTCCATTTCTTGCCACTTTCTTTTTTTTTTTCTTCCTGAATCTAAATCTGTTAAAATCTATAATAGTTTGAATTTTGAAAACTCGTTTTGGTAATCTGCAGAGAAATCATGATCTTCTTCAAGCTCTATATATATGTCAATGAATATAATTTGAATTGTGTTTTTGATTTTGGAATTTGTAGATGTATCATACGCCGCTTCATGTATCTGCTGGTAACGGTAATGTTGATATTGTTAAGTATCTTCTCGCTTGGACTGGATCCGATAAAGTTGAATTGGAAGCTATGAATACTGTAAGCAGTTTTGATTCTTTATTCTTCTATTTTGGAGCTTTTGATTTTGTATTAATCTTATTCACCAATGTTCTTCAGTATGGTGAGACTCCGTTGCATATGGCAGCTAAGAATGGTTGCAATGAAGCTGCTAAGCTACTTCTTGAGCATGGTGCTTTTATTGAAGCTAAAGCCAGTGTAATTTTCCTCTCTTTCTCTTTAGTTATTATATGTCTGCTCTACTTGATTGATCTGAAGATGGGAATAATAAACAACTATGAGAATAGCTTGGATTGATTTGGTTTTGGTTTATGTAGAATGGTATGACACCATTGCATCTCGCGGTATGGTACTCGATTACTTCGAAAGACATCTCAACTGTTAAGACTCTGCTTGATCATAACGCAGATTGCAACGCAAAAGATAATGTATGTTCCTCTTGGTTCTTTTGATTTTCGTAATGATAAAGAGTAAACAATCATGTAGTAAGCTGTGGAGTTTTTTTTTTTTTGCGTTTTCTAGGAAGGGATGACTCCTTTGGATCATTTACCTCAAGGCAGTGAGAAGTTACGGGAATTGTTGCGTTGGTTTCTACAAGAGCAGAGGAAAAGAAGTGCGCTTGAGCAATGTGGTAAGACAAAAGCCAAGATGGATTTACTTGAGGATGAGTTGTCAAATATTGTTGGATTAAGTGAGCTGAAGACACAACTGCGGAAATGGGCAAAAGGAATGCTTTTAGATGAGAGGCGTAGAGCTCTTGGGCTTAACATTGGAACTCGAAGACCTCCTCATATGGCATTTCTTGGAAATCCTGGAACAGGTGAGACGAAAAGATTTATACTTTTTGGTTCTTTGTCTTCAAATCAAACCAATACATGACTGTTTTTAGTTGATCCACAAACACAGGTAAAACCATGATAGCTCGAGTTCTCGGGAAGTTGCTTAACACGGTTGGGATTTTACCAACCGACAAGGTAACAGAGGTGCAGCGTACAGACTTGGTTGGTGAGTTTGTTGGTCATACAGGGCCAAAGACCAGGAGAAAGGTGACAACCACCGTTCAGAACATTCTGATTTTACTTATGGGTTTGGTTCTGAGAATCTAAAATCTTTCAATCTCTGAACAGATCCAAGAAGCCGAGGGAGGAATTCTGTTTGTGGATGAAGCTTACCGTTTAATCCCAATGCAAAAGGCAGATGACAAGGACTACGGTCTAGAAGCTCTGGAAGAAATAATGTCAGTCATGGACACAGGGAAAATCGTGGTGATATTCGCGGGTTACTGCGAGCCCATGAAGCGTGTGATAGCATCAAACGAAGGGTTTTGCAGAAGGGTCACAAAGTTTTTCAATTTCAGCGACTTCAGTGCAAAGGAACTGGCGCAGATACTGCACATCAAGATGAACAACCAGAGAGAAGACACTCTGTTCTACGGTTTCAAATTGCATGAGTCGTGCACTCTTCAGGAGATAGCATCAGTGATAGAGAGTGAAACAACCGAGAAGCAGAGGAAGGAGATGAACGGAGGATTGGTGGATACATTGTTCGTTAACGCGAGGGAGAATCTTGATCTTCGGCTTAGCTTTGAATGTGTTGACACTGAGGAGATTTGTACAATCAAGTTGGAGGATTTAGAGGCCGGGCTTCGAGTTTTCTCGCAGTGAAAAAAAGGTTTCAGATTCAAAATTCTGATTGCAAATAATTGGTTAGTAGTATTACAATCGTATTGATTCAATTCTTTACATTCTATTCTTTTATGTTTTGTCCCCTTCAAGATTTTGTAGGAGGAGAGGCTTTGGTTTCAAATTCCATTGTCTGATCGATCTATTATTTGTGTTGTATTACTACTTACTTATATTACTACTTTTCTTATATTTTTTGTGAAATATTTTGCTGTTTGTTTGATTTCATACTGTTATTTTACTTATTTATGATGCTAACGAGTAAACGTAAAAGTGTTAGGTTTGGTTGGTTGAACCAAAATTATCTGAGCATTTATTTGATTTCTTTAAATTTTGGATAGTGATTGTAGTTAATCTGAGTTTCGTGTTATCCGAATCATTTGTCTAATACAATGTTTATTAACTCTCATCAGTCTAATATTATAGCACTCGATATTATCTCAAACTTTCTGCACATTCGATATTCAAGTAAGATATTTGGTCCATCATTTTGGATACATCAAGTACGTCCAAAGCTTGGATTAGTGTGATCAAAACTACATCTTGTCGGGACTGTCTCATGTTTGCAAGTGATCAATTCAAGATCCAAAATCTAGAGCTCACCAAAACCCTTGCAATCTTTTGCTACTCATCAAACACTGAACATATATGACGTATAAAATGTTTTAATGTGCACTCAGTACTCAGTACCGTGAGAATTAACACCATAGTTTGATGGTACTTTTAGAGCCAGTCCTAATTACTAGCAAGACAAGCTTTGGCTTGCGGCTGTTCAATGTTTTATTAATTTACTTAACTACTATTTATGGAAAAATGTCTTTCGGTGAAAAGAGGTGGATGGTTTAAGTAACTCTCCCAAGTTAATTTTTAAAAAATTTTAACTTTTTATAAACTAATAATTAATTAGCCAAATAATTAATTAATTTATAAGGTCTTTGGTAGGATGAATCATTAAAGTCGTTTTAATAGTACCTCACATACTGTACAATTAAATTATTTCATAAGTGGTTTAGATAAACAGTCAAAATTTAATAACTTGAATAAAATTTTAGATTATACATATATAACTTGGAAGGTATTTATTGAATTATTAATTTGAAAATAACTTTAAGAGTATAAAAAAGAGATTGGGAACAAGTCAACAACCTATTTTCATGTCTTTTCCTTTTCTTTTGATATTGATTTGATAAGACGTTAATATATACAAATGAATTGGCACTGTGTCAAAAGGACTTATTTGATAATAGAGACTAAAATTTTTATAAAAGAAAGCACTTTTAAGGGACAAAGATTGCTTGGTTAAAAATTGAAACCTTTAATCCAATCAAAATCACACACATCAAATATTCAAAAACACTAATTTATAGTTTAAACCACCACCTAGAAACCCAATATCATAATTTAAAAATCTACCAATTAAGTAATGAAAAGATTATGTAAATTTAACTTAAGAGGACGTGGGTCAAATGCTAACCACATGCTAGGTGCATTATAAAAATATAAATTGCTTGAATAAAACAACAATGTATAGCACCAAAAGCAGCATGGTCCTTGATTCGCCGGATCCTAAGAGACAATGACTTCCTCTAATCGGCCAACCCTTTTTCAATTTTCTTATATTCTCTCTTTTCTTTTATAGTATATATTTCCATTTATGTCGAGTCTTACGCATTTGATTTAGACAAGAAATACTACTCGAATTAGCTAATCCATAAGCAATATAGGGCAATAGTTTACTTTGTTTGCTAATTAATAGTATAAATTTAAAAAATAAAGACGACCTCTTTTAATGGATGGATACTAGACAGTTTACAATTAACATATTCGATTTCTATAGAAATTTATTGGGCAAAAGGATGTGCTATGTTTAATTATTTGCCTATAAAGTTTGAGACAATATTTTTAAGGAAAATATCGAATACTTTTCATAAATTAATTTTAGAAAGACAAACTAAGCTAACATATAACAAATACCTGGAATATAATCTCTTAAAAATTATATTGAAATCAATTCATAATACATAGTCAAATAAAGAATAAGTAATTAAATACTTAATTTTACAAATTGATTGAAATATTATGAAAATTTATTTAAATTTCACTCTTTTGCAACTTAACGAAACAATCATAGCTGCCTAAAGTTGCTATATTTTTGTTTTTTGTTTTTTTTGGTTTATAAAAAGGTTAATTTTTTTTAATTGCTAGAGTATGATGTATGAGAATCGTAGAGACGACAATCAAAGTATGGGACCAGCACATCTACTAAGAGATTTAGCCACTATCTGCAAACCGACACGCGTCCTGCTTATGAGACATGAGGTGGTCCATTTAGATTAATCGTTGTTTAATACTTTCCTTAATTAACCCAATGAGTGTTCGAAACGTTTTGGGCCGACCAAAGTCCTGTGGCTAACTGTCACGTCTGAAATTTTTAACAAATACATACTCACTTTTAGATTGACAGTAAAATTGGTGCATCGTGTTTGGGATATGCTTGAATCTGAGTGGGTGGCTCGTTGACCTCTTGTACCACTCGATTTAGTGTCGCCTCATAAGCTTAAAGACTATATTTATACCATCTTGATTTATTCCGTTTATGTATTTTTTCTTATCTACAATACTTTTGTTTATAGACATGACTCGAAATCACAATCCTTGTCCTCTTGCGGAGGTAGGAAATAAATATGAAGGGTGCTACCAATGGGTGCATTTAACCATTTTGCTGCTAATAAATATGATATCTAGTGTGAAAATCAAATTAATAGTATATATTTTTATAGGATGCATTTGCACCCATTGTTTCTATGGTGGCTCCGCCCCTGGTGAAAGATGATCGTTTGGAAATTTAGAACTATTTAGAAGCGCAATATAATTTTTAACTCAAATAAAAATAAGGATTCATAATACTCCTATACTTTGAAACGTAATCTAAATAATATTTAAACAAGAAAAGAAACTAAAATCTACTCATCCAAAAACATATAGATTGTGCTCATTCTATGTTTCTTCTCATAGGTCATTTACATCCTAAGAGGTATCTAGGAGATTATGCTCCCCAAAATCTCTCATCGCTAGTTTATTTTTGAAGGTTCTTTACTGTCATTTTATCTCGAAGATCTTTTAACTCGCTGTCATTTTTCTCCTTGCAATCTCTCACTTTCTTTCTACTCCCTAAAGGTCATTGCCGTCTGCACAAACCCAGAGGTCTTCATCTCCTAAGAGGCATCTAGGAGATAATGTTTTCTATAAGTTTTTCACAAATTTTTGCTTCCAAAGATTCTTCACCATATGCTTGCTCTCCATAAGTCTTTCATCTTCTATTCACTTTCCGTAGGTTTTCACTATATGCTTTCTACGCGGATCCATTACGGTTTGTACATATCCTCCAACCGTTTTTCAATACTGATCTCCAAAGGTTTCTCGCCATCTAGGATCCATCCAAGAAGCTTTTACATATAGAGGACGAGCCACCATCTAATTCTATGGGATAGTATACTACTATACTACTATTTTTTTCAGTGAGTGCAAGGTAAACTTGTTCCCTATAGGTTAAATCTGTCATCTGGAAGATCCAAAATTGAGCAACAGTTTAAGAAGAAAATTTGTCCCAACAACCCAATGAATTTGTTATTTATTAGCATAAGCATAAAATAAGAATATGTATATACATATATTGAAGTTGAAAGCAACTGGTAGCAACTGATATTTATTTTCAACAAAACCGGAAAAAATCTTAAACATGCGCAACTACTTTTGCAGAAACTTGACGCTTGCAATAGAAGTTTGAATCATATCGATAATGTATGTACATATGGTATCTATCCTTGCGATGAAAGCATATAAGAAAGTAACTTTTTTTATTCCATCTTTTTTTTGTAGGGGAAATAATTAAAGTATCTACATATATATCCATTTTATAAGTACATTAACGAAAAAGTGAAAGCCATTTGGATGAAGTTTAATAAAATTTATTTAATTTCAAATAAATATTATAAAAGCATGCAACTAAAGTATAAAAAGTGAAGCCTATTTTGTTGTTATTACAAAAGAGAAATAGCTTTAATACTTAATTAAAAAACAAAAATCAAAACAACAACCAAAGAAGATCAAAATTGTTGTTATTACAAGTGTGAATAAACTACAAATCCCCTGGAAATACTTTAAGAAAACAAAAACAAAGTCAACATATAAACTTTTTAACAATATAATCGGAAAATAAATACTGTCAAAAACTTTCTATAAACGATGTAAAATCAATCACCTGACTCTTGTCTCCCTGTTCTATACTCACGTAAACTAACAACTGTTTGATCTATCCTTATTTTTTTCTTTCTTTTAGTTATACATTAATAATTAATAAAAACAAAAACAAAAACAAATAAAATAATAACAAAAGATCATATATCATGTGAAGCTAAACGCTAAAAGCCACCTCGAAATAGAGAAAACGGATAAGGCGGTGTTTGTGGATTTGACTCTACAACTCCTCCAAACGTCGCCGTTTCTTTATACCTTGTTTCTCCCTGAATATTCCCACATCCTCCGTTATTAACACTTTCCGGCAACGACAACGTCGACGTAGACGTCAAAGATGATGAAGTCGAAGATGAAGAAGTCACCAAACCGGTCTCATAATTACCAAACTGTCCTATTTGTTGTGTCATCGGAATAACCCACCCAAGTGAACTCTCGGGCGACTGATTACAATAAAGATTCTCCGGAGACGGTGATGATGAACTCACTCCAAACACTTTCCCATCTTCTTCATCATCCTCTGACTTCACCATAGTGACACGACGTTTCTTGTTATCCGAGACTTGCTTTGTCTTCTCTTTCTCGAGCATCATCCTCGGGAGGAGATTAGGATCTTCCACGACTTTGTAAAGAAACGCCATCATCTGCTCCGGTCTTCTCTCCGTCGCTTCGATCCTTTGGTTCATCCTTTGAATCTCCACCTCTAGCTCTCTCTGCTCGTCTTTCAATCGTTCGATCTCTCTTACGACCTCACCGTCCTCCGAATCTTGACCGTACATCCCACGCGCGTGTTTCCTACGCGCTATGTTCTTTAGCAAATGTTTCTGTCCTCTCAGAAAATGTTCGTTCGCGAACTCCCACCGGTCCGGATCCACTTTCCTAAATCCCTGTCAAAAATATAAAATCAAAATTCAAGATTAGTTAACAAAAACAAGATTTGATTATTCTTGGCCACTATATAATCTTGAAAAGATCAAGAATGGGAAGAAATACAGAGTAAAGTGAAATTATTACATAGGTGTTGAGTTGGCGAACGAAGCTGCTGAAATTGTTGTGTTTGAAATAAGCAGGCAAGACTCGTTGAGAGAAGTCGAGAGGGTCAACGACGATGAAGCTGTTGTGAGCTGGTCCCCAAGTGATGAGCCAATCGGTCGAAGGATCGGTGACCATCTGATATGTTTTCACTATGAAAGGTGCGATCACGTTGGTGTTTTGGTTGGTGGTGGTGTTGTTATTATTGTCGTCCTCCATTTTTTTTTTGTTTCTCTCTATCTTGTTGTGTTTTCGTTTTATATGTTTGTTGTTCGTAAAGAAATTAAGGAGTAGCCTTGTTGGTTTATATAAACAAAATAAATAGGAAAAAAGAAATGGAGAAATAAGTGTGACAGTGAGACGGTGTGACGTGGCTTGCTTTTGTGATAACGTGGCGAGTTTCGTGTTTTTGCTTTTTACGGTGTCACAGGCAACTGTGGGACCCATTCAGATTGCCCCAAAGCCTTAATTAGGTCGTTAGCAATTTTCTTATATGACAAGTTATTTGATCCAGCAAAGTGTGAAACATAGTTGGCTGTGTTACGATTCTTATTGATTAAGTTGCTTTGTGTGATCTTTGTTAGCAAGAATCAAAGAAAAAAAAAATACAAGAATTTTGCCACTTAAGTAGGTAAGTTTCGGTGGAGTTCATGATATGATGATGATAGTACAGTGATACAATTTGAGAAAGTTTTTTTCTGAAATCCAACTACTCGTGACAAGCCCATCAACTGTCTCGCATAGTCCTATAGAACTCAAGACGTTGCGTTTCATCTTAGACAGTGGATTTTGACAAACCCACATCAACATCTTCACTCATCATCGTCTGAAACCCTAGAGTGCCTCTTCGAGTTCATCAAAATTCCTTGGTCATGAGTTCGCTTTGATTCCAAATGAACTTCATGTGAAGATTATAAGAATTACGCATTAAAATAATTTGAGAAACTTCTTCGACCACTTTTATGAAAAAAGAATACCTTAAGCTAAAAAGAATACCTTAAGCTAGAATACATATAGCTTAACATTTTGTCGGTCATATCCTCTGGCTAGAAAGTACCTCGTCCTTCAGCCCAACTCATCTCTTCCATTGACCACGATGTCCGTAACATAATCTCTTTACTTCTAACTCCAGGATCTTCTAAGCTGCGCGATGGACTTATCATTTGGTTTGGATGCAGAAGATAAATCACTTCTTTGAAAATTAAACTAAAGCGGCAATTTCTCACTTTTTCTTCACGTTCTACACATTCAAAAAAAAAATACATTTAATGTACAAACGATTTTTTTAAGTTGAATAAATTATATATTCATTAAAAAAAAAAAAAAGAAGTTTGTCGGTCATAAAGGGTAGGACAACTTGATAGTCTTATACCAAAATATTTTCATATATAGATTTCCAAATCAACTAGATAACACCCTGAAAACAATACATGAACGTTATCAACTTCTTTAAAATTCAATAATTTTCAGTTTTTGACACCAATTTTTTTTTTCAATGCTTTGTTTTTTTTGGTCAACAAGATCTTCATTCATAATCTAGACGAATACATGAAAGAAAATCTTCAATGCTTTTGTTATTCTATCATTTTTCACTAAGAAAATTTGTCCTTTGCAAGAAAATCTCGAAACTGTGAAGAATGAAAACGAATTATAAATTTAAATTATGAATTTTGTATAAATATTATTACTTATTTTATTAAAACATTTTTTTGCTTTTAATTGTCCTTACAATTTTTGCATGAGCGGAACATATATCCAAATTTAATACCGGATATCCGACTAATTTCAAGAGTGGTAAAAGCTGAAACAATTACTGATTCGAACATTATAAAACATATCACATGTATAAAAAATATTATGATATCTAACATAAATGCCCCCATATTTATCCTGAGATATATCATTAAGATTTAAGACAATCACTTGTTTCTTTTGTCGCGTATTATTAGGACAATGACAATCTAATGACACACTCTTCAATCTGCAAAAGCACCCCTTTTCTAGAAGTGTTGCAATTTGCAAGATTATTAATCTTTGATAGACATCCGATAAAATTGGAACGATAATGAAAATTTAAAATATTATAAAACTCATAAACATAAACAACTTCAATGGACACAAATTTCTTGGTTAAGAATCAAAGCCCTTAGTTACAATCAAAATCAAACGCATCAAAGCACTATTATATTGTTTAAGCCACCAAGAAATCCAATAGCATTCTTTTTAAAAACAAATCCCAACTAAATATTGGATAAACTAATGTAGACTTAACTCAGAGGACGTGGGTCAAATGTTAACCACATATTACGTGTGTGTTATAATAATATATGGGCTGATTTGAATAAAACAAGAAGTAATTTATAGCATCAAAGTATGGTCCTTAATTCGCGAGAGCCTCAGAGACAATGACCTCCTCGTATAAGCGAGAGACGTACAGTTCTCTCCTTTTGCATATAAAAATGTTCTCTCCTTATGCAATTTTAGTATATATTTCCTTTTTAATAGAATCTTAAACTTTGATTTGAGAAATAAATTATATTCTGATCGCTTAATGGGGTTTAGCTAATCCACAAGCTGTAGTTTTTGTTTGTTTAACTAATACTAGTACAAATTCAAAACCTAACAATGGATACAAAGAATTTTCATAACCGCAATCTTTGAATTCTGTAACAAATTATTAGACAAGATTGACAAACTAATTACCTCTCTATTACGACAAGTCTATATTAGTTCGACACACGAGTTTTTTTTAGTAATACTTTGTCAACCTATAATTAGTGTCTCTGTTTCTATATTCTAATATGACTAATGATAATAGTAAATAAATGTATTTAGAGCACAACTAAAGAAAAAATATTCGAAGACATCTCTCCCCCTCTCCCCCCACTTCATATATTTTGTTCGTTCCGTAACGAATTAAAGAAGAGCAAGACAAGAATAGTATTAGTAGTGACAAGGTATGCTTTTGTATTAACGTGGCAAGCTCGTGCTTGATGTCTTAACACTTGCAAGCTCGTGCTTTGGAACGGACAAATATGGGACCCATGCAGGTCCCTAAAACGTCTCAGGTCAATTTGCTTTTCTTAGGTGGGCAAGTCATTGGTCCATGGTCACGTTGTATGAGATATTTTAAACCATCGATGACTCGCGCGTGGGCACGTGACATGGTCCGCACTGATTAGTTCACTGAGGACGAGTAGTCAGTGCCTCAGTGGACACGTTTGTGTAGAATCTTGCTGCCGACTCACACTCCACTACTCGAGATTGTTTTATTTTTGTTAATTTATTTGATTACGTTGCTCAATTCATAACTTAAGTATACTTTCATCCAAATATTATTTAAAAGGCTATGTTGTACTACGGATTTGATTAGTTTAGTAGGCGATTATACATCATTTGATACGTCATAAGGAGAAAAGCGCACCCTACAGAGAGGCAAGATTTTAATTTAATTACAAAATCATTTATTCAAAGTTAATTAGTTTATTCCTTTGTTGAGACACATAGTACATGTATACACTATGTAATCTAATATAATTACACTATCTTGTCGTAATACAGGGTGTTTATTTTTCTCATAATTAAATATGAATGGTGACAGGGAATCTAAGGAAAAAAATGGATATTAATATATATAGGGAGAAATTTATTTTGGAGATCCATCTAGTAGATAACAAATCTCATATGAATATAAAGTAAATAACTAAAAATTATAAGTATGATTTTTTTCCCCGCTTAAAGTATAAGTTATATCATCTGTTGACCAAAAAAGTAGTATTTATATCATGAAATTTGGTTGAAAAGAAATATGAAATAGAAAAGGTCTAGTAAAATTAGGACGACTTATCAAGTGTTCAAAGATAAAAGCTTAGACGCATGCTCGAGTAACATTTGAGAGATAACTATAGTACATGCTCTTGTCTTGAGCCTGAAGAGATGCACGAATCTAGGTCCAAATCATTTTTATCATAAAAAATAAAAAACAAACCTGTCCCAAAAACCACTTCCGATACACTAATTTAGTAATTTACATCGTTAGGGCCCTAAAAAAATCTATATATTTTGGAGCCAGAGGCAAATGCTTTTTTTTTTCCAAGTATGAGTGCTATGTATATTATTTCCTTTTTGTTTTAGTGCTTTTGTTCAGTGTAAGAGCTTTTCCTATGATATTTCTTGATTTTGTCCCAAACCAAATTTTATTTTTCCAACTTTATTGGGTCAATATGTAGTACAAAATTCATTGTGGAAAGTGCTACTAGTTTATGTGAGTTATTTTTTTCGTAAAATTTTATAAAGATGAGTTGATGGAATAGTAGGTGATTGGTTTATTCTCTAGTATTCTTCTTGGATTATTTGCGTTGGTAGATGATGGAACTTTATACATATGAATCATATGATATGATGAACCTTAACACAAACCATGCCTCGGTAGATGTCGATGTTGATGGCCTCAACTGACAACAATTACGCATGCTTATAAAATTTTGGATTTCTTAAAGCATAGTGTGATCCTTCATGCTCTGTCTCTGATTCAGTGAACACACCATGGCAAACCAGAGCCTCATTAGTCTTGTTCTTTTGGAAGTCGCGAACGACTGGTTTAATTACATTTTTATTATTTGTTTTTTTTGTCGCTGCATTTTTATTGAGAGAATTTCTTTTCTTTATTTTCCGTCGTCGGTGGCCTTTTTCAATCGCTGGATATTCTGCCGACCGATTAACTGACGTAGCGATCAAATTCTCTTCATATCTCACCTTTGACAAGTTGATGGGTTTTTTATCTGATTAACAATTCAGTTTTTTTTTTCAGTTTCTTAGTTGTGTCATCAGCGACTTATAAAAGAACATGACTTATAAAAATCATAATGAACCAAAAGCATAAGATTTTAATTCAATGACAAAATGATTTACTTTCATAAAATTCGAGAAATACAAAACTCTTATTAACTTAATAAAATCCATGAATTCAAAAACTCTAGATTTATAAAGATTTTAGAATATTTTTAACAAATACATTAACTAATAACACAAAATTTATTAAAAAATCTTAATTAATTGAATAACACTAAAACCTTTACAACATTTAAATCTTTCTAACTCTATTTAAATTCACAAACCAAAAACATTTTTAAATTTGATTATTTAAATGAAAAAGATATAAAATTCTTATTAGTGAGAATTAAACCCCCAAATCCAAAATCTTCCCCGCCACTGCAAATTCCCTTTTGCCCCCAAATATTTTTCAAAATTTCTGTGAAAACGAAACGAAACTAACAAATCAAAGTTTTTCACAATCTACAGATTTCTCAATCAATGGCTCAAGCAGCGAGATTAAGCATGAGAATGCAGAAAGAGCTCAAGCTTCTCCTCTCCGATCCACCTTACGGCGCTTCGTTTCCACATCTCTCTTCCGCCTCCTCTGGCTCCGGCGATTTCTCAACTTTCTCCACCATTGATGCTCGTTGGCTTTTTCATATCCTCTTCAAAATTTTCCATTTCTCGTGATTGATCTCTCTTCTCAGCGCTTTAACCTTTTCGATTTTTTGGTTTTTTTTTTCCAGATATCGAAGGTCCTGAAGATACTGTATATGCTAATGGAATCTTCAACGTGAAGATTCAAATCCCTGAGAGGTATCTTCCCAACTCGACTTTAGTGTTTGATGATTTGATTTTGGTTCATTTTTGAATCTGATGAGAAAAATTTGGATCTATCAGATATCCATTTCAGCCTCCAATTGTGTCCTTTGCTACACCGATTTATCATCCAAACATCGATAACGGTGGCCGGATTTGCCTTGATATCTTAAATCTTCCTCCTAAGGTTAGAGGATTTGTTTGATCTTTTTTGTTGATATGTTTGTAGCAATTCGTGTTAGATATTGATCTTTTGGCTATAGCTATTGTTGATTCTTGTTAAATTGAAGCTCTAGACTTGTCTGTGTTATTTCTATGATGGCTCTTGGCTTATTAGAATCCATGAAAGCTATTTAGCAGTAGTGATGGAGTACATGAATGGCTCCTGTTATGAATCTTGTTGTGTTTGGCTTTATTTTTGTTGTTTCTTGAATCTTGTTATAAAACAATCTTGTTATGGTGTAGCAATTCGTGTTAGATTTTATCTGTTGGCTAGAGATATTGTTGATTCTTGTTATATTGAAGCTCCAGAAGTTTCCAATTCATGTAATCCATCTTGTATGTGCTCTTGCTATAATGGTTCTTGGCTTATTCTATGAAAGCTATTTAGCAGTAGTGATGAGATACATGAATGTTTCTGATATGAATCTTGTTATGTTTGTCTTTTTTTATTTTCTTGAATTCTTGTTATGAACCGAGGCAAATCTGTATTTTGTTATTCGAAAAGATAACAATGGTTAGTTTCTGATAGGGAGCTTGGCAACCATCATTGAATATCTCAACAGTTTTGACGAGTATCGGATTATTGCTTAGTGAACCAAATCCAGATGATGGCTTGATGTGTGAAGTAGTAAGTCTTATTGCAACACACACAGTTTCTCCTCTCAGTTTTATCTTTTGATTCTTGAAGTATTTGCTGGTGTCTTTTTCTCAGAGCAGGGAGTACAAATACAATAGACAAACTTTCGATTTTAAAGCGCGAGAAATGACCGAGAAGTATGCAAAAGTTAAGGCTGATGGAAGTGGAAGTGGAAGTAGTGTCAGCTTCCAAATTCAGAAAAGTCCAAACAGATTCGAGGTTAAGGTCTATAATTAGTTCTTTTACTCTTCAATGAGCTTGAAGTAATGTTGAATTTTCATATTGTTTCTTTAGAATCATGGAGATGAGAAGGTTTCAGAACATGGGAATAGTGATTTAGCTGGTAAACACGAAAAGCCAACACATAGAGAGAACTGTGACACTGCTACAGCAAAAGGTGTACCAAATAGCCAATTGCTTCTCTCGAGTTCTAGAGATGAACAAGAAGATGGAAATGGGAAAAGAAAAGCATTGATTGGTCTCGATGAGGCGAACACATTTGGTAACGATGGGATAAAAACGAGCAGGAAGAAGTTATCTCTTGCCTTGCCTCCTCAATCTCAAAAGAATGATTTGTTATCTAGTGAAGTTTCATCTGTTTGCAAAGAAAACAAGAAACCAAAGAAGCTTTCTCTAGGGATGAAGCAACCATTTAAGAATAACTTGGCTTCCTCAAGTTTTCGACCAAAGAATGACAACAATAGACTAAGCCGAAAACTGTCCTTGAGACCACTTGGAGAGTCGAATGAAGTTAGCAAAACCGAGGTACTGGCTCAAACTGAGATGGAACTGGAAATGAATCAAAATGAAGATGGAAGAAGTTTGCGCGGTGAGTTTGAGAACTCGGGCTTGGAAGAAACATCAATGCCTGAATCCATTGTGGTTCTAGACAGTGATGATAGTGGAGAAGAAGAAGAAGAAACAGTTTCTTCGAGATCAAGATTATCATTGGCAAGGAGAAGAGGCCTCAAGTGCAGACCTTGAAAAATGATGAAACCTGTTAGTTCAGTTTTTCTTTTTTCTTGGTTTAAATATCGAGTTTCTGCCGATCGGTTATTTTGTAAACATAAACAGAACCACATTGACCAAACTTCGGTTTCGTTCGGTTAAGAATATGATTTACTAGAAAGTGCTATCTTCATCTTCTTTTTATGACCAACGTTATCACTGGTGAAACTGCATCTTCTTGGGGTTGAATCAAATTTTCGGATTGAAGTTTTGTTTTGTGTCTATTTAATTATCTTTACCAAACACTGCCGATGTATTATTACTATTCTGTTTTAATCGGAACTAATATATATATATATATATATATATATACTTTTAACTAATCGATGGATAACATATATAAAATGTATATTGTTAACCAAAATTTTACTAATTCCCGTGAAAGCACCTGGCAAAATCCTGTATATTTCAATAAATGAACAATCAATGTGGTCCCGTTTGGTGAGATTTGATCCGGTTAATTTATGTGATATATGACTATATGAGTAAATTTAATGTATGTTTGTGGTTTAGAGAATTGATGGTGGAGGAGCTCCGAAAGCAGTAGATGTTACAAATGGTCACTCAACATGCGGGTGTGACGATATAGCCGCTTGTAAGGTTAATCTTCTATGGATTATTTACTTTATGGATTTTGCTATTATATGTTACAAAAGATGTTACTTAACACGGTTTTGGTGTTTGTGTGTGTAGAAGAGCATGCCGGATGGAACATGTGAGAAGCAAGAAGGGCCGAAAATGGAGTCAAAACTAATGATGATTGCAAAACTAACTGCGGAAGCGACCACAGGTTATGGTCATCCATCTACCAAACCGACCCAACTTGGGCTTTCTGTGTTTGTTGTAACCTTTATGTTACCTCTCTCAAATTTTTGGTAATGTAATAACATTGACGGAATGGAACGGACTAAACATACAAAAAGTAACTAAAAAAAAAGAAATCTATGTTGGAATTCGTTTTTTGACAAAGTAGATTTAGCTACTTTCCGGTAGATTTTTTGGTGAAGATATTCACCAGAATGATCGGTTCTTAGGTATGATGGACTCGTACCCATAAGAATTACATGGTGGTATTTTGGAATGTAAAAAACAGAGCTTATCTGAATGAAAAATTAAGGTCCGAAGTGACTAGATTGAAAAACTTGAAACTTTATCCACTTTGAAAGTTAAAAGAGATACTTAACCGCACACATATATATACAGAACCGAGTTGTATCTAACCGTGCATGTAGTGTTGGATTTGGGTTATAAGATGTGGGATTTAATTAATGAGCTTACAACCCAAATATTATTATATTTGCCCACTCTCATTTTAAGTTATGTTGTTAACTTGATAAACAAATATCTCTTTTAGATGTAAGTTTTCTTAACAACCGATTTAAGTCACGGAATCAATCTTCGACTATAAGGTTGAGATCAATTCTCATAACTCTGGTAACCTCCTCAATAATACAACAACACTATATTTTTTTCAAGACAACTATTGTTGTGAACTTAAACTTGTGGTTCTTTTAGCAATGTCATAAGCTCATTAAGCGTGTCTTTAAATACTGTAAAATAAGAAGAAGAGCTACAAAAACCAAAACTTCCCTCAAAACAATTTTCAGCGTGCCACGTGTCACAATAAAAACAACAACAAAACCAAACAAAACTCTCAACCGATTGTTGAAGCCCACACCAAAAAAAACTTATAATAGATTAGAGGCCCACTAATATAAGAGTTTCATCTACTCTCCAAAGATTAAAAGCCCACTAAAAACACAGCCCACTAAAAACAATATCGTCTATTCTTCATCATCAGCCACCGTATCGCCTCCTCCAAACACCAGAAACGGAAATCGCTTCTCAATTATCATCATTAAGCCTCCTAATTACATCATCTGCACCACTCCTTCAAATTAAAAGAAACCGATGGCCAAACTCTTCAAATTCCTAACTCCAACACAACCTCCCTATAAAACCATCACCCCAAAGTCACATGAAAAACACCAACCCAAACTCCGAAAAACTCAAACATGGCCCCAGAATCTAGCCACCATCCTCCCCAGGCACTAACATTCAACATCTCTTATAAATAAAAGAAACATTTTGGGGCCTCTGGAGATGTCCACCTCAGCAAAGAATTGAGGGCAATTACTGTCACCAAGAAGTTTTAGTCCGCCTAATCCACTATTGGGAAGCCCGGAATATTAAGAAAGGCGACGCCCTCATCGGCCTTGAATTACTACTCATAGACTCTCAGGTATGTATCAAATTAAACTCTCCCCTCACTTACGGTTCCAGTTTAAACGACACTAACACTAAAATCTCTTACAGAACTGAGTGATGTGGTCTGATGATGATGTTTATTAGTGATTAAAACATCACTTACGGTTCCATTTTTTTTTTTTTTTTTGATAATTCGGAGGTTCCAATGGGCCTTATGCTCAGATTAATCCTTCTTAGACCCAACTTTTTTTTTGCCCAGTTTAGCTGTGAGTTGGGTGGCCAACTGAATTCGAACTCGGATCTCAAGACAGGCACATACCCAACCTCAAGCCACTGGAATACCACAACTTGGTTCAGTTCCATTTTAAGTGATGTTTTAATTGATTATTAGTAATGTAATGTGGACAGATATGTGATGTAATGTGATATTAGTTATGTAGAACTGCATAATCGCCTGATACTCTAAAATCACCTGATATTATTTGTGTTTTTGAGTTAATTACCTTTTCATCTAAAAATAGAAGTACGATGCCAGTTTTGTTCCCTTGATCTTTGTGGTTGTGTATTGCCCAGTAGCAAAGTAGGCGAAGTATATATTTTTTTTGTTCTTCAGTTTGTTTATTGCTTGACTACTTTAAACTTATGTGATTCCCTATCTCTTGGTCTAGCTTAACAATGTTGTCCAAAGATGTCAACAAATAAGTCCATCGAAAAGGTTACCATTAGTGATCCTGCACAAGAGTCGTGTAAATGGAGGTCCAGCCACTTACCCTAAAAACAGAGCATTGCTAGAGAAATGGAAAAACGCTGGTGCTCTATACGCTACTCCTCCCGGCTCAAACGATGATTGGTACTTTTTTTGCTTTTTTCTTAGTCTATGCATTACATTGATAAAAAATATCCATAAAAGTTAACAATTTGTTTTGTGAAATCGAATTGTTCCAGGTATTGGCTTTACGCTGCTGTAAGTTGTAAGTGTTTATTAGTTACAAACGATGAGATGAGAGACCATCTCTTCCAGTTACAAGGAAATAGTTTCTTCCCAAGCTGGAAAGAGAAGCATCATGTACATATAATATATGAATCTGTATCTATGTAATGTATATATAAGCTTAAGATATGTATTTGGTTTCATGTTGCAGGTTCGAATATCTGTCTCAAGAGAAGATGGACTCACACTACATATGCCACCACCATACTCCATTGTTATACAGGTCTACACTCGATTTCTATGTCCATCTTAAAGTTTATTGTCTGCACTTTGCATAATGATGATGATTGATGAATGATGCAGGAGTCTGAAGATGGAACATGGCATGTCCCAATGAGCGTAGAAGATGATCTTAAGACATCAAGGCAATGGTTATGCGCTAAACGAACCAAAACCCCTTCAAATTTTGTATTCATTGTTGTATTCATTTTAGCATAACCAGAAGCAGAACAATTACTGATGTTTAAATTCAAAACCTAGGCTTAGTGAAAAACCATCTGTTTTTCCCATTGGATTTCAATATTTAAAATATCACCCCAATAGTTTTCATTGTTTATATATTTCCTAATTAGTACTTTTCAAATTTCAAATTTCAAATAATAATTGTATCAACTTTACTTTCATTCCCAAAAATTAAACACAATAAAACTAAATTCAGAAATGAAATATTGCATTAAATTCTGAAAAAATATTCAAACAAAACAAATAAGGAAACTAAAAATAAACTTACCAAAAATACAATCAAATTATTAATAAAAAAATAAAACAATTCAGGAAAAATAAATTAATTATTATCCCTTAAAATTAAATATATTAATAACTCAAACAACAACAAAAAATCACATAAATATTCAAATAAGCATTATAAGTCAAACAAAAATACCGTATACTAATACAGCATACTCCTACTTTAAACACTAATGTTAATAAGTAGAATACATTAATATGATCCAAACGATGCACAACGCTTAAATATATATAAAAAATACATTAGAGAAATTTTATTTAAAAAAAAAAAAAAAACCCACTCAATATTACATTTTTAAACCAAAAACAAATAAAACCAAAAACAAAGTTCAAATATTACTCATCCATTAGATTTAGTTTTACCTTCACTCATTCTGGTTTAACAGTAAAATATTTTATAACAAAAAAAAATTATATCAATTATCAACAATATTAAAAAATATATAATATATTCATAACAAACACAAATATGTTAATATATATCCGGGCGTAGCCCGGTCATACCCCTAGTATATATAATGGTTGAAGGGAGACTCTCCAGCGTCGACAAATCAGCTCTCAGGGAATGACACATCAGCCCTCTTTCATTGGTCTATCTCAATTTTATTTCAAATTATATAAGCAATTAATCTCTTTTTAAAAAATCAAAAAGTAACATAAATAAATATTAATATGTGTCCAACTATTAATTGTACATAAAATCATTAAATTTAAATTTAACTATTAAAAATCATAAGTAAATGCGATTCAAATTCAATTTAAAACATAAAACATAAAATTATATAATACAAGATTTTAAATGTATCATTTTATTTTCTTTTTCTGGGTGATTTAACTACTATTTTCATATAAATAAAAATAATTCAATTTTAATGCAAGGTAAGAAAATAACGAATTATGAGATTAAATAAGTTAAGAAGTTAACTCTAACCTATAAAATTATAAGCCATAAAAAAATATTTAATACACAATCGAGAAGATAGCAAACTATATAAAAATAGAAAAAAATGAATACAAACAAATAAGAATTAAAAAATGGAAAAAGAGATGGATTCAATAATATATATATAAATAAAATTTCAAAATGGTAAATTGATGAAAAATAAAAACAGAAGAATAAATAGATCCTTTTATTTTCTATATTCTGAGTGATTTAACTGTTATTTTCAAATAAATAAAGATAATTAAATTTTAATGCAAAGTAAGAAAATAACGAATTATGAGATTGCATAAGTTAAGAAGTTAACTCCAACCTATAAAATTATAATCCGTGAAAAAATATTCAATACACAATCGAGAAGATAACAATTTATATAAAAATAAAATAAAAAGAAAAAATAATACAACAAAATAAGAATTAAAATATGGAAAAAGAAGATGGATTCAATGAAATATATATAAAAAGAAAACTTCAAAATGGTAAATTGATGAAAAATAAAAATAGAAGAATAAATAAATACTTAAAATAATATATGAAAGAGATTATACATATTATCAAGAAAAATGTAGATAATAAAAATTCTGATAAAGGCAAGAAAAAATCAATAGTAAAAATAAGTTTAAAAAAAAAGTTTAAAATTAAATTAAAATAAAACTCGCGCATTTGTGTGGGTTCTCTCCTAGTATTCATATAATGTTTGTTCTGTTTATAGTATTGAAAGAGGATATTAGTGAGAAAATCTTGGGAAAACTTAGAGTTCTAGGGATCTCGACTTTTAATAAGCTCGTGAAGCTCACCAACCTTGAAACTTATAAATGTTATCTATCTTTCTGATTTTGTATGATTATTTGTTGGATGATTTTTTTTTTGTTGAAGGCTGTCTTTGACACTTCAATTTTTAACTTATGTTTTTTATCTCCTTAAACTCTCTTTTTTAATATATATATTCTAAGTGATATAAATAAATTTTATGCCTTTAATAGAAGTGATGATGTGTCAAACTCTTGAAGATTGACTCCATCCATTATATATATGATGATGATTTAGACACTAGACTACTAATCATAAATTATTAATTTGTTTTGTTAAACAATGTACATAAGCTACACATAAGTATTTTGATTCATTTCTTTTTGAAATTGATTGCTCCACTTCTTCAATTTTTAACTTATGTTTTTATCTCCTTAAACTCTTTTGTTTTGTTTACTTTGATTTTTTTATTATTAACTATCTAAATAATGTTTATTAACTATTATATTTAAGTAATATTCATTAAATTTTTCTTATTTGACAATAGTTTTTTTTAATTGGATAATTAAGGTGATGATGTGGACACCCTAGATAGAAAGAGAACTAGTTTTTTTTATGAACTATTTTTCAGAAAAAATGATAATTTTATCACTAAAAATTTAGTAGTATGTAAAAAAATGAAAAAAACAAATATTGTTGACAAAAATTTACTAGATGTGATGACCAAAATGAAAATCAAGAGTGGAAGCTTGAGAGAAACGTTCTTCATTTTCAAATTTGCTTTGGATTTTTTAACTACAAAATCTAGTCTTGTGAAAGTTTGCTATGTCTTCTTAGCATCTAGCCATACATTTATTAAGTTCAGTCCATTACGGGTACTAGGTCAAGATTTGGAGAATTATTAGTTTACCAGATTTTAGTTAAGGGTAAACAATGAATCAATTACTATAGTTTATTGGTTTTAAGATTTTTAATGAGTTGAAATTCTTAAGAAATTTACTGTTACTCAATCTTGAATTGTCAAAACTCTATTAAAGTTATGTGTTATTGGTTTTGGTAGTTTTAAAGTTTTGTTTACAATCATTTAAAGTCATGAGCTATTGGTTGAAGATTTTAAAAAATTCAATGAAAGTCATGTGTCATTCAAATAAAATGAATTTAATTGACTTTATAGTTATGTTAAAGTTTAGTGTTATTGGTTGATTGAGTTTAAACTTTTTTTTGTTCATATAAAGACTCTTCCAAAATACTAAATGTTACCATGATATTTTCAAAGACTTTACAAAAACTAATTTATAAATGTATGTAAAAATATTTTATATCGTGCTATTTTTTTTACCAAAATTTTCTTTGTTGTTACTCTCTAAACTTTGTACATGAAACACATAGAAAGCGCCGGTTAGAGTGTTTTGTAAATCTTGGTTGATAGTTGATGTTTGTAGAAGAAGGATCCACATGAGATGTACCCTCATGAAGGAGAACTCGTTAAATCTCCGTGTTATACTTTATGTTTTGCTATTGACTTGTGAACTGAGTTAGAGTAGGGACAGGATCGGTATCTTCGATGCACAACAACTTTGTTGCATTTTAATATTGCATAAGGTTCTTAGAATAATTCCCTTTTTTAATTGCAAGTATATGAAAGTCAAGAACAGAGCATGTTGTTCAAAGTGACTTAAAAATTATTAGTATTAATATTGTCTTAGGGTCCGAATAAAAATAAGTAAGAGATTTTGGGGGGTACGGTACAACATGTTTTAAAAAATTTTCTTTTTCTATTAGGGTTTGTATCGGGTTTCTGAGGCATATATAAAAGAGTGTAAGGGTCTGTAATTGAATCATCAGATTAATAATAAAAACCATAGACTAAAAGGTATTCGTTTCAAAGAATTCTCGTTCTTAATTCTCTTTTGCTTTCTTAAGGTTTTGTTTATATCTTGTGATAATCACAACAGAACAAAATATTCTTCTTTCGATCATAGCTATTAGATTTATTTAAAAACAATATGTGATGTGATAACATATGAGATGGTGAGGCTACCTCAAACTTAATTAGATTGGCTTCTTTTGTTCAGCTTTTACCATTTACTAGACTTCTAAAGTGTAGAATTCTTTGGTTATTAGAACTTTGAATAATCAAACACAAGAACCAGTAGTAAAGAAATCTTATTTTCTCAAACTGGTGTTGTTGTCTTGCCTTAGAAATCAAGATGTGGGTTTGAGAAGTTGTGGTTGGAAGAAGCATCATTGTTGTTCAAGAAGAAGGTCAAAGTTATAATTGGCAAGCAAAAGAGACCTCAAGTGTTGAATTTTGAAAAAACTTTTTCTTTATTTGTTTTGAGTTTAATTTCGATTAAGCTTAGGAATTACTTAAGCTTATGATTATTAGTCTTCAAATGAAAATAAGATGATAAATTTTATTGATAAAAAGTGATTAATACGTAATTAGAAACAATCACATGTGCCAAGACGATCGTTGCAGAATCCTCCCTTGGGACATGCAAAGGTACAATCAACGTCCCTCTTGTAAGGTGGCGCCTTGTTCAAAGTCATGCCGGTGGGACCTTCAACTATCTCATCAGCTCTGATTAGCTCTCTTGCTTCTGCTCCGAGATCTTCTCAACCATCGTTGGCGTAAACAAGACGGCTCTAAGGTTAGCAATTTTTATCTAGTAAAATAAAAACAAGGGAACTGATCTCAAACTAAATTAATAAACAAGAAAAATCCAACCAAATTTGTGTTGGTTGGTAAATGTTTGTTTTTCAACCTGAATGAATCAAGCCCATCAAATTCAAATATATATATATATATATATATATGCTATGTTCACTACTTTTTTATTAAATATTAATTATTAAGACATTCAGTTATTAATTTATTTTAATTAAATAAATTATATAAAATACAAATTATATTTTTCATTTAATTAATAAAAGAATGTTATGTAATGTTATCCATAACATCCAATTAAATAATAACTTATTAAACTTTTATTTTTGCGCAGAACACTACTTTACGTGGTGAATCATATATCTTACCGTCTATAATTATATAGTATTTCATATTATTTCCAGAAAAATATAGTAATTTTATCAATGAAAATTTACTTATCTATAAAAGGAGAAAAACGTATAGTTAACAAAAACTTACTAGATGTAACGACCAAAATGAAAATCAAGAATGGAAGCTTGAGAGAAGCCTTCTTCATTTTCAAATTTGCTTTCGATTTTCTAACTACAAAATTTAGTCTTGTGAAAGTTTTATATGTCTTCTTACCAGCTAGCCATACCTTTATGTTAGGTTTTACAACCAACCAAAGCCTCAAGCTTTCACCTTTGTCATCATAAACACAAGATCACACAAACAAAGTAGAGCAAGTAATGAAAAAGAAGAAGAAAATAAACAGAGCAGAGTAAAGGAAGAAGAAGAGCACACAAAGGATTTGTTAACCCAGTTCACGGCATCAACGAGCCGCTACGTCCGGTTAGGATCAATAGATCCTCAACTCCACTATGAAGAAGAAGAAAGGTGTTTATAAATGATACAAGTGATTAACTAAAGCTCTTCACTAGCTAAGATTTACATTGTCTCTCATCATTTGTTACTTAAGAAACTACCCAAAGCTTACACTTTCTTGTTGTTCTAAACCCCTTTCGTTCTCTCTCCATAGATCTACATTGTGTCCTTACTCACTCTCTGCTTCTTTCCTCTCAAATGACTCCAAACCCCTATTTGTAATGACTACAAAACTAGGGCTTCATGTGCAAAAGCAAACCTTAAAGGTTGCATCTTGAAACGCCAAACGTGGCTGCTTGAAGCACAAGAAGACAAGACTGTACTAACTTGTGCCAGCCCTTGCACCAACGTGGACGCTCCTCTTTGTGGTCCAAAAAACATTTAACTCAACCCAAGTTCAATTTACATTAACTTGAGTTAGCTTTAAACTTGCTCATCAAGTTCTCATCTTCACACTTTATAATGTTGCAAGTTCAGTCCGTTACCGATACTAGGTCAAGATTTGGAGAATTATTATTTTACCAAATATTAATGAAAGAGTAAACGATGAATCAAGAACTGTAATTAAAGAGTCAAACTTTGAATTACAGTTCATTTGAAACAAATATTTCTGTAACTTTTAATTAAAGTGTCAAACGTTTACCAAATATTAATTAAAGAGTCAAACTTTGAAATAACATTTCTGTAACGGTTCATTTGTATTTTTACCAAAAACCCAAACCATAAAATTGTAACGAAGTATGTAATGAGTTTTCAAATTCTCTTAACTGTGTAGCTTTAATGGTACAAATCTTTCTCAAGCATTAGTAATTTCAAGAGTACAATTTCCATTTCTTCCATCATTTACTCATTCCACTATTTAATATAGACGTCTATCCTATACAATGAAAACAATATAATTATCATGCAATTTAGCCGCGGACATGGTGGTGCCTCTGTGTTCCTGCCTTCAAGTGCCTTTGTAGGGGGTGCTAGTGTTGCTTGGTTGGTCCTCTTCCTATAATAGTTGTTTTATCGGCATTGTAACATCTACTTTACTAAGAGAGTATCATTTGACACTTCTCTTTCTATGCCGTCGTTCGTTGCTTGGAGGTGCGAGTTTCAGAGCTTACCGAGGGTTCTTTCACGGCTCTAGGACTGAGAGGAAGCACATTGTTATTTGTATCCATCCTTACTGATTTTCCTCTATTGTCGTCATTTTCTATATTTTACCATCATGTAACACTTCCGCTACTTTTAATAGGATACCTTTTAACAAAACAAAACAAAATGTAGCCGCGGAAAAAGATAACAAAGGCTTCACTCATTGAACATGAATAGAAACTTCTACCTAGTGTAGTTTTTTGGATCTTCTCTTACCAAAGTAATGGACCTGAACAAAATGATACGTACTTGTGCATAAAGGCAAAAAGAAAATGACAAGAAACGGATTTGTGCCTTGTCGACTTTTTCTTTCTGCATCACATCAACCTCCATCTACATTATTGGTGGCTTCACGTGCTTTATCTCTTCAACATTAGAAGAAATCACACCTTCAGTTAAGTTAGAAGTTACCCCAAACTGTAATTTGAGACTATTTTGAACTTCAAACAGAAGCCTCTAATACTCGTAGAGTCTTTGGCCTTCTGGATGATTTTATCTTCTCAATGGATGATTTGATCTTCTCAATGAAGTGTTGATAGAACTGATTGATAGAAGAAGAAAGAACCCTCGAAGACAGAAGCAGAGCTATGACGCCGTTTCATATATCGTGACTCCTTGCAACTCTTTCGATTTCCCTATTGAGAATATCACTTCGGACAGGCCCGATCTAGAGCATAAGCACGATAAGCAACTGTTTAAAGCCACCAAAATATTTTATATTTTTTAAGCCACCAAAATCATATTTTTATGATAATATATATATATAGCAAATCTTAAAATTTTGTTTTTTAACAAAATAATTTTTGTTTTATAAAATATATAATACAATTTTATAATATTTTAAAGCTAATATTAGTTATATTTTTAAATAATAAATATATAAAAGATCACAAATTTTTTTGTTCGCTTTGAACCACCATTTTTGTTGAACCTGCCCTGACTTCGGGTTTATTTAATAAATTGCATTCGTACAATTTCATGTTTTAACTGCAAGTTCATGAAATTCACGAGTTAACTGCAAAATCATGAAATTCATGAAATTTCGCGTTTTTCTTCTATAGAAAGTTAGAAACTATATGTGATGTGATAGCATATGAGATTATGATGCTAATTTAAACTTAATTAGTATGGCTTCTCCTGTTCAGTGTTTACTACTTACTAGATTTATATGGTTTAGAGTTCTTTGGTTATATAACTTTGAATAATCAAACTCAGTTACCAGTAGTAAGAAAACTCATTTCTCAAACCGGTGTTGTTTTCTTGCCTTAAAAAAATGTTTGGATCTTCTTTCATTTTAAAGATGGAAAAAAGTATTGTTGAACCCGAAACCGTTTTAGTATAAGCTTTGAACTCATTGCTGCTTAGATTTGTTCCTCTACCAAACTTATTACATTTGCATATTAGGATCCTAAAGGATAGAAAATCCAAAATTACTTTTGTGTTTATACATGTAGAAAACTCACTTTTGGCTAACAATTTTACAAATGTACATATCCTCAATAATGCAGCTTGGATTTTATAAACTACATAAACTATGTGGACATGTGAATTTTCTTATAACTTAATCGTAAGAAAGGTATTTGCCATGCTTTGCTTTACAGGTATTGTTGGGCCAACTAGTTTTCTTATGGACAGGAAAATGTCGTTCTCTCAGCTTCTGGACTATAAACAAAAACGATAATATAATATGTTTGGTCTCTTTTATTTCGATCAAACATGAAACTAGTATATATTGTTAAAGAGTCTTTAGTTCGAATCGCTTGCTAATATTTTTATTAAATTTGTTTTTGTTCTATCCTATTAGAACTTAAATCAAACATTATGTTTTTGTTACATTCTCCTACTGATTCTGTTTCAAATGATATAAAACCAAGTGATGGTAGTCAAAAGAATTTGAGATTTGAGCAACAAGTGGGTCATTCTCCATACGATTATGCAGAGTTTGAAAAAATTATCCAATAAGTTATAACGAGTTAGGGTGTTAAACAAGATTTTTTTTTTGGTCGTCATTACACAAGTAAATTTGTTGATATCCCTCACATTAGACCTAAACAAAGGAATGATCAGAAAAGGGACACCACTAGGTTGGTTAGCTGAATAATGTTACATTGTGCGATTGTAAAAGCCACTAGAAACAATAATGTGTAACAGTGTAAGTTAGGTTTACATCGGTGCATTGATGAGTCCAGAGATTTGAGTAGTCGTGGTTCCACATTTTCTGTTATATTAGGTTGTGTTTTACACAACATTGTGATTGTTACTTTATTGTGCCGACACCTTCGAGGTTTGAGCTCACTAATTAAGATTAATTACACGTTGAAACAAAATGATAATGTGTAATTTTTAACAAGACACGTTTCCTCACGTAAACGCAAACGATTTTTTATGCTACTGTCACTGTCTGTACTCTCCGACTCTGGACAGACCCTTTTGGTACGTGTTAGTCATTGTGTTTGGTTTGGTCTTTGCGATATCATCTCTCAGATTTTTGTGCAAGTTCCTTACAGTAACACAAATATACGACGATTATGTTGTTCCACGTGTCGTCCGTTTAAGTTGTACACGTATTTTAACAAGACACACATACAAATCTCCTTCTAGAAGTTGGGCTCAATTTGAGCTGTACTAATTTATGGCTCTGGCTGACTCGTGCTGCTTCACTCTTTTGGGATTTAACATTTTGTGATCCTGAGATAAGCAAACGCCGTATTCGTACATATATGATTCTATATGTTTGTAATTCTCAACCATAAATTTTAATCTTCTTTTTGTTTTCCCAAATGTGACAAAATCTGTTATTCATTTTTGGATGAATTGGTTCCGTACTTCCATGCCTAGCTATCTGTTTTATTTGACTTTTCTAAAAACAAATAAAATATAAATCCACATCTAAATAAATTGTTTCCGGCATGAGCAAAATGTTATAAGATCATGAACATGCAAAATGTTATAAAGTCATGTATGATTACTTACATGATACATACATATGTCTATATTTTGATAACGACAGATATTAATATACATATATTTTCTTTTCTTTGGTCACTACTTCTTGTTCTATATAATATCTTACGAGTATGAATACTCAAATAATGTATCCTTCACCTTTTGGCACGTCGCTCTCGTTTACTTTTTTCTTGTTCTTGCAACTGTTTACTTTCTTTTAAACTGCAATTGATCGTTGACAAAAAACTGCAATTATTATTATTTATTTTTGATAAAATTACTACTGCAATTATTTTTAGGTTGAGAAATAAAAAAACCAATGCAATTATGATAGTATGGCGCATGATAACCGGAACCGAATATTTAATTGAAAGACCGCCATTGTGGGAAGAAGATAATAGATAGACTCCAGATCTCTGTGTTATTAATTTTCTACGGAATAGATAAACGATAAATATATGTATGACGAAATAACTTTAAGTTTTAGGATGTAGAACAATGAATATCCAAACTTATTTGTTTGATCACAGAATTTTAGTTTGCATATTTTAAGTCCTATATTAAAAAAAAAATCCAAAATTTTAAGATTTTTTATTTATTTTAATTTTGACGAATATTGAACTATACTAAATAGTTTATTTTAAAAACTTACGGTTATTCAAAATTTTCTAATCGAATAAAAACATATTTTAGCCAGGTCTAAACTAATTAGAGATGAAAATGGAGCATAGTTATCAGATTAATCCCTAGGATTCATTAGAAATTTGGGTTTTTTTTGCCCATAATTTATTTTAAGGGATGACCAAACTGTAAGATGTAATATTTTTCCTAAAATAATTGGATCTCTAACTTAAATCCACGTATAAACTCTACACCTCAAACAGTCAAACTGAAGCCACTAGTCCACTCGATTAATTATTATTTTTTGATAAAATACTCCAATTAATCTCAGGTTGAGAACAAAAAATAACCCCAATGCAATTATGATACTGTGGCATAACCGATCGAATATTAAATTTGAAAGACGTCATAGTGGAGGAAAATAAATAGATAAGACTCCAAATCTCTCTGTGTTACGAATCTTCTACGGAATACATAAACCATAAATATATGTATGACGTAATAATTATTAAGTTTTAGCTCCCA
Organism: Cardamine occulta; assembly: GCA_028015245.1. Classification (NCBI taxonomy): domain Eukaryota; kingdom Viridiplantae; phylum Streptophyta; class Magnoliopsida; order Brassicales; family Brassicaceae; genus Cardamine; species Cardamine occulta. The sequence continues at coordinate 11,105,588 of CM051370.1, read as the reverse complement.
CATGTCGGAGATTTTGCGATTTCTTAATTTATAATATTTCATTTTCAGTGGCCATATTCAATTATTCATCATAAATGGAATTTAGAACAACCGTTCAACGTCTTATATCATTCATGTCCCCAACTATATTTCTTTAATGTTATATCTACATTTCAATCCCAATCCTCGATGTAGATGATTTTTAATGGTGTGTGCGGAATAGTCCAACATTTGTTTAAAAACTCAGGCTAATTTTCATTTTACCGTTGTGCTGAGCATAATTCGTTTTTTTCAAAAATGGCATTTATAATTATTTATAAACGGAAAAAATACTAACATATCTATGTTGATGAGTTTTTGTCTTGTACAGTGTTGATGACTTTTATACGTAAAATTTTGTTTTCTCTAGTGTCATCTTTTTCAATTAAAGGTTTCATTGCGTATAGTATGCGCTCAAGTTAATTTTTGTATTCAGTTGCTCGGTGTACATCTCAAAAGACTATGTTAAATTAAATAATTCTATAAAAAATATTTATTATGTAACTAAGTAATATTTATCTTTAAAAAAAATTATCTAGTGATTGAAAAAACTCGTTCTACAAATTTTTATCAAAAAAAAAAAAAAAACTCGTTCTAATTTGAGAGATTATGGCTAAAATCTCTCTACGTTACTTTAGTCATAGTTGATTATTATAAATGTTTTAAATTTATAAGCTTCAAAGATTAGTCTTATCTTCGTTCAGGAATTTCTGGTTACAAAAATCAATTTATATATTTTTATGAATCGTAGAGAATTAATGGGACAACACGTTATTTAATTATAAAAATAAACAGAGTTTACTTTTACTTTTACACATATAGTTCAGATAGTTGAAGTCCACACGACCCAAGCGGCACGCCATACATGTTATCCAATCCACCTCCATAAGTTTAGGATCTCTTAATAAAACTGATTTGTTGTTTTCTATATTTTGTTTTTAACAAATGTTTCTTGTTTCCAACCCAATATTATACTTAATGGTAGAAAGTCATCGAGACTATTCAAAGTCTGTGTATGATTTGAGAATTTTTGATTGCTAAATACGTAAGATTACAATTTAGCATCCCGAACCAAACGAAATAAGATGACCGTTGTTTACACAAACTTGTAGTCTTCTTTTTACCTGAAAATTAATTCTAACATTAGATTTTTCTTTTTAATTATATATATTGCAAAACTCATGCAATGTATTACAATAATTTTTATTAGTGTCATCGTTATGCTATAATATTCGTATGTGAGTTATAGACAGCACAAAAGTTTCTTAAAATAATCACAAAGTCTCAGTAATCCAAATTGCAAACACTTTTTTTTATAGAAATTTGAGGAGTTAAGAGGCGAGAGTGATAAACTTTTGCTTAACAAAATTTATAATTCAAACCGAATAACAAATAAATAAATAAATAAAAGAGTAAGCCAATGATCTTCTCAAAATTAATTAGACGAAGGCCCTCATAGCGAAGAAAGACAAAAGCATTGATGACCTCTGGTCATCCGGTCATCCACAATAGTATATAATTTTATTTGTTTCTTGACTATATAAATTAGAATTGTAACATCTTTTTATTTTTTTAGTTCCTTTTTGATGATTAGTAGTTAGAAATATTTTTCTTCTGACTTTCTAAAAAAAAAAAAGATTTTTCTTCTGACTAATTTCCGATCTTTTCGGACGTGTAGTCTTTATCGGGCTCAAATCAGCATGTGATAATACTAAGCGTAAAATATACAGTATAGTGCTTTAGTAGTCCACTCCTATCATATGTATGATGCCGATTTACTGGAAATCAATCAACAAAACGAAAAAAATATTAGAAATCGACATAATATTTAAAATAGAGATAACTCATATTCAAAAACTATCTCTAAAGTGGAAGATTGCCACGTATTTTATAAAGATTTACATTCCTTCACGTTCAAGATGGACACTAAAACTAAAGTTTGTGGGATCAATTAGAATTAAACATTTTCCAGGAATAGTAATCTCTACATTAATTAGATTACTCGATATCTAACATGCATTAAATGTAGCTATGATCTCTTATGCCGATACAAGCAAACAGTAAACGAAATTCTGATAGGCCCAATCTCGAGTAACGAATAATATTGTGTTAATGTATATTTAGGTAACGTTGCTCAAAGTTGTGGCTGCTGTATAAGATCTTTCAATCTTGTAAGTTGTAATACTATTACTTTTCAACAAAGTAGACAACATAACTCCAATTTTACAAATAAAAACAATGTAACTCGTTTCTTGAACTTTTCAAAAAGTTTAAAACAGTTAGATGTCTGTTTGCTTTGAGTTTTTTTTAGTATAATGCCATCGATGATCGACGTAGACGCGTAACCAACCACCGAGTTTTTGTATTCAAGATTTTTTATTATATATATTAAAGTTCAACTTTTAGCAAGTTAAATGAATATTTTAACTTGAGAAAACGGAAAAAGGATGAACAGCTTAACCTTAAGAGCACAATTTCATGAACACACATATAATAAGCTGACGTGCCGTTGTGAAAGTGATTGAGATTATTTTTTTTGTTCGTTCATTCAAATATATAGGGAGTCTTAAAGTAACCTTATATGTCGTAAGAGGGAAAAAATGCAAAAAAAAAAAAAAAAAAATCTGAAAGAATCTTCATTTCATTTTTAAAAGCCTAACAAAAATTATGATATAAATTAGTACATTTTTTTTCAATTTAATGCATATTAAACTCTAACAAATATTGAGATGCAAATCAAATCTAATAATTTAGTACATATTAAATCCCAACAAAAATATTAAGATGTTAATTAAATTTCATGTTTTCAATTTAATGTAAAACATATATATATATATATGCTGGGGTTTAATATGCATTAAATTAAAACATATATATTAATTTACACCATAATCTTTGTTGAGTTTTTAAAGTGAAATGAAGATTCATTAATTTTTTATATATATTTCTCATGGAAAGAGTTTACAAAATATCATTCATTTACATAAATACAATAACATTTTTATAAATTAATAATTATTATAACTTAATAAATATATATGGTCCCTAATTAGACAAGTGTAATAATTAATATTATTTAATAAAATAATAAGATATATATATATATATATATAATTATATATATATGTGTGATCTTATCAGTATCATAAATTAATACTTATATAAACTTATAAAATATAACTAAGATTATTTAATGATATATGTGCATTATAAAATATAACTAAGATCATTTAATGATATATGTGCATTATAAAATATAACTAAGATCACGTATAATAACATATATTTGTGGTTTTAAAGTATGAACTAACTATATAATGTAACGTTTAGAATTTTGAAAAAAACAAACCGATTGTTGAATTGGAAAATTAGTTGGGTCGCGATCCAATCGTCGATGGGACTGAGTTTAATAAATTTTAATTATTATTATTTTAAACTTAAGAATGCTCGAAAGGATAAAATATATAAATTATAGGCTTTCTATAGTATAGGCTGAACATAGATATATAGCCAATGTAGTTACTAGAACATAGATATATAGCCCTATTATTTATATATCATTTAATTAAGTAGGTTTTAGTGTCTTAAAATTGACAGTAAAAAGTTATACAAAACAATTTTAATTTTAAAATTTACAGCATCAGTCAAAAATGAGAACACTATACAATTGTTATTATATCTCGCTTATGTTAAGACTATCTACTAAACTAATCCAACAAAAAACAAAAATGTAATACAATAAAACTATTGTTTTTTGGTTATTTTCTATTGCATTATTATTATTAAAGATAATTAATATAATTTTATTACAATGATACTTAATTACATGTAAACGATTACGATTACGATGAATACATTTTTCAAATAACAATTTCATGACATAAATTCTCTAACAGTGTTGAAATATAATTACTCATTTTTTTCTTATTAATCTAATTTCTATGGAAAAAAATATTTCAAAAAGATATAATTTTTAGGTTTTTTTATCTATTTAGTTATTGATAATAAATTACAAATTTTGAGTAAAATAATTAAATATTATTTCTTTTAAATTATAAAAAATAGAATTAATTATAATTATATTTTTAATATGTGTGAAAATGTTAGGAATAGTTTAATAGATTGAATATGATTTTTGTTTTATTACTACTGTAGAATTTGTGTGAACCTTTTAAAAAATGTAATCTTCACGTGCATGCACGCCCCTAGCTACATTAACATAACCAAAAAAAAAAGATTAACAAAAAAAAAACACCACTGTCGTTGCTGACGTGTGAATCGAGAGGCCAACTTCAATATAAATACGTAAATAATCTCTCTGTCCCTTCTACGGTTTCCTAAGCAAAAAGAAACAGAGAGAAAGAGAGAAATGGAGAACGGCAAATGCAACGGAGATGCGACGGTGAAGTTACCGGAGATCAAGTTCACCAAGCTTTTCATCAACGGCCAATTCCTTGATGCTACTTCAGGTTTTTATGTTTTTTAAATTCACTGCTTAATTACTTAATTTCATAACTTCAAACGTTGACCTTAACATAAGTAGAAAAAAGATTTATCCAAAATCAAATCATTCCTTTTTCGGATTTTGGCTTTCATATCCAAATCACTATTAGCTCAAATCCTTTATATATCCCCAAGCATAGTATATAATAAAAGTTATTTGAATAGTACAATGGATGAGTATTGAGTGGTCCGGAAATGAAAGTTATCAAAGTTTTTTTTTATATATAAAAAAGAATTATCATCCTAACTACAAAACATGTTCTACTATTAAAGACGAGTTCTTGTTTGGTCCACCCTAACATTTATTTTTTCTTATCAACCACAAAAATTTCTCTCTTTTTTCTCTAATTTATCTCCTCTCTTAAAAATTCGGAATGATTAAGCTAATGTTTTGTAAAGATTGATTAAGCTAAGAAAAAAACTCGTTATTTGTAAAGATTGATTAAGCTAGGAAAAAAACTTGTTGGTTATTTTGCATATACTGATAATTTATTTTTGGTTGAAAAATTTAAAGGGAAGACATTTGAAACAATAGACCCAAGAAATGGAGAAGTGATCGGTCAAATAGCTGAAGGAGACAAAGAAGACGTTGACTTAGCCGTGAACGCTGCTCGTCAAGCCTTCGACCATGGCCCATGGCCTCGCATGACCGGCTTTGTACGTTCCTGTTTTTTCTTTCCCTCGTAGTCTTTTATTGCACCTACTTGTTTTTATTTTATTAGCAAATTATTGGTAACTTTCATTATAAAAAATTAGCAAAGAACATTATTGATATTTTGCTGTTGATTGATGTGGTCCGTTTATGCAGTGGGTCATTTCATTATATTGATATTTATTAGTAGGGTCTTGTTTTGAGTGAAGCTTCTTATTTGATTTGATACGCAATATGTTAATTGTCGTGTTATTAACTTAGGGAGAGAATATGGGAGAGGTTTGACTTATTTTCTGGACGGTATCACTCACTATCATATAATCAAGAAAAAGTTTTTTACCATATTAAATTATGAGATTAATACTATAACATATTCTTAACTGTAGTTAAGTTTCACCTTATTTCTAATAAATTAATTATTTTATTTGGTTGTTTTTGAGTTATAAGTTTCACCTTATCTCTTTTTTGTTCATCTAGATTTTATTATTAAACTCTGAAAGAATCCATGATGGAATTATTATTATAAATTCTAACGGAAAAACTAAATAATCCAAGAAAGGAAACAAAGCCTCAAGGAAACTAAATGGACTATAAACCACAAACCCGAAATGAAAAAACAAAGACTATTATTACACCTTTTTCTTTTTATTGACGTGACTATTCTTCTTTGCTTTTTAATTTGATGATATTTGTATTAATCTCTTATAATATTATAATATTCCACTCTAACACGTTTTCTGGATTTATTTAATCCAAACAGGAGAGGGCCAGGATTATAAACAAATTCACAGACCTAATTGAGCAAAACATTGAAGAATTGGCTAAACTTGATGCACTTGACGGAGGAAAATTGCTCCAATTGGGGAAATTGGTGGACATTCCGGCCGCAGCCGGTCATTTCCGGTACTATGCGGGTGCCGCAGATAAAATCCACGGCGAAACTCTTAAAATGACACGTCCGAATCTGTTTGGATACACACTTAAAGAACCTATTGGAGTGGTTGGTCACATCATCCCTTGGAATTTCCCAAGTATTATGTTTGCCATGAAAGTGGCTCCTGCTTTGGCTGCTGGTTGCACCATGGTGGTCAAGCCAGCTGAACAGACTCCTCTCTCTGCTTTGTTCTATGCTCATCTCTCAAAAGAGGTAAGTCCATAGATTTCAAGCTTTAACTTAGTTAACATTTGCTATAGATTACAAAAAAAAAAAGACCTCAATTGTTTTAAATAAAATATTGTGTTTGCTTTTGAGTTTACTTTCATGAGATTTTTATATATATCTCAATTAAAATTATGAATTAGGAAAGAACAAAATTTCATAAAAAAATTTTGATTGTGTTTAAGCTTTTTCGTTGTTTATATATTAATTAATCCTCGAATGATATATGAAATTTTCTTAAAAGACTATAATTGTGGATTTATTTGAGAAAATAAACTACAATTTATATACGCAACTGCAAACAAACAATGAAAGTTAAAATAAATAAAAAACTAAAAGTTGTGTGTTTCGTTTATATGAAAACATGTAATAGAAAACGTAAACGGAACAAAGAAGTGCTTAAAACCTAACAATCTAAAAACATTTTTGTGCAAAAAACAGGCGGGAATTCCTGATGGCGTGATCAACGTGGTCACTGGTTTTGGTTCAACTGCTGGAGCTGCCATTGCTTCTCATATGGACATAGACAAAGTAAATACTAAGCTCTTATCATCTTATGAGTTGTAAGAACGTGTTTTGTTATGTGAAATCATGAATCTTTTATGTGTTCTTGTGATTAGGTTAGTTTCACAGGATCAACAGATGTTGGAAGGAAAATAATGCAAGCTTCAGCCACAAGTAATCTCAAGAAAGTGTCTCTCGAATTAGGCGGAAAATCGCCTCTTCTCATATTCGATGATGCTGATGTTAACAAAGCCGCTGATCTCGCTCTCCTCGGTTGCTTCTACAACAAGGTAATCATTAGTGACCATTTTAATACAATGTTTTAACAATTTGGTGATTATTGATATGTAAATATATGTTTTTGGTTTTATCTTGAAGGGTGAAATTTGTGTGGCGAGCTCTCGTGTCTTTGTCCAAGAAGGTATATATGATAAGGTTGTGGAGAAGTTAGTGGAGAAAGTTAAAGGTTGGACCGTTGGTGACCCTTTTGATCCCACTTCTCGACAAGGACCTCAAGTAAATGAGACTTAATATTTATGATTGATCTTGATTTGAATAGATTTTAGTAGATTTACATATGGTTGATTAATTTTGGGTTTTATCTTTAGGTGGATAAAAAACAATTTGAGAAGATTCTATCTTACATTGAACACGGCAAAAACGAAGGAGCGACCTTATTAACTGGGGGGAAAGCTATTGGAGACAAAGGATATTTCGTCGAACCAACGATATTCGCAGATGTTACTGTAAGTCACACATTTTTCTTAGGTAGATAATCAATTTTTTGTAGTACTTATTTGTAAAAAATGACGTGGTGACAAAATCGTAAATATATGAATTTTTTGTTTGCGATTTTATAATCCGATAAATGTGATATTATAGAAAATAGTGTGTTATCGAACAAAGTTACCTTTAAAACATGTCCGAAAAAATGCTTTATATAGATTCCAACTTCGGACCTAAATTATAATCTCCGTGGATTTGAAATCAGCTTTTACTTTATTTCCTTTGGGAATACCTTTCCTCCTAAGACTGTTGTGTTTTTGATATACTGGATGGAGTATCAAAATTAGGCTATTAAATACATATACCTCTTGTTATAACTATTGTTTATTTTTGGTGATTACAGGAAGATATGAAAATATACAAAGATGAAATCTTTGGACCAGTCATGTCTTTGAAGAAATTCACGTAAAAATCTTTAAAACCATAAAATCTCTCATCTCAATCTTTTTTGCCACATTCTATAATATTTCCTAAATCTCAAAAAATTGCTTTCACAGGACTGTAGAGGAAGGAATCAAATGCGCAAACAACACTAAATACGGACTCGCAGCAGGAATAGTGAGCCAAAACATAGACTTGATTAACACGGTTTCAAGATCAATCAAAGCTGGAGTCATTTGGGTTAATTGCTACTTTGCTTTTGATCTTGACTCACCTTATGGTGGCTACAAGATGAGTGGGAATTGTCGTGAAAGTGGCATGGACGCTCTCGATAGCTATTTACAAGTCAAATCCATCTCTATGCCTCTTCAAAATTCTCCTTGGATGTAAATTTTTTTCATAAACAAATACAAAATAAAACTTAATCAACAATAAAAATATTTGTTTTCTTGTTCAATACGTCTGTTTTTTCTTTTTGGTCAAACTTTTGTTTCTTATGTGAGGTTTTTTTCATTAGGGCTTTATACTCTTTCTAATTACTTTTTTTTAATGGTTATGGATCTACCACTTGCACAAAATATTACTAATAATATGTTTGATTGGTAAAAAATTTGTCTAGTACAAAACTTATCGATCATCATCAAGTAAAAAAACTTCTCTGCAAATGACTATTAATTTTATAATTTATACTATCTATGTTCCTTATTAATCTAATTTTCGAAAAATATTGTTTGAAAAAAAAACACAATTTGTTAGTTTTTAAGTATTTTTTTAGTTATTGATAATGAATTGTAAATTTCAGAACAAATAGTTGAATATTATTTCCTTAGAGTTACATAAAATTATTTATCACAAAAAATAATATATTTATAATCAATTTTTAATATATTTTCTTAATATGTGTTAAAATATGAATAATTAGGAACAGATGAAATCATTTAACATTTTAATTTGGTAAACTATGTTAAATTTCAATGTTTAGTTAAAGCAAATGAGGAATTATCAAACCTTAAGTGTAAGATGTTGATGAACAGATTTTATAAACACTATCCCAAATATAATCGAACCAACTAGTTATTTTATAAAAATACACTCATAAATGTTTTTTTTTTCTTTTTACAATCATTAAACGAGAATACGAAAAAAAAAAATATATACACAACGTTAATTCATTTTCCAATTTTACCCCTGAGTTTAACACCAAGAACCTTCTCCATCTTAGCCAACAGAGCTTGGTTAGGAACAGCTTTACCATTTTCATATTCCTGAACCACTTGAATACGCTCATTGATCTGTTTCGCTAGATCCGCTTGTGGCATCTTCTTCTCCAATCTCGCTTTCTGTATCGTTAACCTCACGTCCGCTTTCACAAGATCCATCGCCGCAGGCTCTGTATCCTCCTCAAGCTTCTTCGTGTTTATAACCGGAACCGCCGTCGATTTTCCCTTTTTGTTCGAACCGGCGTCGAATTTCTTAACCGTTTGAACCGCGACGCCGTTCCTAATCGCTGCGTTAACCGCTTTTGGATCGCGTAGGTTCTTTGGCTTTGACTTGTGTAGCACTACTGGCTCCCAATCTTGTGTCGATGATGATGATGATGATGATGATGATATGAGGAAGAGAGGATTGTGAGATTTATATATGATGATCAGTTTCTGGAGAATTCGATCATTTTTCTTCTCCATTTTCGTCCCTCGAAAGTTCTTAAAATGGTATGACGTGTCCTCTTCTTACTTGGCTTAATCGTCTGACGTGGCACAAAAATTATTTAACTTGGCGAGTTGTCTCATGCCAGAAGTGGCGCGGGAAAATTGTTCCAACCGACCCAACATATAATTTTTTAATTTTTTTTTTACCCAAAATATTTAGGCATGGTAAAAAAACCGAAATCCGAATCATCTAACTGAACCCGACTAATTCAAACCAGCCTAATCAAAATTTAGACTATATATTTCTAAATCTTCTCCAAAGTGTCAAAGAGGATAGATCTCTAGGCCAATAATTGCTTACAAAAGTCTCCTCCTCATAAACGTAAAAACTATAATAGAATAGGCGTCCTAGAGTTCTAGGTTTTAGAGATATTTATACCCTCACAAAATAAATAAAATAAAATAATAGAAAATAGCTGAATTTCAGAAAAAGTAAAATTGGGACGTAGCCAGATTTGACCAGATTTCAAGAGACTTCAACATATAATATGCAGACTTCACCTGACTTAAACAGACTTTACCAGACTTCAATTAGAATTAGAAGTGTCAAATGGACTAGCCCGCACCCGTTTGGATATGTTTGCAATAGACAATATTTGTTTTTGGACTGCAAACGGGCCGATCCGCTAGACCCGTAGACGAAAACTTTATGTCCATACCCGCCCCGCTAAGCTTAGCGGTTTAGCGGTTTAGCGGGCCGGCCCGCGGACATAGTTTTCATATTTTTTAAATTATTAAAAATTAATTTATTTAAAAATTTTTAAATTAACTTTAAATATCACTTTTCTTGTAAATATTTTAATTTTTATATGTTATTTTTTTTATTTTATCACATATTTTATATATTATATTATCATAACTATATAAAATTATTTATTTTTATTAAATATTTGTAATTCGCGGGCATAATTCGCTAAAACCCACAATCTGTTTGAACTTGTCCGCGAAGTCCGCCATTTAACGGACCTAATATTTTGTGTCTATACCCATCCCGTGACGGTCCATTATATATGTAATCGAATATTCTGATATCCATTATCGGAGAAAGAATCCGACAAGGAGGAAATGGAAATGGTAATGAAATGATGATTTGTGAGAGAGAAGAATAGATGTTTAACGTCAAATCTTACATGGCAACGTAATCATAGTATATGTGTCACGTCGCATATTCGAAGTTGTTTCACAATTGCAGAATAAAAGTTTTCATAACTATACCATATTTTATTTTTATTTAAAAAAAAATATTTATATGAAAGTTTTAGGGTTGACTTCCGTAGAGCATGTACAATTCAATCCCACTCTTAATCCAGACACCCCCCTCTTCCAAACTTATCAATAAACCAGCTATACTTTCTAAATCAAATTAACGCCACATATTTAATGAAATATGCTTCATTACGTTTTGAAGAATGAATTCTAAGCTGGGAGGGTGAGCCGAATTTTTAACCTCTCTCATCACGTTAATTTCAGAGCTCTTTAGACCTTTTTTTTTATTCAATGACAAAAATGAAATAATTAAATATCAAAACAACCAATCATATGTATGCACTTTAAAAACTACAAAGTTATAAAAATAAGTGTAAAATACTATTTTATTCTCAAAATCAAATATTTTATTTGAACGATAAGGATTTTAAAATCAATTTTTTTAAAAAAATATCTTAACCGGCAACTCGGTGGACCGGTTGAACCGGCCGAGTGTCGGGTTAATGACAGTTTTTTCTAATTTTATTATTGGCGGATTTTAATACTAAACTCAAACTGGAGTAGTAACAAATACATAGAAGATGTCCAGTTACTTAATTTCTTGTTGTTCGATGAGATTAGAATCTTGATCCTTAGGTTTCAATTTTTCTTTCTAGGCCCATTTTTTTTCTCAAGCTATCCAAAGAAAGTGGCTAAAATAAATCAAAACATCAATCATTAATTTATTGTCGTTTAACCTAAAAAAAATCACTTGGATGATTGTAAGTGATGTCAAAAAACTATAAGAGTCTAGGTAAGCGAAAATAATGCATGAACATATTTTATGATATTTAATATTATTAATAGTAATAATATATATGGTTAATAGATTATTAATTTTAATATTTTGAAAATAACAAAACTGTTGTGTTTAGTTACATATTTATAGTCTCGTAAATAAAAAAATTATACAATATTTACTCATAGAAAAATGTTTATAGTTTCAATTATCTAAATGTAATGTAACTAAATGTAAATTGATGTAACTGTTACTGTTTTGAATATGGAATAATGCTTATCAATAAATAAAAAACTAACTCAAATAGGAGTATTTAACAATAATTGATGTAATTGTCTTTTTCGACTTTGAGCTGCAAGATTACAATTACTTAGATTAAAACCATTGTTCAAACAGTAGAAATTTTACATCAACAAACAACTCCGACACATCCTTGATTTACAAAATACATTTATGAATGGGAATCACATCAAAATCTCAGATTAACTTTTAAAAAAAAGTTAAGGCATCGATTGCTCATGTTTTCCTTCTACCATCTTCTCCAGCACCCATGCATAAGTTGCACTATATTTAAACTCTTCATTTGAATCATTTGTCTGGACTATAAAAACTGTGTAGCCGTTATCTCTAAGAAAACCTAACGGTATAGAAAAATCAGAATCGTCTGATATGAGCATTATGTTATTCGATTGAGAACCACTGTTCACTACATGTCGTATGAATTCTTGTATCAAATAAGGAAACTAAATCAAATAGAGTTATCAAATGAGTTTTGTATTTTTTTAACAAAAAAAAAATGAGTTTTGTATTTTTTTCTCGCAAGAGTAAATTTTATTCAATAACTATTTGTTACAAAACCAAAGAAAAGCCCAACATACATAAACAGATTACGAAAAAACTTAAGCCCACCAAGAGTCCAACTTGTACAATTTGAATGTAGTTGTTATTGTTTAGAATATGGAATAATGTTAATCAAATAAGGAAACTAATTCAAATAAGGGCACTTTCTAGCATTTACATTTTAGTGTTTGACCAATTTTCATGGAAATTGAACCCAAACTTTCAAAATCAATCAATTTTTTATGGGCCGACGATGTATTTCCACACAGGAACTATCGTATACAATCAGATGTACACAGACTTAAGGCATCGGTCTATTTCCACACCAAATAGAAGTTTTACATTTATTTACCCACTGTTTGAAAGTTTTGAAGCTTAATACACACAGATTCAGATTTGATTGGTTTACAAACTAAACCAATACGAAACCAATTCTAAACCAACAAACTTTTTTAATTAATTTTAATTACTTATTTTCATTTAATATATTTAAAAAAACAAAACAAATTGTCTTCTTCTTCCTCTAATTTCTCTTCTTCTTCTTCTTCTTTTTTTAGCAACATAATCTGGTATTTTATTGGAAATTTGTGGGTAAGACAAATGATGAACACAAATACTAATGACAATGCAACGTAATCTGAAATTTAGAATCTCAAAGCTATTCAAAGAAATTTGAAAATTTCGTTCTAATTCAAAGAAGCATGTTCATTCTTTGATTCCCAATCATTCAAAAGACATGAAACCCCAACAAAGAGAGTAATTTCTCACCAACACATGACAGAGAGATTACTTGAAATTAACCCGCAGATTAGACCCGGACCGGAAGAAATCGATTCCAATGAGATCGATCCCGTGACATTGTTGAATCTCTCTGCTCCTCCGCTCCAACAAACCACCGAATTGTTTGAATTTCGCGTCGCGCAAGTGAAATTGGATACGAGAGAGAGAGATGATTATTGGTATGGTTGATTTAAGGAACATTGAGTTTCTAGATTCGTTATTTCCGATGCAAATCAAATTCCCAGTTGAGTTTAATCCACAAGCGTGTGATTCGCCTGCTGATATCGTCGCCATCGTCATGTTTCCGAATCCGGTTTGGATCCGATTCGATTTTCCCAAGCAAGCTCCAGTCCATAAGCAATAAACCACATTACAGATCCCTGCAAATTCTCCTATCGATCCAATGATCGCAAACACTCATAATCCTCTGGTTAAGGCTTTTGACGGTGGAGATGAAGTTGACTGTGACGGTGGTGGTGGTTTTAGGGGAATTTGAAACGGACATGAGCTACAGATCGAACCAGAGCCATAACAGAGCTTCTCGGATTGTGGAAACACACCACAAGAGCAAAGAGATGATGATTCAACGAAAGGACCTGGTAAAATCTCTGGGAAAGGGAGGAAGATTCTGGAGAAATTTGAAGGATTCCAACACATGACGGAGAGTCTCTTGCAGATTCAAACTTGGATTTCTAGGATTCTTCAATTTGGGAATTTTGAATTTGGGGATTTGTTTATTGAGGATTTATGATTTAGTTGAATTTTGAAATCGATTTTCAATTTGTGTTTATTTTGATTTTGGAATTTCTGTTTTAGGGTCTAAATTAGAGAAATTAGGTATTTTTTGGTTTAATTATATGAAATCAGATTGTAAACGGGTTAAATTTGGTTTATTTGCTGAAGTTAAATGGTTAAGTGTTTTCTGGTAAACTGTTAACCGATGGTAACCATTGATTATGCATAATTAAGTTTCCAACTTTTAATTTGTGTTTATTAAGCTTTCCAACTTTCAAAGGATAAATAAGTATAAAACTTCTGTTTGCTGGGGAAATAGACCGATGGCTTAAGTCTGTGTACATAATTTCTGTGTGGATACGATAACATTTTTCATTTTATTTTGATACAAACAATTTACCAGGCTCCATTTTCTCTAAACTAGGAATGCTGCTGTTACATAGATCCGATTGGGATCATAAAAAAAATGCTATTCACGACTACTTTGATTCCAATTACGCTAAAAAGTTTGACAAGTTGGAACATCTTTCCCCAATTTTTTTCCACTAAGCAACTAAGTATGTAACTTTCCTTTGTTTTTGTTTGTTTTGGGTACCAGAACTTTGATGATGTGCTTAGTTCCTGCTGATCATGTAAGCAGAAGCCTTAATGACACTTACTATGTAGATATATTGCATAGCTTTGCTTTGCTTTGCTTTAAAGAGACATGTATCTATTTTTGTGTGGGTCGATCACGTATTGTAGATTCAATGATAGGCTGGATACCTACATTATAATTGTTACTGGCTACAAATTATAGCATCTAACACAAACTTCAGTTTCTCATCTAACACATGCTTTTATCTGCTTATTGATTCAGGAAGACTGGTTGGAGTCACCGAGCAAATGTTTTAAGATGGTGATTTTTCCAAATGCAGAGTAAAGTGCGTGGTGAGGTGCATAGGAAGCTAAATGTCGAATTAAGGTGAGATTTTTGACAAGTAGAGTTGTTCCAGACGATGATGAACATTTCAGGTTTGACATTGTAATTTGTTCACTTCTGGGAGAATTGCATTACTCTCAAATAACTCTACTTGTCGTATTCACTTCTGGTACAAACACATGTATTTTTATGTACATTGTTTTGTTTTACTCTGAATGAAAGAAAAATAAGATGTTCGATATGCATATTTTTGTGTTTGTAATTACATGTGAATATTTTTCAGAAAAGTATACATAAAAATACAAGAAAACAAACTACAATGAATTGTCTTACTGATCCAACATTTTCAAGCTATACAATTTTTGCAAAATTTGCATCAAAAAAGAGCTCGTAAGTGAACTAGTTCTTGTTCTCTTTTCTTTTAAGTGTGTAAAACTGGAGATAATATTAGATGACACAGCTGTGTTCGGTACGTTTATTTAACAACTTACTACACGAGCTAACTGGTGAACCTCTTTAATTAGTTAATGACATCAACTACAATATTATTAAATCTTGTCTTAATATTCTTTAAAGAAACTAGAAACAGACAAATTAAAAGCATATTGATAGAGAGAGCTAGTCTTAATTTGATTTAATAGTTTTATGCACACACTATATTTTTTAATTTGGAAATCATCTTATATATATTGTTAGAGATTTTTCTTTCTATAGCATTCACCTAAACAATTATATATATATATATATATATATTTTATATTATAAAGCGCATGTCACATGACCAATAAAATTGTGCCATATAGATTTTTGTTTTAAAATTTCTGCCACATAGATATTTATTTTAAATTTAAATCTATTAAAAATCATTTATATTATAATGCATAAATCATTTGCCCAATCAAAATCTGACACATGGAAAAATTTATTCAATTTTTTTTTAATTTTTCTAACAAAAAAAATTTCTTCTTCTGTTTACCTTTCAGATTTTCAATTTTTTTCTAAGAGAAATCAGGTTTTATATTTTCCATTATTCTTTTTTTATCTCACCACTCTCCCATAATTTTTCATTTTTAATTTCTTTCTCTTCTATTTATATATTGAAATCAAATCATTATTAGTTTCAATCTTAACCTCTTTCTCTTTCATTCAAATCAGATTTTGAAAATATCATTATTTTTAACATCAATATTTTTAATAATTACAAACCAAAACTCGGCAAATAGATGATAGGTTGCATATTTACCTTGCTATCAACTAATATTAGCTCAACTGTATCATGCGCCCCAAAAGACGGGTTAAATTTTCTAAGCACTTTGACACGAACTTTCCATTCATGAACGTATGGATTCAAAGTTGAGACATCAATCCATGTAACCTTTTTTAAATGAGTTTCTGATTGCATTAACAAGAAAATGATCCATGGCAACAAGAATATAATCAACAACCCTAGGCTTTCAATATTAGTAGATGTAGATACAGAGATAGATACAGTTGATACTTTAGGTTATCAATATTTATAGATGTTTATAAGAAGATGAGTCGGTTTGATATATATAAATTTTCCATTTAGTTAAAAGTAAATAATAAAGCAATGATTATGTTAAATTTCTGAATTTTTTTTTAATTACAAAACTTAATGAGGGGAATTCTTACAAAAAAATTATGGCGGTGACTTTTATTTATTTTGCTTTATTTTATAAATCGGGTTAATAAAATAGGATATAAACATTTTCCAATTAGAAATTATTTGTATGGTTTCCTTTTTATTCAGAAGATAGGTTTGAAAGATGAGACGGTTTGATATATATTCCATTTAGTAAAAAGTAAATAGTAAAACAATTATTAGTGTAATTCTGTAAATATATTTATTAACATTTACATTTTAGCTAATTTTTTAGCTACAGTAAAACCTCTATAAATTAATAATATTGGGACTGGAGAATTTTATTAATTTATAAAGGGTATTAATTTATCGATAAATTAATAATTAATTTATAGAGAGTTTTTCTGAATTTCAAAAAATGTTATATAGAAAGTAGAAAATGAAGAGAATACTTCGATATGTTTTAATGCATTTACACATTAGGAACTAATCATTGCATATTAATTTTTAATATAACTTTTGATGCAATTTGAGAAGATAATATCATATATTTTTGATATTTTAAGAAAAAAATAAAGATAAACTCCAACAAAATTACAAGTTTGCGAATAAATAAACAACACTAGAATCATATTTCACTAAAATATCTTATATATATATAGAATAAATTTTTATTATTATTAATTTATGTTATTAATGAGACCATATATTTACATAGAGGTTTCAAAACAATTATTATCTTATTATCTTATCGAAATGTGTCAATTATTACACCGGCCCAACTTGAGACCGAGATAATTTATTAATTTAGAGAGGTTATTAATTTATCGAGTATTAATTTATAGAGTTTATACTATAATTATATAAATATGGATTCATTTGTATTGTTTCATTTTTGTTCGTTTTTTTGTAGGAGAGGAGGGACAAAGGTCCCCCGTAATTTATTAAAAAAATTGAAACAACTAACTAAATCCGAATGTTTCATGGGCCTGCAGACCCATTAGCATCCTCCAACCATATCGAATTAACAATGTCAAGTCGAGAAGTAAACAAATGAAAACCTAAAGGAAAAGAGAAATCATAGTTCGTTATCTCATCTGCTGGACGATTAGCCTCCATATATACGTGAGAAATACAGACTATCCAGTCCCTTGATATCAAGCCATGGCACAAGTGTACTGATCTATCATGGTTTTTATAATTTTTAGCCATGATATAAGTATTGTTTTTAGAGTCTTTTAGGTCTTCTTTGAGTCTTATTAGGTACAAGTACGAGTTGGGTATTGTGGGGAAATTTTGGAGCTTTTGGAGCCTTGTAGCTAAGCAAATCAACTCAGAGATGAATCAAGGTGTTGGTGTCGGCGGTGTCGGTTGACACTGGTCACGACTATCAAGTCACTCGAGTTTTATCAAGTTTAAAGAATTACAAAGTTTTCCCAAAAATTTTATTTATTTGTAATACAAGTCTTTTCGTATTTTAGAATATATCTAGGTTTTAGATGTCATTAGAGACTAAGTTTTATTCTATCAAGAACTTTTGAGAGATTTGAGCTAGAGAGCTTTTGGGAGAGAAGATTCAGAAGTCACTTGTAGAGAGAAGATTTCGAACTCCCTTTCATTCTTTTATCTATTTCTCAATGCAATTTGTTCAGAATATGATTTGTTTATCATTGATTATGTCTGAATAATCTACTTGTTAGATTTACGGTTTTCAAAGGGTTGATGATGAATTGTTGAATTAGGCATAACATATTAGAATAATCTTAATTGTTTTTCATCTAGATTTGAATTAACACTAGTTCTAGATTGATCACCTGAAATCTAGATCTTAGGATATTTAATAGACATGAGAGTGTTATTGATATTCCGAACTAATCTTAGATGAGCAAAATCACCATTCGCAAACAGATTTGGTCTAGGGATTTTGTGAGTATATTATACTTGAAATTAATGCATCCTTAATCATTAGAGTTTACAAATAGATTTAAAATTCTATGATTTAAGTGTAGTTATCATTGCAGCGAGAGTTGAATGATTATATCAGTGTGTTATGAGTTTAAGAACCGGTCATAAATGAATCCTAAATCAAAATTGCCTAGTTCACAATTCTGAGTTACCTGAATTGAATTCCCTAAGTCTAGCGTTTTCTCATATTGAATTTAAAACCTCACTTTAATTTAATCATTCTTGCTTTGTTTTATTTACAATCATTTGTTGTTTAGCTTAATTCGAAACTGAATATTCTATTGTGTGAATCATGAGTCCTTATGGATTTGATCCCTAAGTACTACAGTGGTCTCTTAATTTGAGCCTATCAAATTTTGGCGCCGTTGCCGGGGACTCTTTGATTCGCCATTAGATTCCAGTTAGAGTTTAGTCTAAACTTTTCTTTTATTTTGTTACTTACGCGTTCTATTCTTTTCTTTCTCTTGTGTGTTTCAGGATCATGCATAAGTACGGTACCGGGAACATTAAGAATCTTCCAATTGTGAACCTTTCTACTCAAGAGCTAGGGAAGTTAGAGCGATCAATGTGGAAAGCACAAAGGACATCAGAGATGGTTAATCCAATTGTGCTAGTGAGAGATGAGGCTGAACTCTATCACAACTTAGAGGGTAATGTGCGCAATGCGCAGGGTCAGAAACTTGATGCTAACGGAAACACGATAATCGAAGTTGTCGATGGTGTCGATCGATACCAAGCTGGTGATGTCGGTCGACACGGAGGCAATAATGGTGATCCGCAGGGAAACAATGGAGTAGGAGATCGGGAAAGAATACTTGTTGAATACAACAAGCCTGATCAGTTCTATGCTAATAGGTCTGCTATCCGATCTTCTGCTTTTCAGAGACATGACTTTGAGTTGAAACCCCAATACTTTACTCTTGTGGGACAATATCCCTTTCATGGTCTTTCCAATGAACATCCAATGGATCACATTGAGAGGTTTGAAGATCTGGCTTCTAGCATTAAAGCCAATGGAGTATCAGAAGACTACCTCTTTTGCAAGCTCTTCCCATACTCACTTGCTCGGGAAGTAGTTTATTGGCTCAAACAGTTGAAACTGGGATCTTTGACGACATGGGAAGCAACTAAGATAGCCTTTCTGAACAATTTCTATGATGATGGAAGGTCTGAAGATTTGAGAAACAAGATATCTACATTTACTCAAGGACCTACTGAAACTTTCAAGGTAGCTTGGATAAGATTTAAAGCATATCAGAGAGATTGTTCACACCATGGTTTTAGTGAAGTTCAGTTGTAAGGTACTTTCTTCAGAGGTGTTGATTGGAGGTACCAGATGACTTTGGATGCTGTTAACAATGAAAACTTCAATACCAGAGTTCTCGAGGCTGCTAGTGAATTGATTAAAAACTTGGCTTCTAGCAATAATATTAAGAAGGTCAGCAGAAAATCACCGTCGATTTCAACGGGAAGATTAATGCCTTATACACAGACTTGAATGGGAAATTTGAAGCTTTGAACACCCATGTCAAGAAATTAGATACTCAATTTGCTCAGACTGTTGGGTCTGCAAGAAGGCAATACACAAAACCCATCCACCCTTGCCATGTTGTCACATTGAGAAGTGGGAAACAACTGGAACCAGTGATGAGAAAAGTTTTGTTAGCAGAGGAGATAGTGGATTTGGAAGAGATCACGGATGATCAATTTTTCGAAGATACGACACCCGCGTCGATCGACACAACCCTCCTGTGTCGGTCGACACCAACAGACCATCCTGAGGTGCCAAGTCGGAACATAAACAGAAATCGATCAACACCAGACGGAAATCGACCATGCTCAACATGAAAGACTCCACACCAGACGTTATTATGGATCGACACCCACCTGGTGTCGGTCGACATGAATGCCAAAAAGATGCAGTGCTTCTCACATCTGTGAATGTTGCAGAGGCACCATCAAGCCAGAAGGCAGCAGCCGGTTTGGTTCTGAATGCTCTGAAAGGGTCTGATAACTATTTGGAATTTGATTTCTTCTAGCGTTACGGTTAGATTTATGGTACTCTATTCTTCCTTAAAAGGCCATGTGGTTAAAGATGATAAAATGTTGTTTCACTCGTTATAGATTGCCATGAATTGTATGCTTGTTTTCTCTATGTATGCATAAGCTGCTGTAGTTTATATAAGATGTTGTAACTCTTTCTGATAACCTTATTAGTTTTTATTAGATTTCCTTTTTACTCGCTCTATCCAAACACAAAAGATTATGGGGTAGTTTTTAGAGAGAGAGAGAGAGAGAGGAGATAGATAGACTGAGGAGAGAGAGAAGAGAGATATAGAAACAAAAACTTAAAAATTTACAAAAACTTAAAACTATCCAAATCTCAAATTAAAACTTAAAAACTACCCATTTTCTCAATTTCCCCAATTTTTAAACATTTTGGTGGGTATTTTGGTTTAAAAATAATTTTTATTTTTGGGCTTATAATTATAGGGTAATTGGGTTATATCAAATTTATATATTATTTATATTTTTGGGTATATAGTTGTATTTCAAGTATTTTGGCTGGCCATTCGGTTCTCGGTTCAGTTCTTCGGATATAAATGTCGAAAACCCATTTGGATTATTGTCGGTTTGGATTTATGTTTGGTACCCTTTTTGGGTTGAATTTGGTTCGATTCTTCAATTTCTGGTATAAATTTTTAATATATTAATAATATAATTTTAATATAGAAAATTAAATTAATTTATTCATGTATAAAATAAACTTATGTAAATAACTATTTTCTCTATGAAAAAATGTTTTATACTTCTTTCCCTAAAATAATTTAAGATATTTTATTAACAAAAAATATTTAATTTATTGATTTTACCTAAATTTAACTTATTTCTAAAGTTTGGAAAACTTTAGAAAACTCGTCCATCGGACGGGTACTAATCTAGTATATATATATTAACAAATTTAAAGTTCTGCCGGCAAAAAAAAAAACCAAAAAAAATATATTTAAGGTTGTCCATCATTGGGCAGATCCATATGGGCATGAATTTTATTAGCTGTCTACCATTTTTCAACCCTTGTCCATTATTGACAGACCAACATAAAGCCTGTTTGTTTGCTTAGTTGTCATTTCCATTCAACTAGATCATTCAAATACTTCATCTTCCTAATCCATCTAGATGATGTTTGTTTCATTTTGGGTTATTCATTTGGATTATCCATTTGAATGAACATTTGTTTGTTTGCATAGTTGATGTAAATTTTCATCTCCATCTAAATGATTTTAATAAGAAAATGACTAAAATACTCATTATTTAATTTAATTATATTAAAATTTTAAACATATTTTCAAAAATAATATTAAAATCATAAATATATTAATATATTAAAAAAATAGAATAGTCTTAAAACCAAGATTTTTTTGAAAATACTAAAATTATATTTTTTCATAAAAAAAGTTTAATCGTGAAATCACACTTTTTGACTTAGAATCGCAAAATGACGTTTTTCCGCAAAAACCGTGAAATCGGAATTTGACAGAAAATAGAAAAATGATTTTTTCCCGCCAAAACCGTAAACCCACAATTTCGACAGAAAATCACAAAATCACTTTTTCCCGCCAAAACGTGAAACCACTATTTCGACGAAAAATTATGTTTTCCCGCCAAAATCGTAAAACCGTAATTTCGACGAAAAATTGCAAAATTACGTTTTCTGCAAAAACATGAAATTGCACACTGTCGTTTTCTCGCCAAAACTGTAAAATCACAATTTCGACGAAAATGATGTTTTTCTGCCAAAACCGTAATTTCGACGAAAATGATATTTTCCACCAAAACCGTATTTTTGACAAAAAATTGCAATATAACGTTTTCCGCCAAAAATGTGAAATTACAATATAACATTTTCCACCAAAACCGTAAAATTGCAATTTCGACAAAAATGACGTTTTCCCGCCAAACCGTATAACCGTAATTTCAACGGAAAATTGCAAAATAATGGTTTCCGCCAAAAACGTGAAATTGCACATTGTCGTTTTCCTGCCAAAACTGTGAAATCACAATTTCGACAAAAAAATGACGTTTTCTCGCCAAAACTGTAAAACCGTAATTTCGACGTAAAATCGCAAAATGACGGTTTTTGCCAAAAACTTAAAAGTGCACACTGTCATTTTCTGGCCAAAATTGTAATTTTAACGAAAATAACGTTTTCCCGCCAAAACAGTAAAACCGTAATTTCGACGAGCAATCACAAAATAACATTTTTCGTCAAAAACGTGAAATTACAAAATGGTGTTTTCCCGCCAAAACCGTGAAATCGTAATTTCGACAAAAATAACGTTTTCCCGTCAAAACCGTAAAACTGTAATTTCGACGAAAATTTACAAAATAAGGTTTTTCGTCATAAACATGAAATTACAAAATGGTGTTTTCCCGTCAAAACCGTGAAATCCCAATTTCGACAAAAATGGCGTTTTCCCACCAAAACCGTAAAACCATAATTTTTGACGAAAAATCTATTTTTATAAATTATTATTGATACAAATATTTTATAAATTATTGTTGATATAAACATTTTTATTACAAACTAAACCAATAAGAGAAAATAGTTAATTGTACATTTGTCATTTGTTATTTTGGATGAATCATCTCCATCCAAATGATTCAATTTGGATCATCTACATGATTATAAAAATTTAGCCTAAATTTTAAAAATCATTCAGATGGTTCATTCGGATGATCTATTTGTATGAACATGTTTTAGTGCTAAACAAACATCAATTGTCATCTTCATTCAAATGGATCATTTGAATGAGTAAACACGGTCATAGCCTAAAAAAATAATGGTCCATACGGACACCCCAATTCACAGCTCTAATACATCCAACGGTACAAAGTAATAGAAGAAAATCGGACGGTCATCAAGGCTTCAAGAGTGACAGTCAACAAAAATAGCCCTAAGGATTAAGGAAGGCAAAAAGTATTGGCGCCAATCTTTTCCCCCGCTTCTCGATTTCTCCTCAGATCAAAACATCGATTCTCTCTTTCATTCTCACACTCTCCGACGGTTCCGAAAATGCAGCGCCAGAGATCGATTCTATCTTTCTTCCAGAAGCCTTCGCCGGCGACTCAGAGTTTAATTCCCGGCGATGCTACCAGCGGCGGCGGAGGAGTATCACGATTTACTGTGAAGGAAGGGGATGCTGCTAACGGCGACGCTTCGATTCGCTCGACTGTATCGAAATCTGTGGATGAGGTTAGAGGAACGGATACTCCACCGGAGAAAGTTCCGCGCCGTGTCTTACCGTCTGGATTTAAGAAGGCTGAAGCCGCCGGAGGTGCTTCGTCTCTATTCTCCAATATTATGCATAAGTTTGTTAAGGTCGATGATCGAGAATGTTCTGGAGATAGGTACTAATCTTCGTTTCTCTTATTTTTTGAATCGTTAGCTGGAAGATTGTTTATGTTTCTGTAGAAGAAGAAGATTCTGATTACTGCCTTGAATCATTGTTTGAAAAAAAATTCAGGAGGCAAGAAAATGTTGTTACGCTTGATGATTCGTCTGTATGTATGAAGATTGATAATGTATTTCCTGAATTTCATTCAAAAAATGGTCAATCTCAAGAAAGAGACCGTGCTTTTAGCTTCAATGGGAGAGCTGATCTAAGATCTGTAGACGATGTAGTAGTAGATGATGATGATGTTCTTGGACCAGAAACACCAGGGATGCGTCCAAGTGTTCCTCGTTTGAAGCGAGTTCTGGAGGATAGAAAGGAGGATAAGGTTTCTGTATTGAATTTTAGCAAAAGGCTTAAAATGCTACAGAATCCGATTTGTGGGGAGAAGAAAGAAATAAATGAAGGAACCAAATTTGAATGGCTTGAGCCTTCTCGAATCAGGGATGCCAATAGAAGACGTCCTGATGATCCCCTTTACGATAAAAAGACCCTATACATACCACCTGATGTTTTCAAGAAAATGTCTGCGTCACAGAAGCAATATTGGAGTGTTAAGAGTGAATATATGGATATTGTGCTTTTCTTTAAAGTGGTTAGTGAACATCAATCTAGTGTTCAATCCATTTCCTCAATGCGACTGATTAACTTAGATCTGTGTATGTTCTGTGTCTTTTCAGGGAAAATTTTATGAGCTGTATGAGCTAGATGCAGAACTAGGCCACAAGGAGCTTGACTGGAAGATGACAATGAGCGGTGTGGGAAAATGCAGACAGGTAAATTAGTTGAAACAACTGGCCTGCTTGATTCATTGCTTTTACTACCTCTATATGTCACATCCTCTTTTTATCAGGTCGGCATCTCCGAAAGTGGGATAGATGAGGCAGTGCAAAAGCTATTAGCTCGTGGGTAAGGGAACTATCACATTTTGTGGAATTATTTTGCTGCCACTTCTATTCGGATTTAGAAAATGAAGATCACTTCAGCCATCATCAGCTAGGATTCTGAGAACCTAGGATATTTTCATCGAAGAGTAAAAACAATACTTTCACAATATTTGCGTGTCCAGTCAACTTTTGGTAGTTTATTCTAGCAATGTGGTATACTCACTTGTCTTTCATGGAGGGTTTCAAGCTTTTTGTTTAAATTGGATAGTCATACATGCTTCCAACAGAAACTAGCATGCAGGTTCATATATTTACCAATTACACTAATTATGTATTGACACATTTGTTGTTTCTTTTGGAAGATATAAAGTTGGACGAATTGAGCAGCTGGAAACATCTGACCAAGCAAAAGCCAGAGGTGCCAATACTGTAAGTTGTCTTGAGACAGGCCAAGGCTGTTGCAGACTGTTCTTGATTGTTTCTTTTTCTGTACACTAGTTTCATGCTGTAACTCAGTGGCTGTTCTGGTCTAAATATTAGATAATTCCAAGGAAGCTAGTTCAAGTATTAACTCCATCAACAGCAAACGAGGGTAATATTGGGCCTGATGCTGTTCATCTTCTTGCTATAAAAGAGGTTTGTTATTTGTCTTATCATGTGAAGTTCATTCAAGTCCTGGAAACTTACACTTTTTTTAGCAATCTTCCATCTAGCAGTTTAAGGATTTTGGGATTAAAATGCCAAGATTTCCTGTTTGGTTTATTTGTAAGAGATTATATTGAAAAACATTTTAGCCAAACCGCAGACTAGAGCTCTGTTTACGATTCTTTGAAATTCAAGGAGTCAGTCCTTGTGACTGGATCCCTACTTTAATACTATGATCATAGTCCTTGTTACTGCTTCCCTTTATTTCTATAATGACCTTTGTCTGTGTTGTGTTTGTCTCGTTTGCTGGGGAATGTTAGCTGATCTGAGCCCTAAATTAGTCATGATAAAGTTGATGCAATGCTGATTTGGATAGTGTTTTAGTAGTAGCTCAGGAATTGGCTATGGTTACATTGCCTAATAGTTTGATGTCGATTTTGCTTCTGAATTTTGACTTTAGATTAAAATGGAGCTAGAAAAGTGTTCCACTGTGTATGGATTTGCTTTCGTTGACTGTGCTGCCTTGAGATTTTGGGTTGGGTCGATGAGCGATGATGCCTCATGTGTTGCTCTTGGAGCTTTATTAATGCAGGTAAGCAAGTGTGTTCTGTATCTTGTGTCTACTAATGTGACTTAGTGTAAATATATTTAGTTTGCAGAAATCAATTTTGAATCACGGTTTGGTATTTTTTTTCCAGGTTTCTCCAAAGGAAGTTGTATATGACAGTAAAGGTAAACTGCTCGTACCACCACTTGTTTTGTTGGACATAATTTAAGGTAAATGATACTGGTTAACGGTGCAAATGTTTAAAAATTTCAGGTCTATCAAGAGAAGCCCAAAAGGCTCTAAGGAAATATACATTGACAGGTACCATTTTAGTAGGCAACGTGACCAAAAGTTTAAGAAAATATGCTCTTATGAGATCATTTTGTAGACTAGATATGTAAATCTGTTTTCTTTTAGCTGCTCACCCAATGATAGATCTCTTAAACATTTATAATATATTATGTTTGTGTATCATTTTATAGGGTCTTCAGCTGTACAGTTGGCTCCAGAACCACAAGTTATGGGGGATACGGATGCTGGTGGAGTTAGAAATATGATAGAATCTAACGGATACTTTAAAGGTTCTTCTGAATCATGGAACTGTGCAGTTGGTGGTCTAAGTGAATGTGATATTGCCCTTAGTGCTCTTGGAGAACTAATTAATCATCTGTCTAGGCTAAAGGTAGGGTGGCTTGGTTAGTTTTTGCTTTTCACGAGTTAAACAAAGGAAATCTCCATAACTTACAGGTTCTATGTTCTTGCAGCTAGAAGATGTACTTAAGAATGGGGATATTTATCCATACCAAGTTTACAGGGGTTGTCTCAGAATTGATGGCCAGACAATGGTAAATCTTGAGATCTTCAATAACAGCTGTGATGGTGGTCCTTCAGGCAAGTGCATGATTCCTTTTTAGCTTCAAATAGATAGGGTAGACATAGGAGTGGGCGATCATATATTAATACTTGGTACATTTCTAGTGAGTGCTAGCTAACTTTTATTTTCTGTAGGGACCTTGTACAAATATCTTGATAACTGTGTTAGTCCTACTGGTAAGCGGCTCTTAAGGAATTGGATCTGCCACCCACTCAAAGATGTAGGAAGCATCAATAAAAGACTCAATGTAGTTGAAGAATTCACGGCAAACTCAGAGATTATTCAAATCACTGGCCAGTATCTCCATAAACTTCCAGACTTAGAAAGACTTCTCGGACGCATTAAGGCTAGACTTCTCGGACCCTCCGTTTTGCCTGCTCTCTTAGGGAAAAAAATGCTGAAACAACGAGTAAGTATCATCAATCACATATTTTCTGAATAATGCTTATGCATTATGGCTCTACCTAATGATTGCTCTCCTTTTGCGATATGTCTGGTTGTCCATTACATTTCTCTAAACTTATTGGACTGCAGGTTAAAGCATTTGGCCAAATAGTGAAAGGGTTCAGAAGTGGAATTGATCTATTGTTGGCTCTACAGAAAGAATCAAATATGATGAGTTTGCTTAGTAAACTCTGCAAACTTCCTATATTAGTTGGGAAAAGCGGGTTAGAATTATTCCTTTCTCAATTCGAAGCAGCCATAGATCAGGTGGCCATCTATCTTGCAAATTCATATCTGGCGATTCTTTCACTGCTCAAAGACATGTTTCTATGGTCTATTGATTTAATCTATGTTCATTTGTTCATAAATTTGCTTTGGTATGTGCTTTTATTAGCAGAAGAAGTCGTAAAGCTTGTTAGTTTGCTCATGCTGTTGATATCATCTGCATAACACTTGAGGAATTTGCTTTTTCTTCCTAAATTTTTCGGTATATGATTTTGGTTTGATATGTTACTAACATGAACTTATTAATCTTGTCACCAGAACCAAGATGTGACAGACGAGAATGCTGAAACTCTTACAATACTTGTCGAACTATTTATCGAAAGAGCTTCTCAATGGTCTGAGGTCATTCACACCATAAGTTGCCTCGATGTCCTGAGATCTTTTGCAATCGCTGCAAGTCTCTCTCCTGGAACCATGGCCAGGCCTGTTATTTTCCCGGAATCAAAAAGTACAAATCAGAATCAAGAAATAAAAGGGCCAATACTTAAAATCCAAGGACTATGGCATCCATTTGCAGTTGCAGCTGATGGTCAATTACCTGTTCCAAACGATATACTACTTGGCGAGGCTCGAAACAGCAGCAGTAGCGTTCATCCTCGGTCTTTGTTACTGACCGGACCAAACATGGGTGGCAAATCAACTCTTCTTCGTGCAACATGTCTTGCTGTTATCTTTGCCCAAGTATAAACACTACTTGTTACATAAATTACTGCTCTTTCTCAGCCATTTTCTAGATATAACAATAATCATATCCTCTTTTGTTTGTAGCTTGGTTGTTTTGTGCCTTGTGAGACATGTGAACTTTCCCTCGTAGATACTATCTTCACAAGGCTTGGCGCATCTGATAGAATCATGACAGGAGAGAGTAAGTTTTTTTCCCTCAAAGGACCTCTTCCTCAAACAAAAATTAGTTATGCGGATTTTGTCTGATTGGAAAAGCCGGTTTTTCTTTTGTAGGTACCTTCTTGGTAGAATGCACTGAGACAGCATCAGTTCTTCAGAATGCAACTCAGGATTCACTAGTTATCCTTGACGAACTGGGCAGAGGAACTAGTACTTTCGATGGATACGCCATTGCTTATTCCGTAACCTTCTATTCTCCTTCAACTTTGTTCTCTAACTTGCATTTCAATATTCTGAAATTTATCGATTTATCTATCAGGTTTTTCGTCACCTGGTCGAAAAGGTCCAGTGCCGGATGCTCTTTGCAACGCATTACCACCCGCTCACCAAGGAATTCTCGACTCACCCACGTGTAACCTCGAAACACATGGCTTGTGCATTCAGACCAAGATCCGGTCAAGAACCACGTAGCTGTGACCAAGACCTAGTTTTCTTATACCGTTTAACCGAGGGAGCTTGTCCTGAGAGCTATGGACTTCAAGTAGCCCTTATGGCTGGAATACCAAACCAAGTGGTTGAGATAGCATCAGACGCTGCTCAAGCCATGAAGAGATCCATTGGGGAAAACTTCAAGTCAAGTGAGCTAAGATCTGAGTTCTCAAGTCTACATGAAGAATGGCTCAAGACATTAGTGAGTATCTCTCAAGCCGCCCACAACGATGCCGCCATTGTCGAAGTTGAAGAAGATGACTACGACACTTTAGTTTGCTTATGGCATGAGCTCAAATCCTCTTACTGTGTTCCCAAAGTCAAGGCGATGTCATAACAGTATTTTTGCTTAACGATGTTTAGTCTTCTAGAAAATGCTTACATATCAATTTATTTTCACGATTCAGACGAGATTACCGTAGAATCAGTCGGCTTAGCTGTGAGCTAACCGGAAAACCCCATCTTCACAGAACTCTATTTCAAATACATCCAGTTCTATTCTCAAGCATGTGTTCACTGGATTGGTCAAGAGAAATAATCATAAACTGTATCTTCTTGACAAGGAAATATATAAATGCATTGATTAAGGTAATTAAGTAGCAACGATCAAACACAAATTACAAAACTTAACAATTCTGAATTCTGAATTCCCCAAAACCTAAAAGAAACAGAACCTTTTTTTGCATCTAAAAACAACACAACCTACATAGTTTATAATATTATTCATCACTGAGATTCACATCAGAATCATGATCCATTTCTTCATCATCACTCCCATCATCATCATCACCATGATTGTTCTCTTCCTCTTCACGTAGCCTAGCAATCTC
The DNA here is from genome assembly GCA_028015245.1 of Cardamine occulta. Classification (NCBI taxonomy): domain Eukaryota; kingdom Viridiplantae; phylum Streptophyta; class Magnoliopsida; order Brassicales; family Brassicaceae; genus Cardamine; species Cardamine occulta. The sequence goes on along the minus strand of CM051370.1, from coordinate 11,075,750 downwards.
ACTCTGAGCTCTATCCACAATCTGTTTCTTCTGCAACTCCAAATCTCTCTGAAACTCAGCTCTCATCTTCTCCAACTCCTTCATTTGCTCTTTCTTACTCTTCTCCATCTTCTCATAAATCTTCCCAAACCTCTCAACAGAATCCGCTAACATCTTATACGAAGCAGCATCATTCATCTTCTTCCTCTCATAATCAACCTCAACTTCATCATCATCATCATCCTCCTCAGAATCACCAGGACTATCCATCATCTCATCAAACCCATTAGACTTATCCAAATAAACCTTAGTATTCATAAACACAAACTCTCCTGAATCAACACCACAAGCTAAACCTAAATCCGATTTAGGCGAAAAACAAAGCAACATATCCAACTTATTGTAAAAAACCCATTTACTCGAACTCAAACTAGATTTCTCAATCTTAATCTTCTCTTTTCTATACTTCCTCTTCAAGTTATCAATCATTCTCCTACATTGCATCTCAGATTTCTCCATTCTCAATTTCTCACTCACTTTCTCAGCTACTTCATTCCAATCTTCGTTCCTTAAACTTCTCCTACCCAATTGTAAAAACCTATCTCCCCAAACTTCTAACAATACAAAAGCTTCTTGCTCTCTCCAATCATAAGCAACGTTAGCATCACTTGAACCTGCAAATTCATAACCAGAATTAACCGGTTTGTTTGGTTTCTGTCTCTTCTGAAACCTCTCATTCCCACGGCTATATCCTCCTCCTCCTTGTGGCTCGTCGTCTTCAACCTCCAGTTCATCGTCTTCTTGTTCGTCGTCTTCTTCATTGTAATACGCGTGACGCTTAGGGATTGGTCGAGTGTACATAGGATGGTTTTGCCGATTCAAAGAGTAAAACTTTTTGGGGAATCCAGTTTCATCTTCGCTGTCACCCATCTTCGAGAAGAGAGATCTAGGGTTTCAAAGACCTAATTTTTGACCAACGGAGGAGAAAGATCTTTCAGGGTTTAGGTTAGAGAAGTGAGAATTAGGAGAAATTGATGAGCTTTAACCATGGCCGTGTTTAGGGTTAGGGATTTGCATATTTAGCCGGGTCGGAGTAGAAGCTACCACCACCGGTGAACATTGCTTCAGCCAGCGACGGTGTTTTTGTCGCGGCGTTTGGTGGGACCATCCACTGGGTTAAGTTGGGCCTAGTTCTAAACTTTTAGACAGAACAAATTGGCCCATAAGATTATGTATATAGAGCCCAAGGGTTCTCAAATAAACACTAACGATCATTATAAGGTAACAATCATAAACTTTTGTTTTGTATGTTATGGATAACATTCAATTTTAATTTTATTTTATTCATAATATCAAAATAAATGTAAATTTCAATTTAAAATTAATATAACAAATACAAATTAAAGTATCTATATAATAATATTAGTTCAAATACATTTAAGAAAATAATCTTAAATTCTAAATACTAACAAAATGAAATAAAAAAATAAATTTTTGGTATACGAATAATTCAGTATTTCGTTCAATGTATTCAATAAATACTAGATTTATAACCCGTGCTGCGTTCGGATGTAATATTTTAATAATTGTTATTTGATATTGTATGAATTAATTAAGTTATAATTATTTTGTGGTTTAGGAGTTTAGATTATGTGAATTATAAGTATAGTGATTGAGTTAAATAATAAATATATGTGTAATTGTTAATACTGAATATTATTGAAGTGTTTTAAGTTTTGATTATGAGTTTTATGCAAGTAAGTAATCTTAAGTTTATTTACTTGTAAACATAAGTAAACTAACCATTTAATTCAAAATTATTATTTTTTTATGATTTTTGTTTTGGGTCCTGGCCTTTTGAGTTTTAATACTAAGATATGTCAACACACTATTAACTATTTTCATATGGGCTTCTTTACATCAAAGCCCACTTTAAAATCCATCATCCCAATTTTTTTGGAAAAATATGTGAAAAATAAAAACAAAAGAAAGGATATCTTGTCGGGAAAAAAAAACTCAGCAAAGGAAAAAAAAACAGTTCAGACAACAGAATCAAATAATCTCAGGTCCGCTTTTTGGATCCAATTTCTTGTCTAATTGATGGGTTTATTCGGTTTTAAAGGTTTTGATTTTTCTATTACTCATATTCATGATAACTCTAATTCGTGGTGTTTTGGTTTTTTAAGGGTTTTGAGTTTGTGATAAATCAAATTCATTTTGCTTAATGGTTGAAAACTGAATGGAAGGTTTAGTATCTGGGTTTAGGATATGATTTCTGTAAATTTGATTTGATGTTTTCCTATATATTTCCTTTAAATATCATTGTGTCTCTGATTTTGCTTTTTTTTTTTTTTGAGAAAAATCACATTCGAGATTATGGGATCAAGCAAAAAATTTCATCGAACTCCTCAAATTAGCAAAGCGATGATCTGGTTAGTTGCCTAAATATAGTCATGTGTTTATAACTGTATAATCTACTTGTATTGTTAATTCCGATTTTGATAGTTGAAGGATTGGCATGGGTCATACGATTTACAAAGGTTAATTACCCGCGTATTTACACTGGTTTTATCCATATAATTACAGGATCATCGTAAGTAATTACAGGATCATCGCAAGCATATAAGGTCATCTAGCACAGTTGCAAAGCTTAAGGAATGCCATTATCAGTATCCAAAGGTAATAACAGAACCCTTTGATGTTTATAAAGACAGATCTTTCTATTTTGCATAAAACTTAACATGAATAGTAAACGTAATGTCTTCACCTAAGTAGCACTGGAACGGGTACGGGAACAAAAAACGGGTACAGAAACGGGGACGGAAAACAGCAAAGTAAATATTTTATAGATACGGGTACTTAAGGGGTATTTCAATAAATATATAAGGAAAATACCTTTGAATTATAAATATAAGTCTTAACATAAAAGAATAATTTGGTTTAATATCTTAAAACAACGAAAATAAACTAATTATTGACCAAATTCATTTTCAAAATCCGAGTCATCTAATGAAAGGTTCGAAAACTCCAAGAATCTCATATCTTCCATAGAATCAAATTCATCTCCACCAACATCCCATTTCTTGGTCTTTTCATCATTATATTCACCAGCATTCCTTGACAAAAGACCAAGTACCTTAAAAGCCAAAGTCTGAAGGAGAGGAGTTTGAGCACCAAAGTTAGCCCACCAAAACTTGGGTTCCATAGTAGATCAGATATGAAAAGTCGTGAAACAAAGTGAGAGATCAAAGATGTTTAAATAGCAAAACCTAATTAATTATTAATATTCACATTATTTCTTTTTTTTTGTTTCAGCTATTTTTAAAAAATTGTTAAATTTCCTAATTTTGTTTAAAAACGTCCCTGAAACGGTCATGTACCAGTTCGCACCCGTATCCGTCTTTGTCTTCTCGTCCCTGCTTTCACCGAGACGTCGTGGGGACGTTTCCTTGCTGTCCCCATCAGGTACCCATCTCCGAGACGTACCGGAGACGTGAGACGGCGACCAAATGCCGCGTCCCCGTGCATCATAGGTCTTCACCAAGAAGAATGAACATCAGATTAGGAAAAAATGATATTATAATTTTGATAAATAAAACAGAATTCATACTAAATTGAAACTGTCTGGAAATAAACTTCCAGGAAAATAAGATAGATAGATTTATATCATAAAAATATGACTAATTACAGAAATCATCATCAGATCCATGTTTCTTGTATGTTAGCCTGCAAACAAACATTTGATGTTTGTAATTAGATTCTTATTGTCTACATCTAGCATTACTAACTTTACAAAATGTAAAATTTGCTTACTTCATTCTTAATTCATCAACTTTTGGAAAATCTGGATCAAAATACATCCTTGAAAGCAAAGGTCCATTAACAATCTCTATTATTTCTGCAAAAATAGAAGAATAGAAACTGTAATCAGTATGATGAGATAAAGATAGGTATTTTAGTTCCATAAATTAATATTAAAAAATATTACAATCTAACATAAGCTCCTCTAATTTTAACCCTTCAAAACCTAAGAAGGCAAATAACAATATTTTTTTCGTTTGCCAACCAGTTTCTCATTGAAGAAAGCAGCAAATTCATTGTAGTTCAACACCACTGTATAATTTAGGGAAAAACATTAAATAAGTATAAGTTATTCGACCAAAATATGAATTAAATAGAGAAATTTACGTGCTAAATAAATATTAGATATACATACTCTATGTGACCATGTCTCTTAAACAAAACCGTATAGAGATAGGGTCGCCATGAAATTTGCTCTCTATGGATCTTTCTCAACAGTGTGAAGTGGTTCAACATTAGTAACCTTCCAAACCAAATCTAAAAAGAAATAAACACATGGTTATTTTTGAAAAAAAACTTGCAATAACAACTTAAAGAACTCAATAAAAACAAACAAATTGAAGCCATGATCCTCCATTTACCGATCTAAAATGAAAAATTAGACAAAACAATTGTTATTCACAATAGCCATGATACAACATCTCATAACTGATTAAATTTTAGTAACAATCAAAATTACAATATACCTCAAGGAAGCACGAAAGTCAGCCATTGATTTCATAGGATAATCAGCTGCAACTCTTGTTTAAATGCAGATTCTAAAAGAGTGAGATTCAATCCATTACTTGGTAACCTGATTTTGCAAACAAAAAAATTGTCAATTCATTAGTATATTTGATAATTTTTAACGACATGAGTACATTAAAAATAAATGACATCCTAACATTTCTATGAATTGTTCAACTTCTGGATATTCCAGAGGATTGATCAACACATCTGAAGCATCGAAGCCATTTGTATATAAAGAGATTTAGTATCAAAAATCAAAATCTTTTAAATTTTACTAAAAATACTTGAACTTTTTTACCTTTGAAAGAATGATTTTTTGCAAATCGAATGAGTACCGATTGTGTATGTGTTGTAGTTTGTTTGATATGATAAATGGTAGAGTTTATAGCTATTTATATGTAAAATGAGTCGGCCATAGAGTTATACGATTTGGTTAGGGTTGTTGAAGAGAATATTGAAGAAAGCTTCGAATAAATATTAGAGAATATATTGTGTTCCGAATAAATGTTAGAGAATATATTATGTCCGAATTTTTAAATTTTAGAAACTATGTAAGAGATAGGATGTGAATATTCAGATTAGATTCAAAGTTTGTGATATAGGAATCTAAGAGGTGTGATTATTTATTATATATAGGTGGGAATAATTATTTTTGATTTTTTTGGAAAACGCAAGATTTTATGGCGATTTGGATCGGTCTTTATGTATTGGGCCAATTGGATCGATTTCTTCTGTGGGCCATGTTGCCAATTCAATTAAACAAAGATGATCCAAGAGTGAACCGAGTCGGCATTTTAGCCGAAAACAGATCCGCGTACTTTTAAAACGGGTCGGCAAAAAGCATCGGCTCGGCTCGGCTTGGATATGCACGAGATTTCTGTTATTGCCCAAATTTTTTTTTTTGTTTTTTTCTTTTTCAACTGAAAGCCAGTGGCATATTTTGTAATTACTTAAATATTGCTCAAATGGCTTATAATTTTTTCTATCTTCCACTCTCCATTAATAGTATAGATTAAAATAGAAAATTTTGAAATTTTATATATATATATATATCATCCATTAAAAAAAAGGTTATTTCTGATATTCTTAAAAATATTTCATTTTTATTTTTAACAAAACAAAATCCGAAAAATATCATAAGAGACCTCAGAATTTTTTTTCTAAATTTTACTAAAGCTTTCGAAATTAATTTTAGGTATGCTTCGTAAATTAACTACAAGGTAGGAAAAGCATATAAAACCCTAAATCTAAAACCCTAAAATTTCTAAGAAATTAACAAGAAAACAATTACGACAAAAAAGAAGAAGAAAAAATCATCAGACTCTCCTCAAACATCGTTCTCTTCATTACCATACGACATCATTCTCAACTGTTTAGCTCGTGTCTCTATATTCCATCGTCCAACTCTATCTTTAGTCTCCAAATATTTCTGATCTCTCATCGCTTCTCCTGACCTCGAAGCCACACGATCATGCATCAGAATAACTGAAGAGTACCTTTGTGTCTGCTTAGTTCTGAATAAGTGCAACTCCTATAATCCTTGTTGGCTTGTAGTTTCTCCTATTCCCAAAAAGAAATCGAAACCTATTGCTTCATTTAGTACTTATTAACATTGTCAATACTCAACTATTTTTTAAAGTGGTTCAGATATTTACATAGTTGGAGGCTTTTCTAAAGGAACGCTAAGCAAGAGAGTATTGGTTTCTCTCTCCTCGAAAAAAAAAATCTCTCTCGACACAAACTCTTTAGATCTGCCTTTGCGTTGCCTCTCCGGTGACCGGATCTGCCCAGCACCGTGAGAGTGCCCCTTCTAGTTGCTGATGTGGTATAGTTTATCGGTTCCTTCAGTGGTTTTAAGCCAATTCGAGTTTCTCTTCTCGGCGCGTGTGGCAGGAGGTCTAGGCGCGTGACGGTTTCGCGTGGTGATGTGGTCGATTCATCTGACGGTTATTCTCTGTTAGGGGTGTTGGAAATGATCAAGTCTTCATATTTATTTTTATTTATTTAATCTATAAGAGTCGGCAATATTAAATCATTCGTATCACTTTGATACAAATGATATAAGTAACCGCCAAGTAGTTATTTGAATGTTTGTGTCTCTACATTGAGGCATCTATTAGAGATGCAACTCTTAGTCCAAAGTGTGTCTTGTAAACCTATAAATATGTGTTTCACTATCTAATAAAGTCATGCGGTTTTCTTTACACAAAAACATAGTAAGATTAACAAAAGAGATTCATTGAGTGTCGAACAAGAAACAGAGAGAGAGAGAGAAAAAAACAGAGTAAAATCTGTGTTGTCCGATCCTTAAACACCTTGAGAGTTCAAAGTTCTACATGGTATCAGAACAATGGAGACAACAATGCAGCAAGTTATTCCGATCTTCAATGGTGAATCATACGGTTTTTGGAAAATCAAAATGGTTACCATTTTGAAGACACGGAAGTTGTGGGAGATTGTCGAAAATGGAATCACACTGAGTTCATCTTCTGAAAACACTACACCGGCATCGATCAAAGAGAGAGAAGATCATTTTATGAAAGACATGTTGGCTCTCCAAATCCTTCAAAGTGCTGTTTCAGAATCTATCTTTCCGAGAATTGCTCCAGCATCGACCGTAAGAGAGACTTCGAACGCTTTGGAAATAGAGTTCCAAGGAAGTGCACAAGTGAAGATGATTAATCTTCAGACCTTAAGAAGAGAATATGAGAATTTGAAGATGGAGGAGGGTGAAACCGTAAATGATTTCACAACCAAGTTGATTAATCTGAGTAATCAACTGAGAGTTCATGGAGAAGAGAAGTCTGATTACCAAATGGTTTAAAAGATTCTAATCTCCGTACCACAACTATTCGACAGTATCGTTGGGGTACTTGAACAAACAAAAGACCTATCAACTCTTTCTGTCACAGAATTGATAGGAACATTGAAGGCGCATGAGAGGCATTTAAATCTTCGAGAAAATCATATCAATGAAGGTGCGTTTTATGGAGAAAAACTTGGCTCAAGAGGGGGAAACAAGCAAAACAAAATTCGCCATGGGAAGACCAACATGTGGTGTGGCGTGTGTAAGAAAAACAATCACAATGAGGTAGATTGTTTCAGAAAGAAGAGTGAAAGCGTTTCACAAAGAGGTGCAAACAATGAAAGAAGATGCTATGTGTGCGACAAGCCAGGGCACATAGCTAGAGATTGCAAACTTAGAAAAGGTGAAAGAGCACATCTAAGTATTGAAGAATCAGAAGAACAAAATGAAGATGAGTGTCATATGCTCTTTAGTGTTGTTGAAGAAAAAAAGATCTCAACAATTGGAGAAGAAACGTGGTTAGTAGATAGCGGATGCACCAATCATATGTCTAAAGATATTAGACACTTTATCACATTGGATCGCAGCAAGAAAATTACCATAAGGATTGGTAATGGTGGAAAGATTGTGTCCGAAGGCAAAGGAGATATAAGAGTATTCACAAACAAAGGAGGTCATGTTATCAAAGATGTACTTTATGTATTCGAACTAGCAAGAAATTTGCTTAATGTATCTCAAATGATATCCAACGGATATCGAGTCATCTTTGAAGACAACAAATGTGTGATTCAATATTTAAAAGGAAGGAAGATCTTGGACATCAAGATGAAGGACAGAAGTTTTCCAATTGATTGGAAAAAATCAAGAGAAGAAGCATATGTGGCTTTCGAAGAGAAAGAAGAACAAATAAACCTTTGGCACAAGCGTTTTATGACAAGATGGAGAAAATACAAACGCAAAAGATTATAGAAAATCTTCCAAAGTTTGAAGTAGTAAAAGGCATATGTGAGGCTTGTGAGATGGGAAAACAATCAAGGAGGAGTTTCCCAAAGAAATCTCAAAGCAACACCAATAAAACCTTGGAGCTCATTCATTCGGATGTTTGTGGTCCAATGCAAACGGAGTCAATAAATGGGAGTAAGTACTTTCTTACGTTTATTGATGATTTCTCAAGGATGACCTGGGTGTATTTCTTGAAAAACAAAAGTGAAGTGATCACAAAGTTCAAGATATTCAAGCCTTATGTGGAGAACCAATCGGAGAATCGGATCAAAAGGCTTAGAACAGATGGAGGCGGTGAATTTATATCAAGAGAATTCATCAAATTATGTCAAGAGAGTGGCATACATCATGAGATAATAACTCCTTACTCTCCACAACAAAACGGTGTTGCGAAAAGGAGAAACAGGACACTTGTAGAGATGGCAAGATCAATGATCGAAGAGAAGAAGTTACCTAACAAGTTTTGGGCTGAAGCTATTGCAACATCAACATACTTGCAAAACGTATTGCCATCTAAGTCACTGGAGAAACGAGTTACACCAATAGAGATATGGAGCGGAAAAAAACCAAGAGTTGATCACTTGAAAGTTTTTTAGTGTATATGTTACATACACATACCGGATGAGAAGAGAAGAAAGCTTGATACTAAAGCCAAACAAGGGATATTTGTAGGCTACAGCAACGAATCAAAAGGATATAGAGTGTTTTTGCTAAATGAAGAAAGATCGAAGTGTCAAAAGATGTGACATTCGATGAGAAGAAAACATGGAGCCATGATGAAAAAGGAGAAAGAAAAGCGATTCTATCTCAAGTCAAGATCAACTCACGAGAACAAGGAGGAGAAAATGATCTAAATGCTCAAATAGATCAAGTAAGTAACGCTTTCAATCAACTTCAAAATTCAAATGGAGAAGAAAGAGAAGAATCTGTTGGTCCAAGAGGTTACCGATCAATCAATGATCTTATGAACCAAACAAATGAAGTTAAAAGAGAAGCGCTTATACATGAGATGTGTCTCATGATGGCTGAAGAACCACAAGCTTTAGAAGAAGCAATGAAAGATAAAAAGTGGATAGAAGCCATGAGATAAGAGTTGCAGATGATAGAGAAGAACAAAACATGGCAAGTTGTGAGGAGACCAAAAGACAAAAATGTGATTAGTGTCAAATGGATCTTTCGTTTGAAGATTAATGCAAGTGGATAAGCAATCAAACATAAAACAAGATTGGTGGCCAGATGATTCACACAAGAATATAGTGTGGATTATCTTGAAACTTTTGCACTGGTTTCAAGATATGATACAATAAGAACCATAATGGCGATTGCGGCTCAACAAAGATGGAAACTCTTCGAAATGGATGTGAAATCAGCATTCGTAAATAAAGATTTGGAAAAAAAAAGAAAAGTTCATAAACTTCACAAAGCGCTATACGGTTTAAAGCAAGCACCTAGAGCATGGTATGGACGCATTGATGAATACTTTATCAAGAATGGCTTTGAGAGAAGCATCAATGATAAAAGATATTGAAAAATTCAAGGAGGAGATGAAAAATGAGTTTGAAATGAGAGACTTAGGAGAACTAAGTTACTTTCTTGGCATGGAAGTGAACCAAAACGAGGAAGGCATTTTCTTATCACAAGAAAACTATGCAAAGAAGCTTTTGAAAAAATTTGGAATGCAAGACTGAAAGAGTCTGTCAACACCATTAATTCCTCACGGCAAGAAGAAGGAAGTCTTAGATGAGAAACTTGAAGACGTCACAAAGTATAGAAGCATGATTAGAGGACTTTTGTATCTTTGTGCTTCAAGACTAGATATCATGTATGCAAGTTCTTACTTGTCTCGTTACATGACATTTCCAATAATGGAACATCTTCAAGAAGCCAAACGAGTGCTTAGATATGTTAAAGGGACTGACATATGGGATTCAATTCAAACAAGTAGAAAAACCAGAGTTGGTGGGATTTTCTGATAGTGATTGGAGTGGTTCAGTTGAAGACAAAAAGAGTACAAGCGGCTATGTTTTCTCAATTGGATCAGGTGCATGATGTTGGAATTCAAGCAAGCAAAAGACGGTTGCTCAATCAACAGCTGAGGCAAAATATATTGCGATTTGCTCCGCAGAAAATCAAGCAATATGGCTACAAAGACTGTGAATGAAATCAGATTCAAGGTTGAAAAAGGTATAAGGATCTTATGTGATAACAAATCTGCGATTGCTATAGGAAAGAATCCAGTTCAACATCGTCGAATAAAGCACATTGACATCAAGTATCACTTCGTAAGAGAGGCTGAACAAGAAGGAAAGATCAAGCTTGAACATTGTCCAGGAGAATTTCAAGTCGATGATATCTTAACCAAACCTTTAAACACGATCAGGTTTGAGTCTCTACGAGAAGAGCTAGGCGTGAAGATGAAGCTATGATCAAGGAGGAGTGTTGAAAGTGATCAAGTCTTCATATTTTATTTATTTATTTAGTCTATAAGAGTCGGCAGTATTAAATCATTCGTATCATTTTGATACAAATGATATAAGTAACCGCCAAGTAGTTATTTGAATGTTTGTGTCTCTACATTGAGGCATCTATTAGAGATGCAACTCTTAGTCCAAAGTGTCTTGTAAACCTATAAATATGTATTTCACTATCTAATAAAGTCATGCGGTTTTCTTTACACAAAAACAGAGTAAGATTAACAAGAGAGATTCATTGAGTGTCGAACAAGAAAGAGAGAGAGAGAGACAAAAATAGAGTAAAATCTGTGTTGTCCGATCCTTAAACACCTTGAGAGTTCAAAGTTCTATAAGGGGATGACAAGGGTTTACGGCGGAGCTCTCGGCATGTAAACTCCGTGATTCGTAGATTGTATCAAACTCATGACAACCAAAGGACAAAACCGGAGTTGTTGGATTAGTTGAGCATCATCTCTTTGACTTCATTGAAAACATGTCCGTAATGATATAGTCGGTCGAGTCAATCACAGTGGCATATTGACATTGTCATCAGCGAAAAGCCAAATGATCTTTGTGTTTGATTACTGTCTTAGGTTTGGCTAGGCTAGCTTCAGCCACTTCCCAAGCCCTTGTTGGTTGCTAGGAACAGAGAGCCAATGGTGTTTATCTTTAATGAATTTTATCTCTGTACCCAACTTGATTGTAATCAACCAGCTAACAATAATTGAGAACATGTATGTTCATGGAATGTGAGGCTTCGGAGTCGAGCTTATCTAAAAAAGTTTGCACAAAACAAATGAAAAGCAAACTTTTTGTAGATAAGTCTGATATGAAATTGTGTTAAAATGTTGATTTTGATATTGTTATTTTTATCTAAATTATAGTATTCATTTAATTAAGACCAACTGGGAGAAAAAAAATAGTAAAGACAACGCATATAAAGTTACGGGAAAATTTCATAAGTTCTTGGAAATTTTCCTAAATTTTATAAAAGCTTCCAAAATTTAGCCTTTTCGTAGTTAAAAAAAAAAGGCATGCTACATAAGTTTAATTTGAGGCATGCTTCGTTAAGTCAATAGAAGCTTTAAAAAAAAAGCATAAAAACCCTAAACCTAAAAACGTCCTAGAAACAGTAGACAATGACGACAGAAGAGCTGAAGAAATCATCAGACTCTCCTCCGACATCGTTTTCTTCATTACCATACGACATCATTCTCAACTGTTTGGCTCGTGTCTCAATATTCGATCGTCCAACTCTATCCTTAGTCTCCAAAATTTCCAATCTCTCATCGCTTCCCCTGACCTCGAAGCCACACGATTACGCATCGGAATAACCGAAGAGTACCTCTATGTCTGCTTAGTGCCGAATTACACCAGCAACCTTAATCCTCAGTGGTTCGCAGTTTCTCCGATTCCCAAACAGAAACTGAAATCTATCCCTTCGTTTAATACTTATATACATTACGAATACTCAACTGTTGTTTCAAGTTGTTCAAAGATTTACATCATTGGAGGCTTCTTAAATAGAACGAGAAGCAAGAGAGTGTTGATTCTTGATTGTGTATCTCATCAATGTCGTAAACTCCCCAACATGCGTCAACCTCGAGCAAATGCAGCCGTTGATGTAAGCAACGGTAAGATCTATGTGACTGGAGGCTGCGAGTCGAACAATAACGAAGATTGTGGAGAGGTTTACGATCCAAAAACCAACACTTGGGAGCCTATATGTTTGCATTGGATATTACTCTCGGGACGATATATGTTTGCATTCTGCTCTTGTCACTCATTGAGTATTGATGATCCATGTGATTTTATATAGTTTTAAGAGAATTTTAGATTTTGTTGGAAGTTTTATATAATATTAAATTTTATCAAATTTTAATATGTAGAAGTGGCAAAAATGGAGTGTATATGTAGGATTTTAAAGCGATGACATCGCATACTAATAGGCTTATAATAATGATAAAGCAACACAAAAGTTTAAAGCTCAATATATTTCTTTAATAAACGGTTGAGCTAAATATTTGAGATGCATATGTCGTAGTTATTTTGGTATTTACACAATCAACAAAATCAAAAACATTATGATATTTCGTAGTTTTTCCACATAAAATAGTATCTTATCAAGAAATAAAATATGTATAGTAAAATGAAGCAGCGGATACCTTGGGGAGATTGGAACAAAATTGAAATTAGTATGAAGATTTTAATAAGCCAATAGTATTACGTGGCACAAGATATAATAACGATGACGTGAACAAAAAAATTGAAATTATCTTAACATTAAAATCAAAAAAAAAATGAAATAAGTATTTACGGTTGAAGGGTCTCGTGGGAATATAGTGGGAATATAATGGGTGTATTGAATTGAATATTTGGAGATATTTGAGTTTTAATGAGTTTTGAGATGATTTGGTGAAATTTTGGTAAATTAAAAATTTTATTATTAAATTTTCTGAAATCTCATAAGATTTTGATTTTTGTATTTTTTAGTAAGAAATCCCCTCAAATCTCATCTGAAATTTTTAAATCAAATTTCAATAATGTTTTCAATAACAGTTGATTTGAGTATAAAATTTAAAATCATTAATCCAATAACACTGAATTTTAAAAGATTTTAAAAGATTTTAAAATTCATGTTTCAGTAACACATGATTTATTACTAAAACTCAAATTTCTCTAAATACTCAGTTCAATACACTCTCCAAAATGTAACTGAGTGTCAATGAGTGACTTCCGTAGACCGTTACGAAGTTTCCAAATCTTACAACAATCTCTTTCAAACGCGTTATGAGTGGTTACGTTCGCTCACTCCAATGCCAACTCTTTAGTTTTCACCAAATTTTTTGTCTTTACTTTCAGCATTTATTATTTCTTAATCTTTATTTCTTCTTTATTTAACAAGAAAAAATGAAAAATCTTGGGTGATAATAGTTACCACAAAAACAGGATGCGGAATTTGTGAAAATTAATTTTACTTTATCTTTTAGGAAGTTTTGGTCTAGTGTTAAAGATTTATTTTCGCCTAAAGTTGTACACCACATTTGGTTTGCATGAGATTCCAATTAGGAATTCGATTATGGAGAATAAAAGAGAGCATTGTTGTTTAGAAAGAATGTGATATATAAACCAAAAAAAAAAAGTAAAAAACAAAAGTTAAGGGGGCACTTGGTCCCTTTTCCTTGGTTGGATCTTGGATGGGAGAAAAGACTTGGAAGTCTTTAATTTGAGAAAAGACTCGACAATCTTTATTTTAAATTCTTTTGTCGATTTGTTAAAGCTATGTATTTAGAAAAGACTCGAAAGTCTTTATTTTAAATTCTTTTGTCTATTTTTAAGCTATATATCTGTATGCCAAGAGTTTATCAAATTTAAATGGGTGTAAATAAAGTAAAGCTTCCTTCAAGAGACATTTATACAATTGTTTTTGTTACAGAACCTAAATAACTTGTTTAATGCTTTCCTAGGAGCGACTCTCATCTCTTAATTAAATCAATGAAGCTTGCATTATTTGTGGGAATTTTAGGGTACAAAAATTGTGTGTGGAATGCGATATATCGTTTGTAGACTGGTTAGGCTGTTTTATATATACACGTTCCAATTCACTCTAGATGTTTTGAATTCATTCACATTGTTGGCAACATAAAAACTCATTGTCTTGGACTCTTAGACCTTCATTGGTTCATCGTTTAAGAATCCATGATGTAGGTCATCGCTTTCTTACAATTTTTTCGTGTTTTATCTTCATTCACACGAAATTAAAAATAATTTTCAATAGATTACTGTCTTTAAATCATTCAAATTCAACCACGTTTGACTGTAAAATTTTCTTCATAAAATTGTCTCAAAATGAATTGCAGAAAAATAAAGGGATTTTTGAAAAATGTCCGGTTTATCTTTTATAATTTGAAAAATAAACCATTAATGTATTTTTGAAAACGAACTTTTTTATATGTGACATAACATTTTTCTCTCATTTGATTTATAGTTATATTTTAAAAATAAAAATGAAATTTTTACATAATAAAAATTATTATTATAATTTTTAAATTTTGTGTGATAAAGTTATTTTATTGATTTAATGTTTTAAATTTACATTATTCAACTAGTTAAAGGTTAAAATTAATTTAAATATTAAAAAAATCCACCATAAATTATACATCATTAGGTCAAATTATAAACTTTATGAATCCGTTTACAAGATACAATTAAAAAAAAAATTGCAAGAATTTGTGTCTTGGTGGCAAAATTAAAATATATATTACACATGCTATCATAACATCAGAGTCGGATCTGATATACTGTGTTTCTAGGATTTCGTATTATTTTTCTCAAAGAAAAACAAAGATACGAACTTTTTTGTTTGTCAACGATGAATGATGATGTATTACGGATATCTACTACAGTACATGTACTGGGCTACTGGTTATGCCAGTCAGAGTAAATTTTAACAGTAAATACCGGTTCTGCAATAATAAAAAGCTTTTTACAGTATTTGTTTCGTTAAAGTAGATAATTATTAAAATTTACAGTTTAGAAAATTGACACATGTCATGTCGACAAGCTCGAAACCTCGAGTATCCCGCAAGCTCGTCTATGAGAACATACTCGTACGTGTAAGAGTGCCCCCACACGGTTTGCTTCGTTGCGGCAATAACTAAGAAAAATCTCTAAAAGCCATTTTAATTAATTTTTAAAATTATACAAACAATCTTTTGTTAGTTGTTACTACTTAAAGCGATTCGTTTCGATCTCTTTTTGAACTTTATAATGATTTATTAAACCTGTTAGGCTGTTAGATATCGCGAATTCTTGTAATTTATATTAATAAACCTTAATGGAGTCGGTTATCAAATAATTTGTATTCATGCTTTTGTAATACATACGAATATACATATCATTTATGGTATCCATATTCATATTCATATAAATTATTATAATTCAGCTGACTTAAAATTTGTAGTCTTTGTATTGTAGTGCAGAATTTAATAAATATTAGTAATTTTAATAACAAAATGGATTTTATTGAGGGCAAATTTAGTCTAATTAATTAATAAGCATCCATCGTTCATATTATGAAACGTAAAACTCACAAAGGTTCCGCATCAATCTTTACCGATAGGTCCCAAAACTAGAGAGCCATTAAAGGCATCCTATATTAGCTAGTGAGAAGCCATTATATATTATTGTGATTAGTAAAACGTTATCGATATCATTCTATATACTTCACAAGAGGGTGGAATCTCATATAAAGAGAATACATTTATATCGATATCATTCTATATACTTCACATTCAATTTTTTTTTTGTTTTTGGCTTAATTCACTTGGTTGTCTTAATCTTTCGGTCTAATCAAACTCATTTTGAAATGACAGTCATGGGTTCATCTGTGACCATAGTTGTTTTATCTATGATAAATGATAAAAAATCGAAAACTAAACACATAATTCAAATGACTAAAGTTTTGCGAAAAAAGTATGACATATTTGATTTTTTTTTCTGTCACGATTTATCTCGGAAAATCAATATAGAAACTAACTTGTATTTGAATTATTTTCTTAATCGATTAAACTCTTAATACATAATATATTTAAAATATAGTTTTACATGTTACATATTTCTTTCGAAAGAACATTTAATCTTTGAATGATCCATGATTCTCCGGATTTAGGTTATATTGAGGTCATAAGTGATACGTAATATTTACGATTGGTTTTTAGATACAAGTTAAGTTTTTGCTTTCTGTAAAGAAAATGATGCAGGGAATTTATATATAAAAAAAAACCAATAACATCTTAGATAATAACCCAAATCTAAGTGACTAGACGCGACACCATCCATATAATAATAGTAATATTATATATTTTATGAAAATTCTGAATAAAAAAATAAAACCTATTGCATATTAGTTTTCTAATAATTGTTATCCATTATCAAACTATCTTGTGAATGCACATACGTCCAAAGCAGTCATACGTTGACGGAGAAATCATAGACGTCTCCTGAATAATAACAATAATATTATTTTCCCACAACAAAAACCATATTACTCCGTTTTAAATTAGTTATCGTTTAAGATTATTTTTCACATATTAAAAAAATATTTGATTTTTCTATTTTATCTCTAATTAATGTTTATTTGATTTTATTTCATTAATCATAACATTAAAACAAAAGGAACAAAGTTGAAAACCTTATCAAACATATGCATTGAAAACATAAAATGACAACTAATATGAAACAAGTTTTTAAGATCTAAAATGACAACTAATATGAAACAGAGGGAGTAATAAATAAATCCGTGAATTGATAGAGAAAATTAAATGTAGAGAAAAAAATAAAAATAAAAACTATTGATATCACTAAATTTTTACCGGCAACGGCCAAATAACATTAAATTAAAGTGTAAAAATACTATAAATAGTTTCACGATCAACCGATACAACCGAGAATTCGTCATGAAACCACCGACTCTTCCCTTAACCACCTCTCTCCTTTTTATCTTATTTTTGCATTATTATGTAACTGCTTCTTTTATTATAAGTTGTTACTTGTATTTTATAAAAAGAAGTTGGATACACCAAACTCTAATTAATGTATAATTAAATTTTAGTATGACATTATGTCTGTTACGTGGGATTTGTTGATATGGATTTTTCAATATCTCCAAGAATAAAAGAGGCTCAAAAGCTGGCAAATTTCTTTTTCTTTATTTGCGTCGAAATTATCATACCTTTGACCATATACACAATTTATTAGCAGGAAAACTAGTGGTGGAAAATGAGAACCACTGATAAATACGAGAAGCAAAAGAAAAAAAAGCCACAAATATGAACAACAATACTTTTTGGTTAAGACATCTTTAATTAGTCCATAATCAATATGATAAATAACTAACTCTCTTCTTTGGGATTATTATATTTATTGTTAATATATAATCTCCATACAAATATTCCCATTTGTTTTATATTTTTAATTAACCACATTTGTTGTTAACATCTACATGCATTTTAAAACTATGTGGAATTTAAGAGGCATAATGTGTTTGTTCATATAATCTTCTATAGTTTTCGAGGCTTTAAATCCAACCTAAAACTATAAAACTACACTAAACAACTAAAATTCTATAAATTATCATCTCATTTTGAGTCTGCCATAACTTTCAACTATGAACTTTTAAATAATCGATTCTTGTTAATTAGCATCCTAAACTTAAACAGTTTTGCATCAATATTTGATCATCCAAAATGGAATACTATAGCATCGGGTTTAGCCTCTCTAGATTCGATAATAAAACTGGCAGACAAAATTTTGATTTGAAATACCAAAATCCTAAAAATCTTCCAAATATATATACTCCTTTAGTTTTATAAAAATGTCATTTTGACATAATTCACACATATTAAAAATGATTGAAATATAAAAAACATATATTTATTTAATATAGCTCTAATTAAATTATAATTAGTTAAATGTTATTGGTTTTATAAATTTACTTAACATCACAATTTATAAAACAAAATTAGGAATATAAAAATGATTTAATTGTCAGCAATAAGATATTTTAGTCTTTAGATATTTATACTTTTGTTCTTAAACATTTGTAGCTAGCAAAAATATCTATGAAATTGATAAAAAATTTCCTTCTATTCAAAAACTTGGCAAACATAGATAGATGTACCCCCATCTCAATTTCAAGTCCAATTCTCATGTCACTTTCTAGGTGTTGTGAGCTCTTATAACACTAACAATGATTATATTTTTAATTACTTTTTTTTTTGTATTATACTCATCATTTGCAAGTATTTTCTTCCTCCATCGCCTCACAATTCTCCAAGGTTTAGAATAGTATGACTTTGAAAAAAAAGTTATGTTTATATTTCTCCAAATTTATGTCTTAAAATATTTGTTTAAAATGTGAAAAGATGAAAAATGATACCATAAACTTAACTTATAAAGTTGATTTTAGTTCACATTAATGAATGGGTATATAATTATGAGATTTGGTAAATAAGATATAATTCAAATCAAGTTAATTAAACTAAGCAATTTTAAAAAAGAAAAAATCAAGTTAATTAAACTAAGCAATTTAAAAAAAAAAAAAAAAGTATAACGTATACTTTTACAACCAACGGATACGCTCCATTCCAAAAGCAAAGCACTACACAAATCAAAATTTTAAAATTTTATTTTAATTTCCGTGAAACATTTTAATCGATAATTACAAAATAAATAAAAAATCGAATAAGAGTAGGCCTGAGCTGTGCTTGAGCTGTCTCTCTTTCATTTAAATCCCCACCTCACTCTCTCTCTCCCTTCACACAAACCCTTCCCCTAAAATCCTCTCTCAACTTTCTAATTTCCTATTTTACCCTTCTTCCTCCTTCAAATTTTCAAAACCTCTACCACTCCTCCGCCGATGTCTTGTGTAGTGACGACATGAAGAACACCACCACCAAATCTCTCCTCCTTCTCTTCTTCTCCTTCTTCTTCTTCTCCGTCACCGGAATCACTCATTCTCTCTCAATCTCATCTAATGTCCCTCTCTCCGACAACGAAGTCCGATTCATCCAACGCCGTCAACTTCTCTACTATCGCGACGAGTTCGGTGACCGTGGAGAGAATGTCACCGTCGATCCATCTCTAATCTTCGAGAATCCACGACTTCGAAGTGCTTACATAGCTCTTCAAGCTTGGAAACAAGCTATTCTCTCTGATCCTAATAATATCACTGAAAATTGGATCGGATCCAATGTCTGTAACTACACCGGAGTTTTCTGTTCTCGTGCTCCTGACAATCGCCGGATCCGTACTGTCGCCGGTATCGATCTCAATCATGCTGATATCGCCGGTTATTTACCTGAAGAGCTTGGTTTGTTAACAGATCTCGCTTTGTTTCATGTAAATTCGAATCGTTTCTGTGGAACTGTTCCACATAAGTTCAAGCAGCTTAAGCTTTTATTCGAGCTTGATCTCAGTAACAATCGATTCGCCGGAAAGTTTCCAACAGTGGTTCTTCACTTGCCGTCGTTGAAGTTTTTAGATCTCCGGTTTAATGAGTTTGAAGGAACTGTACCGAAAGAGCTTTTCAGTAAACCTCTAGATGCGATTTTCATTAACCATAACCGGTTCCGGTTTGAGTTACCGGAAAATTTCGGTGATTCGCCGGTTTCGGTTATTGTTCTTGCGAATAACCGGTTCCATGGTTGTATACCGACGAGTTTGGTTGAGATGAAGAATCTCAATGAGATTATCTTCATGAACAATGGTTTGAATTCTTGTTTACCGGCGGATATTGGGCGTTTGAAAAACGTGACGGTGTTTGACGTTAGTTTTAACGAACTGGTGGGGCCGTTACCGGAGAGTGTTGGTGGGATGGTGGAGGTTGAGCAATTGAATGTGGCTCATAATCGGTTATCTGGGAAGATTCCGGCGAGTATTTGTCAGCTTCCGAAGCTTGAGAATTTCACTTACAGTTATAATTTCTTTACTGGTGAAGCTCCTGTTTGTCTTAGGGTACCTGAGTTTGATGACCGGAGAAATTGTTTGCCGGCGAGACCTGCTCAAAGGTCTTCAGAGCAATGTGCAAAGTTTTTGTCTTTACCTCCGGTGGATTGTGGATCTTTTAGTTGCGGCCGATCTGTTTCACCCACATATCCCACATTACCTCCATTGCCGCCACCTCCTCCTCCGTCTCCGCCACCACCGGTCTACTCTCCTCCTCCGCCACCTCCTGTCTACTCTTCTCCACCGCCTCCACCTCCAGTTTACTCTCCTCCACCGCCACCACCTCCACCTCCACCCGTTTACTCTCCTCCACCGCCTCCACCACCACCACCTCCACCTCCACCTCCACCACCACCTCCACCCGTTTACTCTCCTCCACCACCACCACCACCGCCACCTCCGGTCTATTCCCCTCCTCCGCCACCGCCGCCACCACCTCCACCACCACCAGTCTACTCTCCACCTCCTCCGCCACCGCCGCCACCACCTCCACCACCACCAGTCTACTCTCCACCTCCTCCGCCACCGCCGCCACCACCTCCACCACCACCAGTCTACTCTCCACCTCCACCACCACCACCCCCTCCACCTCCACCACCAGTCTACTCTTCTCCTCCACCACCACCGCCTGTATATTCATCTCCTCCACCACCACCGCCAGTATATTCATCTCCACCACCACCAGCTCCTGTTTATTGCCCCCGCCCACCACCACAACCATGTCCTTCACCTCCGCCACCGCCACACTACTCTTCTCCCCCACCGCCTCATTACTCTTCTCCCCCACCGCCGCACCACTCTCCTCCTCCACCATACTACTACAACTCACCACCACCACCAGAATATCACTCACCGCCCCCTCCTTACCACTACAGCTCACCACCACCACCACATCACTCACCACCTCCACCTTACCACTACAACTCACCACCACCACCAACTTATATATACTCATCCCCACCACCACCACATTCCCCACCACCACGACCTCCACATTATTCCCCTCCTCCCCCACCTCCATGTATCGAACTTCCACCTCCTCCTTGCATACAATACTCACCACCACCTCCACCGTCAGTCCATTACAATTCTCCGCCGCCACCATCAATCCATTACAGCTCTCCGCCACCTCCACCAGTCCATTACAGCTCCCCACCTCCACCACCGCCATCTCCTGAATACGAGGGGCCATTACCGCCGGTTATCGGAGTATCATATGCTTCTCCACCACCTCCACCCTTCTATTGATTCTTTAAGAGGTAAACACCAAATATCAAAAACGATGTCGTTTCCATTACTCTACTAAAGATTGAAAAATCAAGAAGCGGCCATCGTTCATAGATTATTTACAGAGATCAAAAAAAGATTTAAGAGTGATCAAGATTGTCTTAGAAGATTTATTTGATGAAAATAAGAACAAAAAAGAGAGATATTATTAGGGTTTCCAGGTGAAAAAAAGAAAGTTGTTTGTATAGAAGAGAATGATAAAATCGGAGCAACATCTTCTGCTCCAATGTTTTTTCTTCATTTGTGTCTTTGCGATTAATTTTATTTTTATTTTTGTGTTTCAAATTTTATAATTCAGAGTTCCTAATTTCGTAGTGAAACTCAGCACATTTTTCTCTTTTTTTAAAAAAGTTTGTGTTTGATCTATTAGAAGATGTTTACAATTTTTTCTTGTTTCTTGTTTGCTTTCTCCATTCCATTGATCGAATTGAGCCATAAACAAATACTAATATTCAAAATTCTATTAAGATTTAGATAGAAATACATGAAGCCAGTGTTAGGTAGGTGTGGAAACATTTTTTAATGGGTACAAAATTGTTATATTTTTAATGGATACGCTACTTGTTTCGATTACGTTTTGCAATATGAACATGCAGATGATTTATCAATTATTAAAATCGATAGTATTTTCATACAAAAAGATGTTATTTTGTGGAGCCAAAAAATGTTATTTAGTGTTATCCACCAGATCAAGTGTTATACGCTTTTTCTATTTATAGATGGTCAATCAAAACTTAAAATTTATATAAAAAAACCGACCATGTAAAATATAAATAACTCAAAAAGTTAAAACTAAAGTATTCGGGAAAACTGAAATTTCATTGATATCAGTGGAGGTGAAGAAGTTCCAAATATCTGATACCCCTCTATGACAATTGTGTTAAAGTTGTTTTTAATAAAATATAATATAACAATTTTCTGTAGTTGTTGAATTAATAATGGTGGGCTTCACGTGGGAAGGAAATAGACCTATCAAGTGAAAATTTAATTTATAAGAAGGGTAAGTGTAAGTATATCACAAAACTGGTGGGATAAAATTAGCTGAGAGACTATTGTTTTTACTTTTAGACAATGAGTTTGAATCAGACGAACATAGTTTTTTTGATCAGATAAACATGTAACACAATATTTTAAAATTTTGGAGTTGACAGATTGTACTAATGTTTATAGTCTAGTAATAAAAGTATAATTACATGCTTGTTTAATGGACACAATCGGTTTCCTAGTATTTTTTTCATCCTAAGATGAGAACTATAGTTTACAACGGGGGTAATAGAAAAATATGGCTGGGTGCAACAATTTTTACACTAGTTAACATTTTTGTTGTTAAACGGCGACCATGATTAACTCATAAACAAAATTCAACCAAAAAAAAAACAACTGAGGAACCTAGCCTTAATTGCCGCAAAGATTTTAGAAAAGTGCTATTGACTTAATGTACTTTTGAAAATAATTATTAATCCAGGCTTGTTTGAGTGCTGTGGTGGAATGTGAATCCTTAATTTGTGGGTGCTGTGAAAAATAATCATTTCACTTTCTTTTTCTTTATATGTGTTTCTTTTACCTTTTTGCTGTCTTGAAAATTGATAAGGCCAAAATTTAAGATAAAAATAGGAAAATACAAAATAGTGAAACAGTAGAATTTCTGCCGACAAATAAGAGATATTTGTTTTCGTCAACTCAACGATTTCCATACGTCAGTTCATTTTATATCTTTAAAGTATATTTTGTTCTAATATACTTGAAATTTACGATTTACATATATTTTAAAACTATAATTCTATTTTTGTGGTGATAATTAACACGGATTATAGTGTAGATCCAAAATTTAGGATTAGCCCAACGTCGAACCCTTTCTCGGGAAACTTTTAGGAGAACAAATGTTTTGTCCGAATGAAATCATTCCGAATAACAAGTTGATAGATATTTTTGAATATATATATATAAATATATATATATATATATTTGTTTATAATATACTAGTATCCTATCCAAATGGAAAAACAATTGTTGAAATTTACGATTAACATATATTTACGATTAAAAATATATGTTTGGTAGACTTTTATATACTAGTATCTAATCCAAATGAGTTCTCTTTTTAGTTATTATAAGTAGGTAACAGTTTAAAACCATCTCCAATATTTTATTCTATTTTTTTTTCTAAAAATAAAAAATTTTAAAAATAGAAGAGGGGTTTGCTCCATTGGTTACTTCTATTTTTTATTTTTAAAATAATATTTAAAATATATAATATTTTATTATATTAACTAATTTATACCAAAATTCTTTACTTTTTAATTTTATAAATTTGATCCACTCATTTTATATTATAAAAATAATTCAATAAAAATCTGATTTTAATAAAATTAAACATTTTATTATAAAAAGAAACATTGCATTACACCACATCAAAATTTAAAAGATAACTATTACATTATTTTAAGCATCTTCATTAGTATACTTTTCTCACAAATGATCGATTAGCGCGTTGCGTAGTAAAAATGAACTTCTTTGTCTTTGATTTTTCTATAACGAGCCAGAAATTCTTGGAATCGGATAGTCTCATTCTCCGCTGTATTGACCTCCGAAGGTGGAGCTTCTCTTACAAATTTATTTTCAATTTTTATTTTTAATTTCATGTTTATTTATATTTTTTTAATTTATCATCTTTCATGTAATTTTTATTTTTTATTTAATATATGTTTTTTTTGCATGTTATAATAATCAGATAACCAAAATTTAAATATAGTTGTATATAGGCAGTGTTTTCAGACCCAGACCGGTCGGACCGGTTGACTCGGGACCCGGATGCTCTTCCGGTTTGGGTTTCATGCTAAAAACCGATAATTTAAAAACCAGAAAAATCCAGAAAAACCCGCTATTAACCCGCTACCCGGCCGGTTCGACCGGTTCACCGGGTTACGGGTCAAGAGAAATTTTCAAAATATTTAAATTTTTAATTTTAGAACAATTTTGATACAAATAAAATGTTTGATTTGAGAATAAAATAATGTTTTACAGTTATTTTTATAACCTTTTTAAAAAAATTTAAAATGCGTACATAGACTATCCTTTATATTTTTTCTGACTCAAACACAACATACTAATTATTTTTATTTCTATCTTTTTTGTATTTATTTATAATCTTTATGACCACTTCATATATATTGGATAATAATAAAATGTTCTCTATATTTTGTGGTTTTTGTCTTATGATCAATATAATAAAATATTATATTTCAAATTCTCTTGTATTATAATATTTGTTTATTTCTTAACAATTGATTATATTATATAATAAATAATTTATTTTCATGTGGTGATATTTTATTAGTTTATTTTCTTATTGATAATTTTTTACTATATATTTATACAACTATACACACATATATATAACATATATATTATTTTATTATTTCGTGGTCGACCCGGATTAACCCGCGGTTGATCCGGTAACCCGGTGATCCGAAGAGTAGCCCGGTTCAGTATCCGGGTCGAGTATAAAAATATTGTATTAATTTTGTTTTAAGTATAAAATAAATAAATATATATATATATATATATATATATATATATATATATATATATATAAAATTAAAGGATCATATTGTAAATAAAAAAGTTTTTTTCTAAAAGTAGAAGAATGAACAATGTTTCTCTATATTTAAAAAAATAATGTTCATTTCTCTATTTTCAGAGTAAAATATACCATTGAAGAGGATTTTGTTTTAAATATACCATTGAAGAGGATTTTAAATATAGAGTACCAATAGAGCCAAGAAGTGTCCTGAGTATGATGACATGTTGGCATTAGATTACAATATATTCATGAAACTTTCCACCTATTCAGGATTTTGGTATTCATATTACGAAACACACACATTAGAATTATATAAAATTTGATGTGTTAAATGATTTTAAATATATGTAGATTAATGTTTTGAATTTTGAAAATACACAATATGTACAAATATAATCATATATTTTTTTTTTATTGTTGAGTTGTATGGTTATCAACTTTTATTAATATGTAAGAACAGATGAAAACATCAATCTTTAAAAATGGGAAGAAATATCTTAACATTAAACAAAAAAAGAAGAAGAAGAGGAAGCTGAAATATATGGTACTGTCAGCATGTGCTAGTGTAACATTTTTTTCAACTATATACATCATGCTGGTTTGAATTAGGTGATGACATTTCGATGAAAATAGAACAAACCAATAGAATATATGTCATGAAACTTCTTAATTCTGTTTGCAATATGTACTCGATGAGAAATATCATTCATTTAAAATTAATTTATAGGAGAGGAGGACCTATCACGTTGATGAATGATGAATTTGTTAGAATTTTAATAATGGTGGGACTGTTTTAAATCTTACAGTATATTTTAATTTCATACTGTGACTTTGTTCGATTACCGTTTGCGATTCCTAGAAGTTAAGATTTGTTGATCTATGTACGTAATTTTTGTTATTTGAATGTGTATTAAAAACCAATCTCTAATATAACTTAAAGAAAAGTTAAAAAATAGTGTCCATTAGATATGTTTATTTTGCAAAATAACTTAAAAAATAGTCAGATTGGTTCTCTATAGTTTTATCGCATGTACCTCATTATTTTCCATAACTTACAATACGAAATCATTACATAAGTGGATGGATTTTGGAAAGAGTGGACAAATATTTTCACAATAAAAAGTGGGCCGACAAAAGGATGATGTTTTCACGGAGTGGGGCTGACAAGTCCCTATTTTCTCTGTTTTGCATATGATTTACCCTATTTTTTTTTGTTTATAATTCACCTCTCATATATATATATATATATATATATATTTTTTTTTTAATGAAAAAATGCACGACCATTTTATTTCTTTTATTTAGAGGATTTTAATTTTAACTAGTCAAAATATAATTCTCCTATACTCCCTCTGTTTCATTTTATTTGTTGTTTTAGGTTTTACCACACAAATTAAGAAAACATTCATTAATACACTAAACAAGTTTTTTCATTGGTTATCACATTAAAATAATAGGGGTAATAAAATAAATTTTATTTAAATTATGTATTGGAAACCCAAAACAACACTTATTTTGTAAAAAAAAAAATACCTAAAACTACAAATAAAATGAAAAAAAGGGAGTATATGTTTTCTTGACGTGAAAAAATATATCGGAATTTGTTGGAAGTTAATGCTCTTTAGTACACTTGCAACTTGCAAGTCAATGTTTTTATGCCAATAATGAATAACTTTTTCATATTTGTGTTCTTAGATTGGTCAAAGGGATATTTAAGACTTCGCGGAAAATGAGATAGAAATGTTAACGTAGCATGTGTGAAGTGATTTATACTCTAATCTACATTAGTATTATGAAGATTAAAAGACATGTGTTTACTTATTTTTAGTAATTAATTTCAAATTGAAAACATAATTTTTAATATATTATTACGTCAAAACGTGATTTATACTCTAATAAACCCAAACGAACAACCATTTTCAAAAGTGAGATTCGGTCAATGAATTAAAAAAGAACCATCATTTTAAAGATGTGAGTTAAAAATTTCACAGCATAAGTGATTACCTATATTATAATGTAAATGACATGAAATTATATATATTTAAATTTTAAACAAGTAGATTTCTTTTTCTCTCTCTCTCTATTTAAGTGGCGTAATATAGTTTTGTTTATACAATAAACTTTATATATATATATAGTCATAATTTTAATGAAATATTGCAAAAAAATAAAATAAGTTTTTAGATATAAAAAGAAAGTATATTTGTGATATTCTGTATAAAGTAAAAAAATAGAATAGTAATTGCTTGGAGAAAACTAAACTTCAGTACTTTATAAATACTCTATCTTAGAATTAAAATAGACTATAGGTTGGAGATGATCTTAGATGTTTTGTTAGAAAAATCCAAATATGTCTATATGGAAGTAGACTTGGCCAATTGGCCCTAATCATGTTCCAATCTTTGTTTTTGGGTTCAGTCGTTTTCTTTACCTTTGAAAAGAAAAGTTATGTTAATATATATATTCGAATGTAAACTTAAATTGTGGTAGAATATTTGGTTAGTAAATAATAAATAAATCAAGATATTCAAATATTTATGGATAAAAGATTTTTAACTAGTACTTGCTAGAATTTCTAATGTAGACTATGGCTTGCCTCTTGGAGAAATGGATGAACGACACTTCCTTCGAGACGTATTTCTTCGATGTCTTCTTCCTCCACTCACATGGTTGAGTTTGTTGTCCTAAATGAGAAGCTTTCACATTTTTATTCTTTATTCTCTGTTGGTTTGAAAGACCACAAATCATTTTTTTTTTATTACTAATTTTTTTTTCAGGTTCTTTGCCACCGGTTTAGTGTGACATTCTTATTTTTTTAAGCTCAGTTGATAAAATATATTCCTTCTATTTCACTTTATTTGTAGTTTTAAAGTTTTTTTTTTGGTTACAAATTAAGTGTTGTTTTGGGTTTCCAATGCAAATTTTAAATAAAATTTATTTTATTACCCCTATTATTTTAATATGATAACCAATAAAAAACTTGTTTAGTGTATTAATGAAGGGTAAAAAAAAAATTTGAATGTTTTCTTAATTTGTGTGCTAAAACCTAAAACAACAAATAAAATGAAACAGAGAGTGTAATTGCAAACATAACGGCTTTTACTCTCAAGTCCAAAAAATAGCTTAAAAAAAGTTTCAAATTAAGACACGTCATAGATACCCACTAAACACCAGTTCTCGATGATGTTAAGGTTTTTAAATGGTAAGTCAATCTCTTTAATTTTAACAGAAAAATCTTAAATCTCTTCAATAGGGTTTGATCATCTTTAATGTTTATAGAAAAAAAAATAGATTTCCCAATCGCAAATGCTCATTGAAATTCTCAAAATTTTGACTACTCAGAATTGGATATATCCACAGAAAAAAAAATGGACAATAAGGAGTGAGGACCACGAAAAAGGATATAGAGGTTGAACTAATTGCCAAAAGGAATTTCCCAAATTTGTAAGACTTGAATATTTACTTCACCAAACGGTTCCTACAAAGAAATAACAATTTGAACAATTATCAACAAAATTGTCAATCCTTGTTCATTTACAACTTAAAAGTGGGTCTTATTTAAGACTTAAGTAAATGATTAAGAAAGTTGCACGAATTCGGCTTAACGACTACCCCATGTGCTTTGTACATGGGCTTGGTTATGGGCATAATTAAAATGTATCAATTACCTAAGAATGATTTGGGGAAGGTATGAAGAAAATCAATATATTATGTCACGTGAACACTAAAGTATATGTAACCGTTTTAACTTTCAACTTATTATAATTATTAAATAGAAGTGACGCGTTGTTGTCGGGTCCATTTGAATTTAGATAACATTAAAAATATATTTTTATCAAAATAGTCTACAATTTATCATAAAACATAGTTTAAATTTAAGCCATAAATTATAAATCACATAAACTAAAATTTAGAGGATGTATTTGACTGAATATTTTGGAAGATTTGAGTTTAAGTAACATGTTATTGAAACATGAATTTTAAAATATCTTAT
The DNA here is from genome assembly GCA_028015245.1 of Cardamine occulta. Lineage (NCBI taxonomy): Eukaryota > Viridiplantae > Streptophyta > Magnoliopsida > Brassicales > Brassicaceae > Cardamine > Cardamine occulta. The sequence continues at coordinate 11,046,549 of CM051370.1, read as the reverse complement.
AAAATTCAGTGTTATTGGATCAATGATTTTAAATTGTATACTCAAATCCACTGTTATTGAAAACATGATTAGAATTTGATTTAAAAGTTTCAGCTGAGATCTGAGGAGATTTTTTAGTTAAAAACACAAAGACCCAAATCCATGGTTTTATGTGAGATTTCAAAAAAATTAATAACAAAATTATTAATTCACCAAAATTTAACCAAATCATCTCAAAATCATTAAAACTCGAATCTCTCCAAATATTCATTTCAATACACCCTCTTAGTTCCGGCGAATTAAATGATGTATTTGATGAAGAATTTGAAAAGATTTGAATTTTAATGAGTTCCGGAACTAAAGTGTATTGAATGAAAAAATTGGAGAGATTTAAGATGATTTTGATGAATTTTGGTGAATTAAAATTTTTATTATTAAAATATGAGATTTTGATTTTTATATTTTTAACAAAAAAAAATATTTTAAAATGGAGAAGGTAAAGAAGTAACATCCAAAATTTAGAGAATTTGAGTGTTCGAACTAAGGAACTATGATTTTTCTCTTGCATACAAATGATTTTTCTCTTGCATACAAATGGAGAGGGTAAAGAGGTAACATCCAAAATCTACAAGTATCATACAAGTTCTTATTTTTATAAGTAGCAGTTATTTCTATCATAATCTCTAATCTTTATGTTGCAAACTTGCAATATTCTAAAATTATCACCTTATAATCTTAAAATATATCCCACAGATTTCTCTAAAGTGTTTACGAACATGGTATGATTTGATTGCGTTCCCAAAAAACTAGTAATTCGTTCAAATTAGGCCCAATTTGGCATTTGGTTCAAATAGATTTAATTGGATCATTGGCCCATATTTAACATAGGCCAGCAAGCAATGAATTACTATCTTATATCATATGAAGTCTTAACAGATTTTCATACTCCCAAAGGAACTTGTTTTTTTTTTGGTCATATCATTGGACCACAAGAAACTGGTTCATTAGCCCATATTGCTCATTTTTGGAGAAAGCTCCTCACTATGGAGGAAGCAGCTCACTCGACCAGATTCTCATTTTTGAGATGCTGAGGCTACACCACTGCACTATGAAACACTCCAAAAGAACTTGGTCTATTCACCATAATCCAGATTTTTTTCACACATTCAAAGTAGTGTGTGACAAATTGTCACGTGTCCAATAAAAAACCGAAACAATCAAAACTTCAAAATAATTTACGATTTTGTGTGTGTATTTTAATGGTGGAAGAATCGTCTCAAACCGTATTCGAAATTTTTACTAAAAATATATTTAATGGAGTGAAGTAGTTTAAAAATAATGTTGTATGTCCTAATTTATGAGCATATTTAAATTTTTGAAAACAATGTTTTTCTAAAATCAATATTATTTGATTGTTCCACTTACAAATGTTAAAAGATGGTATTAATTAGTGGAACACTCAAACTTTGAAAAGAAATCGCATATACCCCCACAATATAACCCAATCGATCTACTATCTGTGTCATCCGATTTTATGAACATACTAACTCATATATTGATTTTTAGAAAGCAACCTTAAATTAAGTTTTGGGATTTTGAATGTGTGCTAACTCAGATATATGTAGTCGAATACCCTATTCACCAAGTTTTATAATGGGACTAAAACATGACACCAATTCGAATGGCTACATAGAAGTAATTTAGATAATTTGCGTATGAAAGAAATCGTTTTTTAGTCTAAAAAGGGCGACTCTTTTTCAAGTGACCCACCATCACTTAGTTAACAAAAATACTCTCAAGTGTTAGAAAATGTTCAAAATAACTTTAGACATATAAGTATATATATGTTCATATGATTATATATATAGAAGTACAGTTCTTATATGAATCGCATGAGATATACTCAAAACTCATGGATGGGGTGAGTAAAGGAAAAAGTAAATTCAGACATAAACACAAATAAGAAGCACGCGAATCTTTGTTGCTTTTTGACTATGTAATCCTCTTTGAGTTTTTGATTCCCAAGTTTCCCCCACCAAATAATGCTACATCTATACAAACTCACCATCATAACCTTTGGCACGTTCCATCACTATTCACTGGTAAGATTTTTCAATTGTTTTTCTCGTTAATAAATGACGAATTAATAAGCCACTAACTTTTCCAATATGGTGAAGCATTTCAGTATCCGTCTCCATATTTGATCATTTTGCTTCATAGGTGCACAAATTCCACAAACTATTTATCTCTCTTTTAAAGAAACCAAAATTAAGATACTTCACCAGTAGATGAAGATTCGAATTCGATGTGACTGAACATATGTTCACAAAAAAAAAAACCATAGTTTATTTTGGTTTGGTAAAAACTTTAAATTGTGATAGTTTACCATCCACGATATCCATCAAAACTTGAATAAGAATATTCTTTTTTAAATTAACTAATTTATTGTGTTTAATATATGGACCGTTCAAGAAGAATCTTGTATTTATCAAAATCAAAAAGAAAAATAGGAAGACGAAGAAGAACCTTGTCGTTGAGACTTGGACAAGGACTCACGTGGACGCCAATGCATGCTGAAACTTTTATTTTTTGCATTACGCAATTTTGATACCTAAAAATAAAAAGCTATTGGCGTAGAGGAAAAAACATCGTAAAATAAATCCGAGATATTCAAAAAATTAAATATACAAAACCCATCATAAAAAACAACTAAAATTAATTAATTTAATAACAACAAAAAAGGAAGAACAAGTGGATGATGCATAACGATCCATCTTCTTAAGTGTGGTAGAGAGAGACGCACCCACACAACTTCACCATTAATCTGTCTTGTCCGGTCCTTGAGAATTTTTCTATTTTTCTAGTTCTATTTTATCATTTATATGGACATCTTTTTTTGCAACTTTTGAAACGTTAATTCACTGACCTCGACCTGTGAATTTTATTAGTTTGTCTCTAGTATGATACAGGAATATCCATTAATTAGTGATTTTTTTAAAATAGTTTCATTTTAGGATAATGTGAGCTACTTGATTGTAATGTCTTTACAAATATTAAACTATTATAATTTTTAATCAAACTACGTGTAGTTGAATATTTCTTATTAATTTACGTTAAGAAAAACACACATACATATATATATATATATCTAGTTTGCTTAATCATTCTCTCAAAACAAAATTTTATAAAATAACAAGAATATGCTTTCATTTTGCATTTAAATTTGAAGTTGGTGAAACTCCATGATATGCATTCCATTTTAACGCATTTTGACGTCAGCGCCAGATTTTGTAACTCATTTAGGTGAGTTCCGACTTGGATCATGATGTATGTATATTATATAATATTGTTTTATTAATTCCATCAAATTCTGATTTTTAAAAGTTAATTGGTACCAAAATAGGGTTGAACCGGTGATTCAACATAGGTAAAACCGAAAACATAAGCATTCCATCTCCAGAAAAGATATATAGATTTAGATCCGAAATTAGGCATGAACACGGTTACGGTTATTAAAGTTATGGTTAATTAACCACATGTTACGGTTATAATTTTTCTTGAACCTTAATCTTAACCATTTAATATACGGTTAAAACGGTTACGGTTAAACCGGTTATGGTTAAAACGGTTACAGTTATATACAGTTACGGTTATATACGGTTAAATATGATTCAATGATTTGATAACTAAAATAAAGATTAATATTAATAGCATTTTTAGTTTACACAAAAAGTTACGGTTATGATTAATTATGTGTATATTTTGTCTACTTTTAAAACGGTTACGGTTATAATTTTAAGGTTAACGATACAGTTAACCAACTGTTTTTATACGGTTACGGTTAATTAACGGTTATGGTTAATAATTTATGGTTAACCATAATTAATATATTTTAATGATTAACGGTTACGGTTTTTAACCATTTTATATGGTTATGGTCCGGTTACGATTGAAAACGGTCCAGTTACGGTCTGAAATACGGTTACGATTAGATTTTGGCCATACCTACCCGAAACTTCTAAATCAAAGAAAGTAGATCAGCGGGATTTTCATAAATAAATAATGTAGATGCATGTTCGTACTACCACGTATGTTACCAGCCTAAAGAAAACCCACGTATGTTAGTGAAGCAATACAAGAATTCGTAACTTCGTATACTTTATTAGCTAAGATCCTCAATATTCATGTAATACTCAATTTTCCTTCAGTTTTATTTATTTTTACGAATTAATAAGAACTAATCATACCTCCACATGTGAGATAAAATGTTAACACATAAAATTGCGTAGTATTTTGCCTTTTCTCTTGATTCTAAGTTTGTGTGTTTTCTTTGCATTCTTTGCTTTGGAGTAGATGAATTTCCAACGTGATTCTTAGAAGGCTTCGCTATTATTTAAGTAGTTTTTAGATTATTAAATGTTATTGGTTTTACACTCACATATCCAATCCAGTCCAATTAATATATATAATAATTTAATTTATATAATATTCGCCACATTCATTTACCAAGAGTATTTTTGTTTGCTAAATAAATTTACCAAAGAGTTACTTGCAGGGAAGGACCCATAAATTATTTTTTACAGAATCAATAATATTAAAAAGGTTATTTTTTTTTAATCGTAAAGTATTATATAAACATTAAACAACTAGAAGTATATTAAAATAACCATAATTATTAAAAGAGAGTATACCAAACTAAATAAATGTCATGATTTTCAAAAGCATAAGACACAAAAGACCACAAAGTTAAAAGAAAAACAATTAAAGAGGGTCAAAACAAGAATTGACGGTGGGATTAGGGGTGTCACTAACCAATGAACTACCAATTAAGCTATGAAATCTTAGTAAATCTTAATACATTATAGCATATTAGATTAGTTTAGGGTGTCATATGACCCCCTATTCTTTTAGTAGGTCCGCCCATGGTTACTTGTCATCAATTTTGCTATAGTCGTTAAAGTTTCGATTAGGATACGCTTGCAAATGTTATTTTCAACCCACAACACGATTTCAAGTGATTCTTCAAGTGTGTCACTAGTTAATTTTACTTTTTAGTTTGGAATAACAATGAATAGATGTTGGCAAAATGTTTTTAATAATGAACATATGTTAATTATATTATGCAAAATGAGAATCTTCACGTTTCTCAGCTTCTTTATCAAGAAAGCACGAGTCTCGAGCCTATCTAATTCGTTAGACCATCAAAATCATAAAAGTATGTTCATGATATATTTTAAAAGTCGACAACTATATCAATGTTATCAAAAATTGAAATTGATATCCTAATATGATTATCTTGGTTAGAGAATTGATTTTATTGGATCCGGGATGACTGCATTTTTAGTTTGTTTCCAAGGATGATTGTATTGATTTTATTTCATTCCATTATTGTTGAGATTTTTCCCGTTTTTTGTTTTTATCGGCCAACTTATTGTCTTAGACGGGAGAATTAATTAATCCATTAAAAATACAACTATTCCGCATGAAAACATTATCACTCTTAACGACCAGATCATCCAACGATGAAGAATTGGGATGAACGGTTTGATAGAGCCGTGTCATTCTATCATATGGAATCGAGATGGACAGTTGTGATATGACATGATCATCCGTTCATTATGTAAACTACTGCCCATGCAGTATGAATCATTACAATATTTTTGCGTTTGTCAATCGCATCTAACAAATGACATTTGATATCTCATTTTACAAAATGCACTAGCTAGTTTTGTTGTAAGTTTATATGATCGCTTCCAAATTTTTTTTAATACTTTAAAACAAACATAAAGAACATGAATTTTCATTTATTTTAGAATTATATCTTTGAATTTTCCTGATCTCCATTGATATATCATGCATTAGAAGAAAAAATTTCCGTTTCAAAATCTCAAGTTTAAGCAAAATCACCTATGTGGCTAGCTTTGTTATTATCGAACATGGTGATATTAATGTACTTCGTCTGTTTCATTTTATTTGAAGTTTTAGGGTTTTTTTTTGTTACAAAATAAATGTTGTTTTGGGTTTCCAATGCAGATTTTAAATAAAATTTATTTTATTACCCATATTATTTTAATGTGATAACCAATGAAAAAACTTGTTTAGTGTATTAATGAAGGGTAAAAAAGAAATTTGAATGTTTTCTTAATTTGTGTGCTAAAACCTTAAACAACAAATAAAATGAAACAGAGGGAGTAATATTTTATATCTTGAATCTCAACTTGTTACATCATATGTTTTGCTCTATTAACATGATTGTGTTATGGTACTTAATTATGGTTCTGCATAACTCATATTGTAACGCCCGTGTTCTAGAAAATTAATTAATTTAATTAATTAAGAAATTCTTTCGAGTTTATGAACCTTAGACAAGTCTCGAGAAATTAATTATGGGATTGAAATAATTAATTTAGATTTGTTTCGGGAGTGTCATAAATCGATTCGAAAGTTATGGAGTTTTTCTCAAACAAGAATACAAAGTCAAGTTTGCTTCTTCTTCTTCCTTCTCCTCTTGGTCACGCCATTTTTGTGGCAAAAGAGAGAGTTCTTGAGCTGTGGGCTTAGAGAGAAAGAAGAGAGAAGAAGAAGAGAAAAGGTTGGGAAGGCTTAGAGAAGCTTGGATCTTGTGAGTGTGAAGCTTGTGGAGCTTGGGAAAAGAAGTGGATGGAGCCTAGGGTTTGGGCTGAGCTTGGCATGAGCTAGGGAAGAGAAGAGAGGTCTTCTTGAGTCCATCTAAGGCTAGATCCTTCCATTCTAAGGTGAGTTGGGACCAAAGGTTATTATTTAAGCTTGTGTGGGGGCTTAGGGAGTTTGATTTCCTTTTGGGTTGGTTTCCATTTATTTTTGGTGAAGCTTTGGGGGTGTTTCTATGCTTGTGATATTTAGAGAACCTTGGTTTCATGTTTGTGGTGCTTTATTGAGCTTTGATTGTGAGAATCTATGTTTGGTTTGATGATTGTGATTTTTGTGAGTTTTGGTAAATTTTCAAGAATCATTGAAAAGTCTTAGCTAGTGTTTGCTAAGGTTGTGGTGGTTAGGGAACCATGATTTGTGGTTATTGTGCCTTGTTAAGCTTTGATGGTAATGTCTTAGGCTTGATTTTGGTGGTTATGAATTTTTGTGTGTTGTGTTTACTATTCATGCTGCAGAATACTATTCATGCTGTGAAAGCGTGTTTACTATTTATGCCGTGAAAGTGTGTTTATTATTCATGCTATGAAAGTGTGTTTACTATTCATGCTGTGAAAGTGTGTTTACTATTCATGATGTGAAAGTGTGAATACTATTCATGATGTGAAAGCGTGTTTACTATTCATACTGTGAAAGTGGGTACTATTCATGATGTGAAAGCGTGTTTACTATTCATGCTGTGAAAGTGGGTACTATTCATGCTGTGGAAGTGTGTTTACTTTTCCTGCTGTTGTTTTAGCTTTTCTTGGTTATTAAAATTGCTTGGTGCTTTTTGATAGCATGTTGTTGGGAGGATCAATCTCACTCAGCGTTTGGTTTACCAAATGTTGATGCATCACTTTTGTCGATGCAGGTAAAGATAAGGCGTGATCGTGGAATCGAGGCAGTGAGGAGGGGATGATTAGGACCCGGTAGTTTTGTGGTTTTTATAGCTTTCGTAGGATTACTAGAACCGGTAGAACTGTTGACCATGCGTGGTCGTTGCTGTTTGTTGAATGTTAATTAATTGGTGGAATATTATTTGTATAGACACTTAATATTTGTTAATTGCATGTTAAAAAAAAAAGTGTGGTCGTCACACATATGGTTCAACTGTGGTTGAGGATAACATTGAAGAAGGTCATGAAGATGAAGTTGGTCTAAAAAAGATGAGATTTTCTCATCAATTCCTCTAGAAAATTCATCGCTTTAAGACAACAACTCATCTTGTTTAACTACGTGAATTGTTAGCAAATAATAAAGTTTCACTCAGTCCTTCAACACAATCCCCAAGCGTTCTAGTTTTGATGACATATAGAAATGTTTTAAGGTGTTTTCTACCAGTAATGAAATATATGAGATGCCCACTTGTCAATGAATTGTTCTGCATTCGATATAGAGATATGGAACATTGTAGCGGAGAAGTCAATGAATTTATCGGAGCTTCTGAAAGATGTCTAGGAAGATACATCATCTTTTTTTGGAATTGATCCCCTTAATGATATTTTGGTGTTTGGCATATATATACGTATAAACATAGCATCTTAATATAGCTTGTGTACCTATTTTAAATAAAATTGTTGGCTCGTTTTCGCCGGAATGGTTTGTCTCCGAACCTAATTTGTTTTTGAGAAAATGAATCAGCATCGGGAAAAAGTTATATCCCAATAATAATTAGTAAGTACTACTATATCCCAACTAATTAAATTTATTTTTACTCGACTTTACTGTTGAACCGAAGGTTCCTGACAAAGAGATTTAGGGTTTCAAAAGACAAGATTGGAGTAAATAGGAGTTTTATTGATATCGTAGTGAACAAGTAACAAGAGAATTAGGGTTTTTGAGCAAAGAAGACGAAAGCTATAAAATCTAGAACTTAGGTCTTCTTAGCGATTTGTGGATACCTCTCAATATCTCGAGACTTCTTATTTTATATTGAATCTATGATGGTTTGAGTCGGTTTTAGGCCTTAGTCGGGCTTTTTCTTATTTATTTGTTATTTCTTTTTCCAATTAGAATTGCTTTTTTTTTTCTTAGGTCGGCTCTCGTTGGTCCAAATCGGCGAAATCTTTTTAATAGACCAAAGTTGATTTGAGTTTTAGACGAATGAATTTTGATTCGGATCAGGTTTATCGTAAGGTACTAAACTCGGTACTAACAACCACAACTAATTAAGAAGAAAAAAGTCGACATATAAGGTAATAAATGATCACAGAGCAAGCACGTTCACGTATAATAATAGAATCATAAAGAACAAATCTGAACTCAGCACTAACATTTTAATTATTCTTGTTGAATTAAAATTACCTGGCTAAAAGCCTAAAACTTTAATACCAGGACTATTAAAGTTTAATGGCATGTTTAGCCATGGTAAAACAGGTGTTTTATAATTTGGTTGGCTTAATTTCTTTCTTGTTCAATCGCAATGGTTAGTCAATAATCAATAGTCAATAGTCATGGTAATAAATACTATTTTTGGTCAAAGTTATAATTAATTCTCCTATATGCTTTGGAGTAGTTTAAAAAAAAATTATAGCAAATATTTGTTTACTTTTATAAAAAAAGGCATCCTTTCATTCTTATTACATTTCAGGTATTTATTATTTTATTTTCTGTACCTCTTATAAATAAGATATGCAAAGAGGATGTAGCGGAAAGAGAAAGCTAACGGCAAGAAAGCAAGAAAGCAAGAAAAAAAAACATTACAAAGAAAAAAAGATCTTCACAAAAAAGTAATCTGTGTTTGTATCTCACATATACAATCATAGATTTAAATATAAATATAAGAACTGTTTTCTAAAAGAAAAAAAAAAGCACACACATATAAAAAAACCTGAAACCAATTCTCTTTTCATTTTCATTTTCACATTTCTCTCCCTCTTTCTGAGATTTTTTTCTTTCTCATTTCACATTAGAAGAAGCTTGTGGAGGAAAACACACAACATTCTCCACATCTCCAGATCTGATCTATCTTCATAGATTCAAGAGCTTCTTCACGAAAATATCACAGGTTCTTTCTCTTCTCTGTTCTTTATCTTTTCTTTTGGATCTCTTGATATGTTAAAACATGTTCTTTCGTGCGTGTGCTTCTTATGAATTATGAATACTCAAGATTTCTTGAATTTTCTTGGTGTGTAATTCGAATTAGTTTCATCTGTTTTGCTTAATCTTCACTCCTTCTTCTTCGGCAGCAATGCTTAAAGTTGTTGAGACATTGAGGGACCACTCGTTCATCACTTTTCTCTTTTTTTCCGCCGCTTTGCTTTCTGCTAATTATCTTACTTTTGCCAACAAATTAGCCGTAAAACTCAACATAACTATGTTTAGTTTAAATGCTTATGCCGAATAACACATAAGCCATAAGACCATGTGGACAAGTTATTGACAGATTTTGACTTTTTTTTTGTTGTGTCAAAGTTAAGTTGTTAAGAAATTAACGTTTTGAAGTTAGTCATAATTTAGTATTGTTTCTTTTTCAAACGTAAGCAAGTTTAATATTGTTTTACGTTTTGTTTTTTTCCTTCGTTTGCAAACTAACTCAATTTCTGCGGCTAAAAGAAATCAACTATTTTTTTCTCTTCGTTGAGTCAAAAGAGAACACACGCACTAAAATATTTACTTCTATTGGCTGCCCATTTTATTGTGTGGAGTCAATGAAAACACACTCAAATGTTGGTAAGAGACAAAAAAAAAAATCCTAAAACGTGATAAGTTATGTTTGACTAATGGTATTAAGGTAAACTAGTCATTTAACGGTTCAAGATTGGTTTAGATGTCGGTTATTTCGGGTTTGTTTTCCAATTTAGGTAAACAAAAACGATTTTAACCGTCGGATTACGTTTTGGTTTAAGGTTTTGATTTTCTTTACCATTTTAAGAAAAAGTTGGCATGAAAGATTTGATGAGGACCATACAAAAATGACCCCAATTTGGCCTACCTATAGTGTTAAATAGTACACAAATTGGTTAAGAACGTTGGGACTTATGACAGACCAATTCCCATGTCCGGGATTCTAAATATTCTAAATTTCTAATGATGAATCTACTACATAGACGACAACTACAAATACCAATATTACACTCTTTCACATGCTACCTCTATTTTAGGGTCAAATTGACAATTATTTATTCCCTCTTGATTTCGTATTTCTATTGAAATAAGTTGGAAAATCTTTTCAATATCTATAGTATGTATTTTATAATGGCATGGCCATGAGCTCATTACTCCTACTAGTCTATATGAACGTGGAAACGTGCGATGAGCTATAGATGATCACTCTAGATATAATTTTGCCCTCATGGCTTGGGAAGTTCAAGTTTAAATTATTTATGGAAACTAAAATTTGAAGATTTGATAATATATGAAGTTCTTCCATTTTTTTTTTATTTTTTTTTTGATAAAAATTCGTAGTTCTTCCATTTTTGGCTCATCAAAAAATATAAAAAGTTCAAGATAAGATCATTTATGGAAAGTAAAGAAAGTACAAAACTTAATAATAAGAAAATATGAATATTTGATAATATATGTTATCCCAATATTGTAGATGACGTTTTCCTTTATTATATTTTTTTGAGATGGAATGGAGATAGTTTCCCAATTATCTCACTTTTTCTTGAAATCGGCTAAGTGGAGGAGGCATGTGTCTCCCTCCACTCTATTAAGTGGACCATTGAAACCCTAAAAAAGGGCATCTGATGTTGCTGCTTAACATTACCCATTCAGATTCGTAAGATTCGTCTGCTCAATCGTAATCGTAACAACACGTTTCTTTTGAAGTCCAAAGTTGAAAAATTGCATAAAATTCAGATCCGATTCTTTTTATTTTTCTCTTTTGATCTCTTAACTTTTTATGTTTCCTTGTCAAATATAAAGTTTTTTTTGGGTGCTTCTTTGGTTTATCCACGCCTCTCCTTTTTTTTGCATAAGGGAAACAATTGAAAAGGGTTTTTGATTTTTCATCTTTATTAGTTATTGGGTTAATACTTATCAGTTCCTGCCAAATCTTGACTTTGGGAATTTATTAAGTCTTAAGAATCTTGACTGTCTTTAGATTGTAGCTTACTTTTTAAGTTTGGTATGTTTTTAGTCTTTTAGTCTTTATTATTCACATGGTTAAGGTTTAAAGTTTGAAATATTGGATTAAAATCAGCCATGTAATGTGGATTCTTGTTGACCCTTATAAAGATTGCTTTTTCTAGTTTTAGGCAAAATAAAATAGGAGTTACTTGCACTATACGTATTCTCTGTAAAATGAGATGCTTTCTGTTGAGAAACGGATTCTGTGTGAGGTTTTTGATAACATATAACAAATGTTTCTCATGTAAAACATGGATTTTTGTCCACCTCAAAATCTACAAATAAAATCTCGACAGTTTCTGAATAAAATTTTATATGCAAATGGAATTTGATTCTTTTCCTTTGCTTCAATCTTTTGTCTTCTCGTTCTGTTCTTCTTGTGACCGACTCTGTTTTTGCAAATGATTAACTTTTCATTGTTTGTTTTCATAGATTTTGATCTGAAGGAGCAAGAGAATTCTCGGATAGGGCGATTTTTTCGCTCTTGTGTTGCTTTTTTCCCGTTCTTGAACCATATCTTCCGTTCAAGAAACTGATTTCTGATTCAAAATCATCCCATGGAATGAGACTAAGAAGTGATATTTTTTTTTGAATTTTCGATCTTTGTCATGTCATGAAGAGGATTGAATCGGGTAAGTTCAAAGAGTTATGGAGACCGGTACAAGCGTTAGCAGCAGAAATGAAAGCTATGAAGCAATCAAGACTGGATCTTGGTTTAATCAATTCCGGAATGGCTGCAATCCCTGGATGGCTAGATATGTATACGGTCTAATATTCCTCATCGCAAATCTACTAGCTTGGGCTGCTCGTGACTATGGTCGAGGTGCCTTAAGAGAAATGACAAGTATGTGCCACTAAATTAGGTTTTCAAACTATAGCCTAACTTGTTTCTTGTCTTATAAGTTTGATCATATTTTGCAGAATTCAAGAATTGTAAAGGCGGAAAAAATTGTCTGGGGACAGAAGGAGTCTTAAGGGTTAGCTTGGGATGTTTTGTATCCTTTTCTTGATTCAATCTTTACATACTAATTTAACTACTTCAAAGCTATACGTTTTAAAAAATGTTTTGGCCTTAACCGTAAATCTTTAGTTGTTCTATTTCGTTATGTTTCTTTCAACACTTGGCACGTCGAAAACGCATTCATCAAGAGATAAATGGCATTCTGGTTGGTGGTCTGCTAAGCTTATCATGTGGCCTGCCTTAACCATCATTCCTTTCTTGCTTCCTTCTACGATTATTCATCATTACGGTTGGCTTGTTGTCAAAATTTCTTCTTCTTAATACTCTTTCAATTTCAACCGGCATAACTAAGTAAAAAACGTTTGGTTTTGCAGGAGAGATTGCCCATTTTGGTGCAGGGTAAGGTTTTGATTGATCTTTCAAATTTCACAATATAATGTGAAAAATCCACAATCTTAATGTTGTTGTTGTTGTTTCTTTATAGGGTATTTCTCTTAATACAGCTAATTAGTGTGATCAGTTTCATTACATGGCTCAACGAATGCTATCAGTCTAAAAAAGATGCAGAAAGATGGTTAGATATGATTATTCAATTTTGATATACCATAAAGTTTTAGTTTTTATTCAACTTATACTAATTAATCAAGCAACACTCTTTTATGTTGGTAGCCGTGTCTATGTGATGCTACTAGCAACTACTTCATACACAGTTTGCATAATAGGAGTGATTTTGATGTACATATGGTATGCGCCTGATTCATCATGCCTTCTTAATATATTCTTCATAACATGGACTTTGTTCCTCATTCAACTCATGACAAGCATCGCTCTCCATCCTAAAGTAAGTGTTTTTTTGTTTATCTCCACCTTCATGTGGTATGTGTTTTGTGTTTGATGTTATTAAGGTTTGTTTTTTTGTGCCAAACATAATTAGGTGAATGCTGGATACTTGACTCCAGCTCTTATGGGACTCTATGTTGTGTTTATATGTTGGTGTGCTATTCGAAGGTATGTTATATTTTAAGAAAAACTTCTTCTCTGCTTTTTTCAATGTCTTAAAACCAATGTTCCGGTCCCGGTTAAGTTCTTAAAATCAGAAAATAACCGGCAGTTTGGTTGACCCGGCCGGTTCGTAATTCAACATTTTTTGAAAAAATGGTTAAAACGTTTGAAACTCAACAAAAAAATATATCATATTTTTCTAATTTCTTTGTGTTTCCTATTTCTGAAATTTTGTGCGAAAAATAACCAAAATTAGGTAAATATTACCATTAGTATAGATGAGATAATGATTACTAAAAGATTAGATAAAGATAAGCTATAGAATATAGTTTTTTTTTTGTTTTGTTTGAAAGCTATATCCTAATATAATATAGTAGTTAAACTCATCTCTAGATAATGATTACTTTCTTTGTGGGTTAGTTGGTTTAGCTAACTTCTCCATAGTTAATATGGATTAGGAGTTACGACTTACGACTCCGAGTAGGATTAGGAAACTAAGATGGTTTACGAAGTCGTTTCACTATATATACTTATGGTGGAGAAGATAGATAGGTCAAGAACCATTCATCATCTTCTCTCTTTTTCGAAGCTTCTGTCATCATGTCAAAGGAGGAAAAGACTAATGTAGAGAATGTCAGAAGTGCCTTTGTGAAGCAGTACTATCAAACTCTTAACGAATCACCTCAGCTTCTTCACATGTTCTATAATGAACCCTGTCTGTTTAATCGTCTTGATCCTGCAACCCATATCGCGAAAACTTTTTGGAGTACGGAAGAAGTGAAAGATGAGTTTCTGGCTTTGCGATACGAAGATTACACGGCTAAGATTGAAACTTCACTTGCAGTGCCATATTCTTTGGAGAATGGTCGTGTTATTGTCTTCGCTGATGGATACTTGACTAGGAAGGAAGATGACGTGAGGAGCAAGTTTACGCAAACTTTTCTTGTGGCTCAACAAGACAATGGCTTCTGTATCTTTAACGATATTTTAAGATTCAAGGAAACACAGAACTGTCTTGTAACCAAGACAGAGTCAGAGCCTGAGCCGGTTTGCTTAGCCACTCTTATAACCAGAGAGAGCTGCCAAGGTCAGAGCCTGAGCCGGTTTGCTTAGCCATTCGCAAAACAAACCTTAAATCCAAAATGCAAGCCGTTGTGGACTGGAGGGTGAGGCGATGTAGGGATGAGCTAAGCATCCCTTAGCAAGAAAGATCCAAGCACATTAAGAAGAAGATGGTGATGAATGGTCTATAGGTTTTGATTTTAGGGTTCTAGACTTAAATTTGGGTTTCTTAGTTTCGAGATTGTTGTTTTTAGACGGTTTAGGGAATCTAAGAATCGAAAGAAGTAGGTTCCTATAATCCTATCAACATAATATAGTTTAATTTCTAGCTACTGTTTTCATAATTTCCAAAAAAATGTCGAAAACCTCCAAACAAATTCTAAGGAAATTCCAAAAAAATTGCTTCTAATTCAATTTTTTTTCTTGTGTTAAACCCATTAAATGTAACATGTGAACGCCCTAAATGCTATTGACTCACTTCTAAGTTCGAGCTAACCTATATAGTCTTTCTTTTATACTTAAGAGCTCTAATTGTAAATCATTGTCTAAAAAGGATTATTTGAGAAATTTATTTCCAAACGGAGTTTCCTGGAAAAGATTTTTAAAACAGTAGGGCTTCCCGTTTAGAATTAAATTTTCAAAATGATCCCTTTTAAATATTTAATTCTTGATTAATTAATCCCCTAAAAATGTTTTGCAGTGAACCAGTGGGAGAAAGTTGCAACAGAAAAGCAGCAGCTTCGAACAGAACGGACTGGCTTACGATCATTGTAAACTCTTTTAACCTATTAACACTCCTTGCTTTATGTTTCATTCAAAAGTAATAATATACAGATTTTGAATAAACATTGTGCAGAGCTTTGTGGTTGCGTTACTAGCAATGGTTATTGCAACATTTTCAACAGGAATAGACTCCCAATGTTTCCAATTCAAGAAAGATGAGAACAATCAAGAAGAAGAAGAAGAAGAGGAAGATGATGTTCCATATGGATATGGCTTTTTCCATTTTGTATTTGCCACAGGAGCAATGTACTTTGCTATGCTACTCATCGGTTGGAACACTCATCACCCCATGAAAAAGTAAACCTAGTTGAGCTTTTGTGAGACTTTGTAGTCTAGTTTGAAGCTTGAGACTTAAACTCATTCTTTTTGTTTTTAATGCGTTTAGGTGGACGATTGACGTGGGATGGACAAGTACTTGGGTAAGGGTTGTGAACGAGTGGCTTGCGGTTTGTGTATACAGTAAGTGAAAAGAATTGAGTCATGAAAAAAAATTTGAATGCTTCATCTTTTAACTTTTGAGATTGTGAGACAGTTTTATAATGTTTTGTTGATGTAATGTTGTGACAGTTTGGATGTTGGTGGCCCCTCTCGTATTAAAGAGCAGAAGACAAACGACAAGTGGGACATAGAGATAAAGAGATTTTGGGAAACGACAGAAAACTTTGTCGTATTGAATAATAACTAAACCACCTTTTTCACCTACGACCAGGATGAATGACATGCTCTCATGGGTTTGGTGGGAATATAGTATTTGACAATTGAAGATTAGGGAATTATCGGAAATCAAATCTTTGTAAGTAGATTGTTACAGGAAGGTTGATACATATAAATATAGTTATGATTATCATCTCATTTGTTACCCAATTCTTTAGATCATTGGAACACGGATCTTGTCCAAAAAAGTTTCCAAAGACTCTTTTTCGTCGATCGTCATCATCGAACAAAGATTCCAAATTAATGTAAATAGACAAAAAGGAGTAACGTGGATCCGCACTGTGAACGATGTCTCAATCCTCCAAAACACATCTAAGGAGAAACCAATCTTCACTCTTAACAAGACTTATTATGGTTCCAATGTATATATTTTTACAAAACAATACCAACCTTAATATTTTCTCAAAAGGAAAAAATAAAAATATTAAGAAGGGCACTGATAGATAAGAGTATAAGACTAACCACAGATAAGTTAATATTACACCAACACAACAAGGAACAAAAAAGAATAAAATGACACCGAGATTACAGCCATCGAATAGTAAAAGGCATCGAGATTTATATTTTAGAACCCATTGGAGGGGAAGCTTTGGAATCTCATCTTTCTTGCGATCTTTCTTGGTTTGCTTACAGTACTTTTCCCACTCAGATGCGTCTGTAACCATGAGATGGTAAATGTAGACAACCCGCTTTTGACCAAATCTGTAAGCTCGGCTTATGGCTTGCTTTTCAACAGAAGGGTTCCAAACAACATCAAGAAGTACAACTCTTGAAGCGCCGATAAGACTGATACCTTCGGAACATGCTTTTGTTGATGCCAGTAGCACTTTAGATTTACTGTCTGGATTGTTGAAGTTGTCCATCCGCTGCTGCCTGTCTTTCTGGTCAATTTGACCATTAATATAGAGAATTTGTTCTTTTTCAATCCACCCAAATACTGCACAGAGTTGGTCCCTGATCAGCTCTAGAGTGTCAAGAGATTGGCTAAACACCAACACTTTCTCTTTCAACGTTTCACTGAAGCGGATGAAGTCGATTAAGAACCTCATTTTCACACCTTCCTTGGGGTCGAGTTTAAGCCTCTTCAGAGTTTCCACCATTGATGGCCCAATGACAAGCTCTTCCTTCTTTGTTGAATTGAAGCACAAATACAGAGATGGATGTACTGAAACAGCTGAAAGCTTGTTCTGAAGTCCAAGTGTGTTTTGACTATTGTCAATTCTGGCCAGGATTTTCTTCTGTTGAAAAGACGGGTTCAACAACACAACACAATCTCTTCGACCTGGAAGGGTTTCTTCTCTGTTTCCTTTGTGGACATGCACAAAAGGAGCAATCATATTCTTAAGCTCCACAATTCCAGTTTCTTCATTAAAACTCCCCTTTTCATTTTCTTGGCTCCGCTTGCTAAGTTCTTGTAGCCACGAAGATATTCTCTCTGTATAAGCTGGTCTTGCCAGGCATAAGACATTAGAAAGTTCCTTGAAATTATTCTGGAATACTGTCCCTGAAAGAATGAGACGCTTTTCTGTTCTAACTTCAGTAAGCACTTTCCAAATGCAACTATTATGGTTCCTTGGGGTGTGGCCCTCGTCAAGGACCAGCAACCCAGGCAATTCTAGCAACATCCTTCTAAACTCTTGCTTTTCTCCCACATACTTATTTTTTGCGAGCCTCTCATACAGAGAGTAGCTAACTCCAAGAATGCTTTTATTGTTCCTCCACAAATATAGCTTAACCAAACTCATGGAATGCTTGTTCCTCTTACGTAGCCCATTTCTCTTAAAATGTGAGACAGCTTCGTCGTTCTCATACCCTGAGAACTCCGAACTATTCATGTTATGAAATGGAATATTTGCGTTCCATTTTCTGAATTCTGCTTCCCACGTAAGCAGCACACTTGCAGGAGCTATGACTACAGGACGACTATTTGGAAACCGTTCTAAGTATGACTGAAGAAAAATGATGGTCAAGCGTGTCTTACCAGTTCCAGGCGCATGCGAAATAATGCATCCGCCACTTTCCTTTACCCCTAAGCTGTTCAATTCGTCAACTTTTGTTGTCCCAGCTATGTTCTTCCAAATAAATTCAAAGCCTTCTTGTTGATGTGGGAACAAAGTATCTTTGATGCCAGGGATGTATTGCCAGACAGTTCCTTCTGTATCATCCAAAGAGGGGACATTACCGCTGTGATCTGAAGCTTCAAAATCAAGCCTGTCAAGTAACGGGTCACCCTTTTTATCACCACATTTCCTATTGTCATTAACATTAGCACGATACTTGTCCTGCACAATGCCGAAAAGTGAACATGTTAAGAAATCTACAAATAATACAACTCAATCTAGGATTTCCTAGCGCAATGGATATTACCATGGCTGGTGAGACGTCTCTGATCTCGACGGCTACATGAGAACAGTAGAGGCATTTCAGACCAATTTCCTCATCCAGAACAAAGTCATGCTTCCCTTTGCTACATGATCTATCTCCATTCTGATACATCAAAGAGCATGTGATTTAATTTCATACCTTAACAATGCTAAGAAAAATCTATAGCAAAAAGCATGCAACAAGATCGTCAGGCATATCCGGAAAAAATAGAAGAGTTAGTAGTCTTACTTTAGCAGGAGTAGATGAGTTTACTCCTTCAGAAGATAGAGCAAGGGCCATATCTTCCCACAAGCTGTCTATTACTTTCTCCTCTTCTGTTCTCTCAATTGGCTTAGGCTCCTCGCAGCCGAATCTCAAATTTAAAGGAGGTGAATCTTTTGTCGTGCAGTATGTTTTCTCTTGTAGATCACCATCAAAACTCTCACCCTTCAAGTGGTTATTCTCCTTCACCCTATGGAAACTCCTTGGTTCCCTTGGTTTCCGATTCCCTTGTTCATTTACCTTTTCAGTTGAGCTCTCCCTAATTGTAACATCTTCTCTGTAATCAACATCTGGTATTTCCTCCCCAGAGCAGAAGTCTTCCTTGAATTTCGTTCCCTCCCAAATAGATTTTGCTAGCTGCTCATGAAAAGCTGGTACATCCAAATTCCTCTCTCCACGAAAAGTCCTCGACTTCTTATGAGTATATACTTTGTCATTTGGACTCTTCCTGCCTTTAGCAACATCTCTGGCACCACCTTCTTCGTCCTCAGAAGGAACAAAATCACTATCATAGCTTTCCACATCAGAAGAATCTGAACTTTCCCCCATATAATCAGATGAGTCAGAATCAACATCTTCATCACTATCACTGTCACCAGAACCTCTATCTTCACCACTAACTTCTACGTTTGTATCAGAATCACTACTTAGACTTACAACATCATCAAACTCAGAAATCTTCTCATCACCCCTCAAATTAGCATCATCCAGAAGAAAATCACAAATACCAGGAGAAACCACCGCAGCAGAACCGACATTTTCATCCTCTACATGTACGTTCTCTCTCGGGACAGTTCCAAGTAAAACACCATCATCTAAAGGATTCAAAGTAGAATTCTCCTCTTCACCTCTAAAATTAGTCTCATCCACAGCAAAATCACAAACCCTATCACCACTATCAACCAATTCCGGTTCTGAAATCACAGGACTAGAACCAACATTATCATTCACTACTTGGTCATCATCTCGCTTACCTTCTGGTAAAATCGTTCCCACAAACTCAACATCGTCGTCATCCACACTCACTTTTCTTCGCCGGAGATGATGAACAATCTCCACGCATGTTTCGTCCCCTCTTCTTATCCGTCCTCAGATTTAACGATCCCTCAGGTTGATCTTCGACATGAATCCCCTTTGATCGATTTAGAATCGAATTCATGTAAGATTCAGTCCTCGAACGAGTTCTTCTAGCAACGCAAGTAGTCATATCCATGGCTGAAGTGAGAAATTGAAAACCCTAGCAGAGAGAATCTGCTGATGAAGGAAGAAGACGATTGAAGAAGGTTATAAGGGCTCTCTCGTCTCTACACTTAATTTGTTTTTTTTTTTTTTTTTTGGCCTTTTGGCGGTAACGATTCAACTCTCTCGAAAAACATTAAAAAAAAAGTTTTTATTTTATTTTGTTTCTTAATTTAGATTTTAGAATGGGATCAGGGTTAAATTGTAGTATTTGAAAAATGAGGGGGTGAAACGAATATACTTCAATTAATTATTTGCTTTTAGGATTAACTCAAATGTCTCATTTAGAATGACGTCACAGTATGACGTAAAAGTAATGGAAAGCGACAAAAAAAACAAACAAACAATACAAACAATAGCATATAATGCTAATCTTTTATTATTCAAAAGTTTTGATATTGGGATTACACAAGCATAGTAAACCGGACATTAAGGTTTAATTAAAAAAGTGGAGTTTAGCCCAAACCAAACTGCAGATCTTCAATACAGCAGCTTCCAGTGCAAACAAGGAATGTAAAAAGAGGTCGTTGGTGGGATTATCACAAAGACGCCGACGACAAAGACACTTAAGAGTAAACAGCCACCAAAACCCAGAAGCCACCACCCTCTTCTTGCGACAGCCCTGAAACCATGTGGAGTCATTGGATTCCTTGAACCCAAATACACAAACGGGAAAATGGACACCAGAAACGTCATGTCAGCAGCCCCAGCCCAGAGGCTAGGCAAGTGAGTCAATGACCTAACATCAAAATATTATGGGCATCTTTTGTGCAATTTTTTTAAAGGTTTATACTTTTTTTTATAAAGTTATATTTTGTTTGGTTTTTTATTAATAATGATTGTGGCCTTGTGGATTTTAAGTTAACAAAAAAAAATATTAAATGTGTTCTTAATGATTTTTAGTTAAATTCTGAGTTAAAAAGGAAAAAAACCTAATCGACACAAACTTGTTCTTCTAAAAGCTCTAATTTCTCTTGAGTCAAGGTTTGAACAATTACGAAGATATAAAAATATTTTTGGATTTTTGTTTGATTTAAAGAAACTAAAATCAGCAAGTGATAATCATTCCGATATCGGTTGCTACCGCAAGAAAATAATTTTCAAAATTGAAGTTGATAAAAAAAATGCGATCTACCATGTTACAAGAGAGATTGAATATGTTAGTTTTGCTATTAATTGAGACAACTATGATTGAAAACCTCAACTACGTGAATTTGTTAGATGGTTTTGCGGGAAAAAAATATGTAAAATGGCTATATTTCAACAAGATGTTTTTTTATATTTTTAATAATCTGTTTATGAAATTAAAAATATTTTTAATGAATAATATCGTTTTCTTTATATTACTATTATTTATAATCTTGCATAAAAAATATAGAAAGGGCATAAAATTTTTTTTTGCTTAGGGCATTAAAAAACATTAGACCGGCCTGCATGTCAGCACCCACAAAGAACACAGAATATCCAGGTTTTTGGTAAAACCGTGCCACTCCTTGAGCATCAAAACCTCCAGGCGGATTCAGAATCCCCACACCGGAGGCTGCTCCCATGAACTGCAACAAGGAAGTCAAGGTCTTCACGCTAGCTCATCACGGCTACTTCCACGTTCCTGCAAAATAAAGAGATGAAATGTATATATAAGTAATAATACAAGCAAATAGATTGATAAAGCTTAGATCTTATATATATATATGGAATACACGGCAGCTTACCTCTGCAGCGTTCATCAGGGCGACGATACCAACATTCTCTATCCCAACGTCTGCCATTTTTTTAGAAAAGGGAAAAGAAGATGGATAGAGACATTGACGTGGTTTTTTGTTTTATAGAGAGGAGAGATTCTGTGACATTTACTTTTTGACTTGTCTTATTGACCGTTCGATCTCAGCTCATCTATGCGGTTACGATTTCTTCACATACAGAAGAATTTTCTAGAATTTACTACGAATTATGATATTTCTAGTCAGGATACTAGTATATCTCACGGTATTAATGTTCGTGAAAAAATATTAAAGGAAAATTTTCTTAAATTAAATAATATAATTGCAATGTATCTTTATTATGTTAAAAAAAATTAGCTTAATGGTTCATATTGGTAGTTTTTTTTGTTTTGTAAAGTCCAATATGGACCCAGAATAACAAATGAAAACTAATAAATGTAAGAAACGAAAACAAAAGTGAAATAAATATCTCGTATAAGAACAATAATTATTTAAATACCAATAGTTTTTGAGATAATTTGACATTAATATACTCACTAAAATATAAACCTTAAATTATTGATATCAGTGAAACTGAAAATACAGTAAAATTAACTTACATGACTTAATCACTTTAAAATTAAATTTCAAAACCAGAAAATATATATATAATTGTAAAAACAGCATGGAAAATGATGATTAGACACTTATTAGAAGAAGTTTTTCTAAAAATGCAATTGACGTAATTCTTTTTAATCCCTTTATACCAAAGAAAAAAAACACCTTTTTAATCAATAAGATTAAAAAAAATAGATGATGAAAAGAAGGTTCAAGAAAAAGAAATTTACACAACCTCTAATTAGAATTTCAAAGGATAAGCACTTTTAATCTCACTAACCTGATTTTTAGCATTGGCTATGGGCCTATGGCTCTATGAGATATATCAATCCAAATCTAGACTTTAGAACTATAGAATCCGCAGTGTGGATATTTCAATTGAAAGAAGTCTTCAAACTCTTTTGTTAGAGATTCAGATACCATCATAGTTTTTGAGCAAATGAAAAAAAAAAGCCATAGAGAATTTAAAATTTTATATTCTTTAAGAGAAAATAGAAATGAATATAAGTTCATGTGAGTTAAATTTTGAGGAAGATGAATGAGTTCAGTTTCAAATATTATGATTTGTGAAATCGTGGCTTAGACCATGAATGACAATCATTTTTGGTTTAAAATTTTTCAAAAATCTATTTTATAGCCATTCATGATTTTAAAAAATGAATTCTCTAAAGAATAGGGAAACTAGATTTTGATGGGTTTTTGATCATTTCTAAAGAAAAACTAGAATCTCATTTTATTTGTTTTTAAGAGATTTTGGTGTGATATATATTTTTTTTTCCTAAAATCATCTCACTTACATCATTTTGTTTTTGTTTTTTTTTTGAATATTTTTGTTTACTAATTCATTAAAACTAAAACCTATTTTATGGGGGTTTTACAAGAGTTTTTGTAACTTTTTATGTTTGAAATATTGTTATTTTATCAATCAATAAATCCATTTATCTAAATACCATTTTTTTTCTTTTTCTATAAAAGAGTAACTAAACTTATGTGTATTTTTTATGTAATATGAAACTTTTAAGCTTTTATTTGATTGTTAAAGTTTAATATCATTGTTTTACTAATTTTTATAGACATATAACCAACAACAAAATAGAGAACAGAAAAAAAATTATATATAAAAACCAAAAACTTAATTAAAAAGTTACCATTCAAGTTTTTGAAAAACTAAAATCTACACCAAAAATCAAAAACTAAAAAAATCAGAAATCAAAAACCAAATTCCAAAAACTAAAAATCACTTTAAAACTCTGAAACATTCATAGCCTTAGTGTGAGAAAATTTAGGGATTTCTAAAACATATTTGTTTTAAATCATATATAAAAGAAAAAATTGACGTAGATTGTTTAACTGAATTTGCATTTAGGAAATAGCAAGGAGTTATAGAGAAAAAATAAGAAGGAATTTTTAATTTAAATTAAAATTTTGCATTTTCCCTTATTTTCAGCTTTTCTTAAAAAAATTGAATTTAAATTGAATTTATCGTTATTTATTCCCTCTCTATTTCATATTTCTATTGAAATAAGTTGTATTGAAATAAGTTGGGAAATCTTTTCAATATCTTTATTATGTACTAAATTAGGACCTGTCCAATGGATAGATTTCTTAATTTTAAAATAAATTAAATTTAAGTAAAATTAATTATTAAAGTAAATATGTGTGCTTCATGATTTATCTTAAAATAAATGTTTGGGTTGGTTCATGTCTTTCGGATTTTTGGGTTAGAGGCCTACGATCCATTCGGTTTGGTTTGGTTTCATCTGCATTCGAGTCATGTTGGATACACGAAATATAATACAAATATTAAAAATTGGTTAAATTTGAATACAATTTTGTTAAATTTTCATAAATATAACTTAGAACTTTCAAATATTTTTGTATTTTGCATATGTTGGTTATTTTGATATAAAAATAATTGATATTTTTGGGTTTATAATTGTAGGTATATAATTGAGTTATATCAAGTTTATATATTATTAATGGTTTTGGATATATAGTTGTATTTCGAATATTTCAGGTATTCATTCAGTTCTCGGTTTAGTTTGGGTTTGGTTGTTCGGATAGAGAAGTTTATGATCTTTTCGGGTTTTTGTCGGATCGGATTCGGTTTGAATTTTTTGTTTCTGATATTTTTAAAATACATATCTCACATGTTGACCTAAAAAAAATGACAAGATAGACCAAACTAATGGATGTGGTATATATTTTTAATATTAACTTGTAAATTGGTTAATCCCTTAAAAAATTGTTTTGCAGTGAACCAGTGGGTGAGAGTTGCAACAGAAAAGCAGCAGCTTCGAACAGAACGGACTGGCTTACCATCATTGTAAACTCTTTTAACCTCACAACACTCTTTTGCTTGCGTTTCATTCAAAAGTAATGAACTGATTTTGAATAACATTGTGCAGAGCTTTGTGGTTGCGTTACTAGCAATGGTTATTGCAACATTTTCAACAGGAATAGACTCCCAATGTTTCCAATTCAAGAAAGATGAGAACAATCAAGAAGAAGAAGAAGAGGAAGATGATGTTCCATATGGATATGGCTTTTTCCATTTTGTATTTGCCACAGGAGCAATGTACTTCGCTATGCTACTCATTGGCTGGAACACTCATCATCCCATGAAAAAGTAAAAGCTTAATTTTCTCAACATTTATTCATACAAATAATAAACTAGTGAGCCTTTGTTGTCAGGGTTGAGACTTCAACTGATTCTGTTTTTGTTTTTTGTTTATGGGTTTAGGTGGACGATTGATGTAGGATGGACGAGTACTTGGGTCAGGCTTGTGAATGAGTGGCTTGCGGTTTGTGTATACAGTAAGTGACATTTTGAATGCTTTTTATCTTTAAAACTTTGAGATTGTGAAACAGTTTTGTAATGTTTTGTTGATAAAATGTTGTGTGACAGTTTGGATGTTGGTGGCTCCTCTCGTTCTAAAGAGCATAAGACAAACGACAAGTGGGACATAGAGAGATAAAAGAGATTTTGGGAAACGACAGAGAATTTTGTCGTAATGTTTTGGGAAACCACCTTTTTCACCTACGACCAGGATGAATGACATGCTCTCATGGGTTTGGTGGAATATAGTATTTGACAATTGAAGATTAGGGATCTGTCTAAAATCAAATCTTTGTAAGTAGATTGTTATAGGAAGGTGGATACATATATATATATATATAGTTATGATTATTATCTCATTTCTTACCCTCAAGTACTTTAGATCATTGGAACACGGATCTTGTCCATATGATGCTTGTACACAAAGTTACACATGCGTATGTCAAAATGTAAATCAAAACCAATAGAAATCAGACAACATTTATACAAAAAAGTTCAAAGACTCTTTCGTCATCGTCATCGTCAAGTACTTTAGATCATTGGAACACGGATCTTGTCCATATGATGCTTGTACACAAAGTTACACATGCGTATGTCAAAATGTAAATCAAAACCAATAGAAATCAGACAACATTTATACAAAAAAGTTCAAAGACTCTTTCGTCATCGTCATCGTCATCGTCATCGAACAAAGATTCCAAAAAATTGTAAACAGACAAAAAGGAGTAACGTGGATCCGCACTGTGAACGATGTTTCAATCCTCCAAAACACATAAACAGAAACCAATCTTCACTCTTAACAAGACTTATTATGGTCCCAACGTATATATTTTATAAAACAATACCAACCTTAAGATTTTCTCGAAAGGAAATATGAAAAAATTCAGAACAAAACAACGGTACGGATCAATAAGACTAACCACCGAAAAGTTAATATTACACCAAACACAACAAGGAACAAAAAAGGATAAAATGACACCTAGTTAACAGTTTTCTGGTGGAAAAATTTACAGCCATAGAATAGTAAAAGCCTTTGATCATATTCGTCGTATATGAGTCAAATAGTAAGGTAATGGGTTGTAAATTTTACCTGGGTTTCGGGTACCCAGTGGGTAAAAATCCATTTTTAACATCCCTATATATGACTACCGAAAAAGAAATAAAATTGTCAAAGAAGAGAAAAAAGAAGCCATACCATAAAGAAGGACACAAAAAAAGAAGAAATGTGAAAGTCACCAAAAAAAAAAAAAATCAAAAGAAGGCCATTGGGCCATTAAGTAGAATTCGACCCAAATATATGTGTGAGTTTTGTTTGTGCTAGTACATCTCCAATCATACTCTATTTTTTTCTTTAAACTCTATTTTAGAGTAAATTTGCTTCAACACATCTCTATATCTCACTCTAAAATAGAGTAAATTATAGGATTACTCTATATATAGAATAACTCTATTCTTTTCTCTATATTTTATTATACAATTACTCTACAAATAGAGTAACTAAAATAGAGTGAACTTTAGAGAAAAACTCTATTCTATTTTAGAGTAAAAAATAGAGGAATACACTGGAGATGGTCTTAGAAGGAGAATGTTTTGAAGAAAGAATGTACAATAGAACTTCTATAAATTAATACTCTAAAAACTAATAACTTTTCTAAATTAATAAATAATTTTGGTCCCGAGTTGGACCGATGTAATATTTAACATAATTCGATAAAATAATAAGATAATATTTTTTTTGAAAATCCTATATAATTATATGGTCTCATCAATATCATAAATTAATAATTATATAAAACTATAAAATATAACTAAGATAATTTAATGAATTATGACTAGTGTTATTTATTTATTCATAAATTTGCCTTTTTGTGTAACTCATCTATAATTTTATCATACTACATCAAAAACATATGGTATTATCTTCTCAAATTACATCAAAAAATTATTAAAAATTGCATATATGATAATTGTTTCCTAACATGTAACTGCCGCTAAAAATATTAAAATATTATTAGTAATTTATCAATAAATTAATACCCTCTCTAAATTAATATTTTGGTCCCAATATTATTAATTTATAGAGGTTTTACTGTAGTAGAAATATGAATGTTTAAAATCATTACAAAAGGTAGAAAATGACATTATGCTTAGAGAGAAATTTGTCTTACCATATAAATATGTACTTGTTTATTGAATCAAGAGGGGAAAAAGTTTCCAACGATCTAATCATTCTCTCATCTTTTATTCATAAAAGCCTCCAAAACTCTCAAGTAAAAGTGCGTCTATAGATGAATTTTTTTTTAAATGATTTTTTTTTACCTTAAGAGGTAAGCGATATGAGTGACTAATGAAAGTAATTGACAAATTTTAAGAAATAAAATCATAAAGTTCACAAAATTATATATTGGCCAAGATTAGGATTTACCGATTTAGAATAAAAATTTAATCAAACCAACTCTATAGTCAAAACTAAGATGGGTTATATAGCATGCATGTCCAACCGAACGGTATAACACAAAAGATAGTGTGAAATGCTCTCCAACCTAACCCCAAAACAATACATACGATCTCTATATTAATTAGGTTCATCTACTTGCATCTTTAGTGGACCTACCTAAAGTACTGTTGCAAGTCCTAAGTCCTACGTAGTCAAGTCTCATACATTAGATTTTTCTGCGAGAGCAGTAAACTAAAAGTAAAAGAAGAGACAGAACACAAGCAAGAAACATTAGATGGCCGTAAAGAAGAAAGTGAGTGTAGTCACTCAGCTATAGTGTTCGATATGGTCCATATACATGCAGCGATTATTATACTTAAGTTGTGACATTTCATTTCCACAATTTAATGCGTTTTTCAGAACATTTACAATGCGACTCCCCTTAATATAATTAATTTGAATTTCGATCCAATATATAGAAAATAAACAGTAAATTCTCCAAACCATACATGTAGACAGTAGGCCTAAGTCCTACGTATGCCCGAAACATAGCATTTTGTGTGTTCCCTTGTCGTTAACTAAAATGTTTGATTTCGTTTTTTCCAAACTTAATGATCATATAAACACAGCTTTATTTTTGTGGCTCCAGCTTTATCTCAACTATTTTCCACAATTCTAATTCTATATTGTTTCCGTTATGCTTAAATTTTAAAAACTATACGGGAAATAATTATTTTTTATATCTCTTATATTGATCTAGATTTCTTCTTCTAATTAGTATTTTATGTTTAGCGGATGAGCATTTAATACAAAAGAGACTTCATAAGCATGTTTAAATGCTTGGCCATGTAGATATATGAGATAATCATCAACTTGTAAACAGAAGCATTTAAACAAAATCGGTTTAGCAAATGGATTAACCGTATCAATGGGTTTCTGTAAAAGAAAAACCAACTCAATTTCTGTTTTTTTTTGTTTTTTTTTTCCTGCTGCCTCCTCCAAATTGGGTTCATGCCATGCAAGTTTGCAGCTGAAATTTTTGTCTTATCAAAAAAAAAAAAACAATTATGCAACTGAAAATGTTACAGAATTCTAATAAACTAATAAAATAAAGGATCGAAATTAAAAAAAGATGAGTTGGACCAATGATGCCAGCCTCTCCAATAATAGATGGGGCGGTGCTGATGCCAACTTTTCATACACAAGGATTAGTACTTTGAATAGTACATTTAAAAAAATATTTAACTAAGAAGTTTATTTTTTATATAATTCTGAGACCATGATTTCATAAAATTGTGTCGTCCATCATTTTTTTTTATGTAGCACACAATTCGGAAAATATGTGAAAGTATTGTGTGCTACATAAAAAATAATTATATCAGGGATTTTGTAACATATATTCTTATGATTCTAAACTTATGGAAATTTAATTATCCAGATTCAATATCTTTTGAATTAGCAATTTTTTTTTTTAATGAAGACTAGATTCAAAATCAACTAACGGAACTGTTAACGGGATAATAACACCGTAATTGTGTTCCGTTAGTAGATTTAACGACGTATCTAATTTGGCTCGGTCAATACAATTTAGCTATTTTTAAAAAAGTCAACATAAATCTTCAGCATTAAAACGATATTTTGTGAGTTCAGAGTTTAAACTTCCCAAAATTGTAAGTTTACGTTTTTTTTTTTACATTTTTCCCATTATAAATCTTTCAAACTTTCACATTTAAATTCATATATTCTAGTCCATATAGAAAGTTCAGTAACATTTTAAATGATAAACCTCTTGCCACAGTGGTGAAAGATAATGTCTTGACGTCTTGTTTCTGAAATAAAAGTAATTAACCAGCTAATGAGGATTCAGAATTATAGTAGCAAATGAATAAATAAGTGGAGATAAAAAAGCACATGAAGTTGGAACATAATTAATGTAGCTTCGATAATTAAGCATGAAAATAAAAGAGCATTGTTTGGCATGCACAAGAAGAATTATGCATTTGTCTTTTCACGTGATTAACCTAAAGCACTTAGCATATAATACCTTCTTCAGGTCTCTCACATGTTCTTCATAGGCTTACTCATGTCTTTTGGTTTTATATTCCCTCTCTATTTTCTGGTCGAAAGTTCATGTTAGCAAGTTCATCTTATCTATGATATGAGAGATTTAGGCAAAATATATTTAACATTAACAAGACGAAGCGTTTACTAATTTAGAATTTTTTAGTCGAATCATATATAAAAACAAAGAGATGGGATAAGTAAAACTAAAAAAAAAATATAGAGAAGTGGAGCGGCGAGAGTGAAGCCAAAAGAGAAGATGCTTATCTACAAGTCACACTAACTTAGCTTGCATCACATGCCTCACTAATTCACTCTTATAATTATATGAATATTGAATTTAATTTAATTTCAGATGACATAAGAAAATTGGTGTCAATGTTGGAGAGTTGTTGAACGTGAGATGTGACCTATGTCTTCTTCTTTATCACTTGTCATATCATATTATATGGCATATAATTGTATGATTTGTAAACAGTTATTTCACATATTTCCATTGGATGACATTTAAAAGTAACTCCAAAGATAAGCTACTTAATGGTTACACTCAGCCATACTAATCAAGAGTTATAATAATCTTGGTTCACCACAATGGTCTCTACACTAAATTAAAGAAGGAGAAAAATGACAAAAGTAACATAGATCTAATGATAGATTTAACATTTTAGTTTATGAATTGAGAGATCTAATAAAGAAGTATTGTAAATTCATCGGTCTCTACAATATCATTTTAATCTTTGACTTATTCACACATCTTATTTCTCTCTCCATCTCTTTAAAGACAGTGTAAGTGTGTAATACAAGCAAGTATTTTTCTCAAATATTCTCTCCTCTCTCACCCAACTTCTTCTCCCAAACATCACTCTCTCTAGTCTCAAGACCTTTAGTTACTTATCAAATTAATGGGGAAGCTCCAGAAGATCGGGAGAGTATGGGATTGTCTTTTTCTTCCGACAAATCAGTGTTCATGTTTTTGTCTAAATACTCTAGGAGATGATGATGAAGAAGAACAGTTTGAGAAGAAGCCATTGATAGATTCTTCATCAGAGAAATCTGGGAAGGTTATGAGATTGAAAGATGTAGTAGCTGCTGATCATCGTCAGACTCTTGCCTTTCATCTTAAGCCTAAGGTATAGTAAACACAAGTCATCCCCAAACATTATATATTAAAATATGATGTATGATAATTTCTTGAGCTTTGAAAAATGCTTATCACAGGGCAAATTTTTGGGAAATGTGAAATACATGTTTTATTAAATGTTTAAAAGTTGTGTGGGGCTTTTTATCTTCTATGGTGGTGTGCGTTATTCTTGTTATTCTAAGTTAGTTTGCTCTCCCAAAATCGATTAGAAGAATATATTTGGTAATTGGTTATAAGTTTGAATGAGTTGTTTAAAGAGTTTTGAAGTTTGGATTTCGATTTGAAATAATTTAATTAAATAGTTTGGAATGGTGATGGTGATGTATGCAGATAGTGGAGCTAAAGGTGTCAATGCATTGCTACGGATGTGCTAAGAAAGTCGAGAAGCATATTTCTAAATTAGATGGTAACGCCAAATCTTCTTTAATTCTTTAGACATTTCTTTTAGGGAAATACAATTACAAGACATGAATTTACTTCTTTTAATTAAAAAAAAAACATGAATTCCCTTCAATATTTGCGTCTAGTTTTTTTTTTTTCTCGCCAATAAACCAAAATGATTTCCGTATTTTCGGTGCGGAATTTCTAAAATGGAATTGTGAAAACCAAACCGGATATGTTCGGTTCCATATTTTCAGTATCGAACTAATCAAAGATGAACCATAACCAAGAAAAATCAAATCAAAACTCAAAATCGTGTAAGAAAAATCAAATCAAAACCAATAAAAGTGTAGGATATTTACTGAAAAAAATCGTGTGATTAACATTACAAGAAAATAGATTAGCTAAATTTTAATCGTCACTATCATAATACTCTTATTTACAAATTTTAATTATCAGAACTAAAATAATAATAAGAATGTGTAAATCTAAAACATGAACAAAAACAAGAAAAGAAATATAAAGATATTTAGTGTAAAAATATAGATTTACAGAAGTTACAGTAGTAAGTGGTTTTGTAAGATGATAACTGCAATCATATGTTGGAAATTAAAGTAAATAAATCTAAAGATATTTCTCTATCTAAATAATATATGTAATTGCAAAGTAAAATAAAAAATGGAACAGAAATTCAAACATAGCAGAGTTCTGACATTAAAGAACTTTTTGGTTTTCATATGATTTAATATATTTTCTAAACAGGAAATGTTTGTAAAACTATTGAAACACTGAATATGGACTTGTTTAATAAACAGGAGTGACATGGTACAAAGTGGAGCTTGAAAGCAAGAAGGTAGTTGTGAAGGGAAACATACTGCCAATTGAAGTGTTGGAGAGTATTTGTAAGGTCAAGAATGCTCAGCTTTGGTCTTCTTCTCCTTAGAACAGTCTTTAGTTTCTTTTATTTTCACATGGGCCTTTCATGTCAATCAATCTCTATCTTCATGTTATACTATTATCAATATCTAATTATTTGCGTACATACACATGCATGCATCTATCTCCTCTAATCTATCCCTGTTTTTGTTTTGATCCATTAGATTTGTAACATCTTGAATCCATCTCATTAATCATATATAAAGTAATGAAGATGATTTATTTTGTTTACAATCAAAACGACAAATAATCATATCCCTAAGTAACACGCCTCATTGAAAATGATGTCTATTGTTAACTTAAGACCAAATTCTATTTCTTTGATCGGTTTCTTCCGGTTAGCTTCATTGAATTTTAATTCCATATCCGGTTAACTTAAGTCGCATTTTATTTTGGATGTAAGAATTAGAATCCTAACAAATGTTATGTGTGTTTTCTTTCATATAATAGGTTTTTATAAGTACATTTCATTAATTTTGATGCGTTAATACGTTTATGATTGTGGTCACGAAGTTTTTATATCTTGGTCGAAATTTATAATCAGTTCTCACTAAGTAGTAAATACATGCACATGCTTAAGTTTAATAATCAGTTTTGACTTTTAAAAGTCCGCCAAGTCTAATAAGAACAAAAGTTAAATTTCTATCTCTTTAGAAGTTTATCTTAAACCACGACTCTGCATTTTAAATTGACTAGTTATACGTCTTATCTTAGAATATTTTTTGGTTGAATTCATGATCTTTATAATATTGGACTTGAAGTATCCACAAAATCATTACATAGTTTACTTAGTCGTGCAGAGTGTGGAGTCTGTGGACCGTACGGAGCCCCCTTACCTACTCTGCCATAGCTGATACATAGCCTCGTTTACGGAATCTAGCTTTGAAAATGGATCAGCTCAAAAATTATGTACTCTATGTCAGATTTTATACTGACTTGTATAGATAGAAAGAAAAAAATATCTTAGTACAACTTTGGTAAATCACTTGTCTGGATCGCCTAAATCCGTATCACATTTTGACATAGTCAGCAAACTTTTTTGGTTGAAGGAGCTACTGATTACTCTTCATTGTGACAGTCTCTGTTTTATTCATCTCATAACTAGATATGTACATATCTTTATACTGTATTGGATATTTCCCTTATTGTAAATTAAGAATGAGTGAATACAGTTATACAAAAAAAGGGGGGAAATTCTTGTATATAATATAAGGTAAAGCCTTAATCTCTTGATCAATAAGTAAAACTAGGTCTGTGTATTAAGGGTATAAGGTCGAGTAATCGAGGGTAAGGGTAATTTAGGTTTTGGAAATGACTACCCAAAGTATACCCGTTAATATAAGAGTCGGATAATAGCATGTAAGGGTAGGGTAAGAATAGAGTTGAATAGTTAAAATTACTAGTCAAATGTGTAATTTGTGTAATTAAAATCACTATTAGATAATTTATAGAAACTTTTAGATATATTTCAAAGATTTTTTTTCAAATATCAAATAATTTTGAGTAAATTTAAGAATGTGTAAATTATTTAATTCTTTTTTTTAGTTTATAATTATCCAAACGGATAATTCGGGTATTCTGGGTAATTACCCGACCTGACCTTTACCCACTTCAAAAAAATTTCTTAACATAAACGAGTAAATTTCAATACTCTTACTCATACAGTTTTGGATAATTAGGTCTAGGTACCCGATCCATAATACCTTTCACAACTTCTAAGGCTTCTTTATAAGTTAACATAAACGCAAAATTTTCACACGAAATACAAGAATATTCGATGATGTGAGCAGCAGAGCAGATGCATGTTTGACTAATAAGTGCCAAAGTAGTGAAGTGATAAGCTATTAAAAGTGGTTTCCTATAAAAATTAACGCCAACGTAAAATTGCTGCCACTGATCCGTCCGACATCTATTTTAGCAAACGATGAGCCTCTGCGATACTCCAATGACAAGATCTATCTTGATAAGTATTTGAACAACGACTCGATCTAATCAAATATATTTGATCTAATCTAATATATTTACTTATGATTAACGTGTTTATATTTATTTTCTAATATGTATCTTTAGATGGTAAATTTCATTGTTTTCAAATAGGATAGCATTCTTCATATGATGAAAGCATTCATTGTTCATACAAATTTCTTACTCTTAGTATATTACTGAAACATAAAATGATCTAACAAAGAGCACACATACATAATTTTTTTAAGAAATTTGATCTTTTACCTAAACGTAAAATTCCACATTGTATCATATAGTAAAGTGAAATCACAAATTAATAATTTTGTCATTCTAAATGTGGTTGTGCTCCATGTCTTTCTTTCTTGTTTTCCGCAAATATTATCATTAATTAAAAAGAAAATAATATATATGTTTGAAACAAATTACAAATAGACAACACCAATAAATATCTAAAAAAGAAGATTCAAAAACATATGTAGATCGAAAAAAGTTAACTTCGTCTACATATAAAGAAATCACCAAAATATAAAATTAGACATGGGTTATCATATTGTATCTATACTTGACTCGATAATGATGAACTCATTTAGTCATGAAAATCTTTCAGAAATAAACAAATCCACACACCAATAAGGGCCATGTTATAAATTAAACAGCCAAAAGATTATCAAAATAATAGCAAAGCATACATCTAGGTTGAAGAAATTCGCATCCAGAGAACATATGTTGAACCGACAAACAACAAATGAGAGACATAAACGAAGACAACAAATTAAAGACCTATTTATCAACAAGGATAACCAGATCTTGCAAAAGAGATGGAAGAGTTGGCGAGAACAAGTGGTCTTAGTGATACAATCACACTATCGTTCACCCGAGCCGGGCACGTCACTCATCCGACCAGTGGCTAGTTGAGGCAAAAGCTCTGTCGTCCCTCCTCAACCACCATCGAATTTTCACCTCAACTAGCTAGAGATCCAAGCCAACAACGACCTACCCTTTACCTCGAAGATCCGGGACCACAGTCACCAATGTGTTAGACCAATGTGTTGTGCCCCATATCTAACACATTAAATTCAGACTAATAAAATAGCCACAACAGTAAATTTAAAACATTTAATCCATCAATTTATTTATATTGCGTGCCATTAGATAGTTTTAAATAGAGAATTTAATGAAAAACCCCTCAACTTTGGCTCCATTCATTTTTAAACCCTCAACTATTGTTATAGTAAAAAATCTCATCAACTTTAATCTGTTAACAGATTTGACCCTCCGTAAACCGTTTCCGTTTAGCTTTACGAAATATTGTTTTAAGGAAAAAAAACGTCGAGACGTTTGTATTTTTCATCAAAACAACAAGATTTTTAATTAAAAAACAACATGAAGTGCATGTAAAAATTTCGAATTGTAAACTTGTGGTTCCGGTTTCGTGATTTTATTGTGAATTTTGAATGGTTTAGTTTGGTGTTTAGAACTACAAATGAAAAAAAAAACCAGAAAAGTAAAGAACTTGAAATGGAAAATTTTCAAAACCAATGTTGTTCATTGTTCATGGGTCTACCATTTGAACTTTTTCATGTGGAGAAGGAATTTGATCTCGGTACTTTGTTGTTGCTTGGGTCTAGTTGTTTGTTTATATTCTCTTTATAGAAATCAATGTGAGAACACCATAATAATCAAATGAATTTGACTTACCTCGACATCTTAGAACAATCGAAACAATATACTTCCTGCTCTCTATGACTTCTGCTCTCACTTTTCGTTCATCATTTTTGGAATTTCTTAGGTTTTTACGGTTTTAGGATTTAGGGAGTTTAAGGTTAAAACAATAGTTGAGGGTTTAAAAATAGATGAACCAATGTTGAGGGGTTTTTTCATTAAATTCCCTTTTAAATACTTTATAGATATTTAAACCTGATAACTAGAGATATTTTCAGTTTTAGATTATAGACTGTTTAATATAAACTAATTTATGTTGTAGAATAAACCCAAAAAGAAACAATGTAACACATAATGTCTCAAATATTTGAATACGTCATATGCGTATTTGAAAAAGAAAAGCGTGTGAATTATTGAACGAAAACATGCATGTTTGACGCGTATGAGTTTTCATGAAAAACAATTACGTATATAGAATGTATTCTAGTGTTACTCAATACTAAAACATTCTTGCAGAAACAAATAATCTCGTTGTGGCTACTATGCATATCTGACGCATATAAATTTTCATTTATATAATTTTTTTATATTTATAGAATTAAATCTAGAGTTATCCAATAATAATACGATATTCATTCAAATTGATATCATCTCGTGGTGACGGATGCACATGTTTGACCAATGTAGGTTTTCATTTAAGAATAACTTTTTATTTATATAGAATGTAATCTAAAATTACCCAATAATAATAAAACATCCTTACAGAAATAAATCACCTTGCAGTGGCTACTATGCATGTTTGACGCATATAAAATTTTCACTAAGATAAGTTTTTCTGTGTTCATTCAAATTGATATCATCTCGTGATGACGGATGCAAATGTTTGACGAGTGTAAGTTTTCATTTAAGGATGATTTCATTTTTTTTCAACTGCTTATAATTTCCTTTTTTTTTATTTGTAGAATGTAATCTAGAGTTACCCAATGACAATAATCTCGTTGTGACTAATGTGTATGTTTCACGCGTATAATTTTCATTTACTTAGAACCTAAACTAATTGATATTCTCTATATTTCTAATTAATCATATTTCTAACATTTTCACACACACGCAGAGACCGAGGCATGTTTAACTAAGAGGGTCAACTGACCCCAATCAAATTAAATTACCTTTTATATTTCTTAAATTTTTTTAAGATTGCCCCATTGAAAACTTTACACCAACCCCTATAAATTTGACTTAAACTCATGCTTTACTTAAAAAGAAGACCCAAAACCCACATTTTTTAGCTAAAAATATATTTCATCCTTCTAAATTGAATCCAAATCCATAAAAAAGTCATTCAAACCATGTAACCTTTTAAAATTTGGGCTTATAATAATAAAAATATCGCTTATAAAATATATTTTAGTGTTTTTTTTGTTTTATATAATTTTGATCCCAATAAAAAATAGTTCAACCTCCGCCACTCTTCACACTTCACATAAATTTGCATCATTTTTTATGATTAACAATTTTTTATAACTCTAAATCAATAGTTTTCAATTATTTTTCTTAAATTTTATAATTTATCATCAATTACTAATAAAAATACATAAAAAACCTATAAAACAATTTTTTTTTAGAAATATAATTAATAAGAAACAGAAGAAATACATAGAATAAACCCAAAAATAGAAACCGTATGAAACATAATGTCTTAAATATTAAAAAATTTCATGCGTATTTGAAAAATAAAAACTGCGTAAGTTCGAAAACCAAAATTTAAAATCGAATTCAAAAAATGAAAACCGCATGAATTATTAAAATGGAAAATCGATAAATATTTTTGTGTCCGCGCATACCCCGCGGATTTACGGATATATTAAAATAATACCCTAGAATCCCTAACTTCATCATCCTCCTCCATCTCTTTTCCCCCAAATTGAGCCGCCGCGTCAATGTTTCCTCAGGCGACGCCAAATCCATAACCAAGACATTGAAATTTACTCCTCTTGTAGCTTAATCTCCAAAACATGTTTCCAAATTTCTACGCTGAATCATGGTTTCTCAACGGTACTCAAGAAAGCATCTGTGAAGAAGATCTTTAAAATTTCTCAACAAGAATGGATTCATCTTCAACGAAAGCGAAGATCTCACAATCACGCAAGACGAACAACAAGTCAAAAAAGAAGCAAGACGCAATTGGGAAACAACTTAACAAGAAACAACAACAACAAGAAGAAGATGGTGTTGAATATTTGAATTCACCATTATGGATCTGCAAGAATGCATCTTGTAGAGCTATTATATCTAAAGCTGAATCCTTTTGCAAGAGATGTTCTTGTTGTGTCTGTCACAATTTCGATGAGAACAAGGATCCAAGTCTTTGGTTGGTTTGTGAACCTGAGAAATCAGATGATGTTGAGTTCTGTGGCTTATCATGTCACTTGGAATGTGCCTTTAAAGAAAACAAGGTTGGAGTAACTAGTCTTGGAAATCTAATGAAGCTTGATGGATGTTTCTGTTGTTACACTTGTGGCAAAGTTTCTGAAATTCTTGGGTAAAGTTTCTTCCTTTTAATCTTTTAGTTCTAATCTGTTTGCATTTGCTGTAATTGGCTTTATATAACTCAATGTGTTTGTGTTTATGAAGATGTTGGAAAAAGCAGCTAATGGTTGCAAAGGAAGCACGGAGGCGAGATGTATTATGTTCTAGGATAGAGTTAAGTTATAGATTGCTTGATGGGACTAATAGATTTAGTGAACTGCATGAGATTGTTAGAACTGCTAAGTCTATGCTTGAAGATGAAGTAGGACCTCTTGATGGTCCTTCTGCTAGAACTGATAGGGGCATTGTTAGTAGGCTTCCTGTTGCGGCCGAGGTGCAAGAGCTATGCGCTTCTGCGATAAAAAAGGCAGAGGAGTTTTCAGCAGACGTATCAAGAGGTTAGTGTTGTAGATATGTTTATATATTGCTATGAATCTGATAGAGGGAATGATGATATAAGTTGTTTATATTATGTTTTGCAGATTTAGTTCCTGCTGCGTGTAGGTTTCATTTTGAAGATATTGGACCTACACAAGTGACTCTTCGTTTGATTGAGCTTCCTAGTGCTTCAGAGTATGATGTTAAGGGTTATAAGTTATGGTGTTTCAAGAAAGGAGAGACGCCTGAAAATGATCTGTTCGTTGATTGCAGTAGAACTCAGAGGAGGATGGTGATATCTGATCTTGAGCCTTGCACAGAGTACACTTTCCGTGTTGTCTCTCACACAGAAGCTGGTTTATTAGGACATTCCAACGCTAGGTGCTTTACCAATAGCGTTGCGATGTTGCAGAAGAGACGTAAGGAAAGGAGAATAACTGATGTAGTAAAAGATGATCAGCCTTCAGATCGAGAGGAGAAGAGTACCATTTCCTCAGATTTCCATATCATGCAACTTGCACGGTATGTGCAATTGGCTGAAGCTCAGGAGGAAGGATTGCTTGAAGGGTTTTACAATATGGATACTGAGAGAAGCTCCGAGCCAGAGGAAGATCCAGAGGAAGACCCAGAGGAAGAATTGCCATCTCGACGGCCACATAGGTTTGATCTAAATAGAGTTTTAGTACCTGACTTGAATGAGGAATTCACTCCTACACTTGATTCTTCTGGAGGTGAAGACAATGGAGTGCCATTAGAATCACTTGCTGAGGCTGATATTGCTGGTGACAATTCCGATGATGCGGATGATAATTCTGATGATATTGTGTCTAACGGTAGACAGAAGGAGAACAGCAACTGCTTGGTGAGATCAGATGGAAGCGGTGATGATCCTGAGTTTGATTTCCTCATGACAAGGAAGAGGAAAGCAAGTTCAAACAGTACCGAGTCAGAGAACCACGAGTGTGACAGTTCACCAATTGATAACACTCTTGAGAAATGTGTGAAGGTGATTAGATGGCTGGAGCGTGGAGGCCACATCGACAGAACATTCAGAGTCAGGTTCTTGACTTGGTTCAGCATGAGCTCAACCGCTCAACAGCAATCCGTTGTGAACACATTTGTGCAGACGCTACAGGATGATCCAAGCAGCCTTGCAGGGCAGCTTTTAGATGCATTCGCGGAAATTATCTCCACCAAAAGGCCAAAGAATGGAGTCTTGGAGTAAATCTCAAAAACTAATCAGCTTCTTATTCAACCACAATTCTTTCTTAGTATGAATAATATTTTATTAGAAACAAAATAGTCCATGATTTCTATAACGTGGATTCGGATTATTTATCATCAATTTTAGACCACAGGTTTGACCACATTGCTGTCTCTTTGTATTGGATTTTAGATTTAGGGATTTGATATAAAGTGACTCTTTAAGGGCAAGCATTTTGCCTCTGTTCCTTGTTTATTGTTCATATCTATAAATCTAAGAGATCATGAACCATTTGTTCTCACTAAGTCACTATGACTTGTTTGTTATGTCTCTGTTTGGTGTAATAATCTGATATGAGCCATATGGATTGTAAGGTCAAGTCTAACCGAATAGTATATCACAATAATAATGTTAGAAAATTTACTTTTTCTCTCCAACCGAACGGTATAAAAGAAGCTATTATAGCGTCTTAATGTTATCTGGTACAATGTTACACCAAATATGGTGTAACACTCTAGCAAAGACAAAACTTTTTTATTATTAATTTTTTTTTTAATGTTATAATAGATTAAAATAATAAGTTTTTAACTATTTTAAATCAAGTATACTTTTTATTTTTATCTAAGAATGTAATATAGTTTTTTGACTAAAATAAAATATATCATTATTATTTTTGTGGGTTTTTAATTTAATAAAATAAATATTATTATGTAAAAAATATCAAAATTAAAATTTTAACTGAGTTTAATATTACACAAAAAACTTCATTAAAACATTACAAACATAAATTTAAATCAAACAAACATAAAAACTACAAACAAAAATTTAAAAACATAGTAAAAACTTAAATAATAATCTAATTGGCGGGAAAATTAGTTCTGGTTCCGCTAATATAATCATAATACGGAGTATAATATTCTGGATCATTTGGTGCTCTTTGGTCTTCACCTTGATCTTCTTCACCTTGATTTTCTTCTCCAACTTGTTTTCCTTGAAATTGGTCTTCTTGCGATTGATCTCCTTGATATTGAGATGTTCGATATTGAGATCCATGATATTGGGATTGAGAACCTTCACCGTGTTCTTCATATTGGTTCGTTTGAGCCTTTTCTCTCAAATTTTTTTTTTCTATTTCAATATAAGCACGAGACGCTAGATCAGTAATATAACTCAAATCCGTGAACATTATTTTATGCTCTTGTTTGATTTTTGCTACCTCGATCTTCTGCCTTTGAATTTCATTTCTTTCAGAAGAGCTTTTAGTAATAGATTTGATAAGTTTCTCATTTTGCTCCAGTATTTGTTTGAACTGCTCATCAGTTTGTTGTTTTCTCTTTGCTTTTTCCGAACCCATTGGTCTAGAAGATACATTAAAAGTGGCTTCTTCAGTATTCATATTAAGATCAATATAACTCATACACGGAGATGGCGATGACGATTGAGATGACATAACATCACGGCCTTCTTCTTGGAACGAAGTGGATGTATTAGTGTTCTTGTTTGAAAATTTCTCAATACCTTTAAGGATAGGCCAGACATGATCGAATCTGAATCCTCTCGGGTATTTGGGATCTTGTGCTAACAACATCTTCGCTTGATTTAGCTGATTAATTATTGAAGAGAAAAACAAATGTAAATAATATAGTAAGTAAGGTGAGAAAGAAATATTGTAAGAAAAACAATATAAGTGTGTATATAGTAGACTTACAATGTCCTATTCAGAAGCACCACTTGGATTCTTATTTCAATCTGGTTAACACATCCCCTCAGCTTGGAGATTGCAGCAAGAATTGTTGTCATTCGAGTTTGTAAAGATCTTCTTGGTCGTGGTTGATTACTAGAAATCTCGGATTTTTGATATTCAGCTTCAACTCTTGTCCAAAATTAATCTTTGGATTGGTTTATTCCTATGATTGGATTTTGAGAAACATCAAGATACACATGACATAAGAGCATATCTTCGTCAATAGAATATGACACAGATCGACTTGACTATGAAGTCATTTGAGAAGAAATTTTGTAGAGGTAAAAATAAGATGAAGATGTGTGATCATTCAAAGACTAGCATACCTTTATATAGAGAGGTGAAGGCAAAATGAATGCAACGGTTAGATCTTGATCAGAAAAAATAAATGGCTTAGACTAAATCAAAATTTTCTTGTAAAATAATAATGATATATGACATGAAGTGACTAATGAATGCAACGGTTCGATCTTGATCAGAAAAAATAAACGGCTTAGATTAAATCAGATTTTTCTTGTAAGATAATAATGATATATGACATGAAGTGACTAATGAATGCAACAGTTAGATCTTGATCAGAAAAAAATAAACGGCTTAGATTGAATCAGATTTTTCTTGTAAGATAATAATGATATATGACATGAAGTGACTAATGAATGCAACAGTTAGATCTTGATCAGAAAAAAAATAAACGGCTTAGATTGAATCAGATTTTTTTTGTAAGATATTAATGATATATGACATGAAGTGACTAATGAATGCAACAGTTAGATCTTGATCAGAAAAAATAAACGGGTTAGATTGAATCAGATTTTTCTTGTAAGATAATAATGATATATGACATGAAGTGACTAATGAATGCAACGGTTAGATCTTGATCAGAAAAAAATAAACGGCTTAGATTGAATCAGATTTTTCTTGTAAGATAATAATGATATATGACATGAAGTGATTAATGAATGCAACGGTTAGATCTTGATTAGAAAAAAATAAACGGCTTAGATTGAATCAAATTTTTCTAGTAAGATATTAATGATATATGACATGAAGTGACTAACGAATGCAACAGTTAGATCTTTATCAGAAAAAATAAACGGCTTAGATTGAATCAGATTTTTCTTGTAAGATAATAATAATATATAACATGAATTAACTAATGAATGCAACAGTTAGATCTTGATTAGAAAAAAATAAACGGCTTAGATTGAATCAAAATTTTCTTGTAAGATAATAATGATACAAGAAATTATGTGACTAATGAATGCAACAGCTAGATCTTCGTAAAAAAAATAAACGGCTTAGATTGATTTGCTTATACTATAAAATGGATATCATAGTTGGAAAATGAGATAAATCTAAACCATCATCTTCTATTTTTCTGATAAGATGAATTTTAACTACGGTAGTTCATCTCATCTACCATCTTTTTCTTCTTCTTCTTCATCTACAGATGAAGATAATTACGATGATATAGAAAAGCAAGTATTATGTCAAATTACTGCAAACAATAACTTTCTCATCACTCAACAACTACTTAATGAGGGATCCCATGGTGATTCTATTCATGATCATATAGTTATCAACCGTGATCGAGAAACAGCTTCTCGCAATCTCTTCAACAATTATTTTGCAGAGAATCCTTTGTTTCCTGAGACGATGTTCCGATGTAGATTTCGAATGAGTCATCTTTTGTTTCTTCGTATTCATGATGTTGTACAAATACATTACAATTACTTTGTCCAACGAAGAGATGGAGTCGGTAAATTAGGTTTATTTGGGTTGCAAAAAATAACTGTTGTATTTTGCATGTTGGCGTATGGTTTACCGGCGGATTTCACCGATGAGTATATCAAAATAGAAGAGTCTACAGCTCTAGAAAGCTTGAAGCGATTTTGTCGTGCTATTATCGAGTTATTTTCAGGTCGCTATCTTCGATCACCTGACGCTAATGATGTTGCACGACTGCTCCAGATTGGTGAACGTTGAGTATTTCTAGGTATGTTGGGTAGCCTAGATTGTATGCATTGGAAATGGAAAAACTGCCCAACGGCTTGTGGAAGACAATATGCTGGTCGTAGTGGATCTCCTACTATTATTCTTGAAGTTGTAGCTGATTATGATCTTTGGATTTGACATGCATATTTTGGTCTACCGGGATCTAATAATGATATAAATATTCTAGAGGCATCTCATCTCTTTGCTAATCTTGCTGAAGGTACTGCTCCACCAGCAAATTATGTTATTAATGGAAAAACCTATAATATGGGTTATTATCTAGCTGATGGTATTTATCCGAAATGGTCCACTCTTGTTTAAACAATTCATGATCCACATGGTCCAAAAATTATTTGCAATGAAACAAGAAGCGTGTAGGAAAGACGTGAAACGTGCATTTGGAGTATTGCAGTCAAGATTTGCAATTGTAGCCGGACCATCACGTTTATGGAGTAAGAAAGTTTTACATGATATAATGATAACTTGTATCATAATGCATAATATAATCATAGAGGATGAACGTGATATTGATGCAATAATTGAAGAACGAGCCGAAGTTCTACGCGCAGAGTAGAGATGACAGGTGATGATGATGCTCGATTTTAAGAGTTTTTATCTCGACACTGACAAATCAAAGATCGAGATGCTCATATTAAACTTCGAAATGCATTAATTGAATATTTGTGGTCTGAATATACTAATTCTGAAAATTAGTAATATATAGTTCTAAGTTGAAAAAAATGTATGCAATTCTGATTATTAATAATATGTTATTTACTTTTATTGATTTTTAATTTTCTTATTTTAGTATTATATTATTTTAAAAAAATAATTAGAACAATATTAACTTTTATCAATTATTAAATAGTTAAAACCAATTTTAGTTTAATAGTATAATAATAAAGGATATTCTTTTTAATAATATAATAATAGAGAATATTCATTTTAGTATGATATTTGGTGTTGTGGTTGGAGATGAAAAAAATTTAGTGCTAAAACTACAATATTTTAGTGTTCTCCATTGGAGATGCTCTAAGGGAGCCAAATAGTTAGTATGCCAATGTTTGTTATGTAAGAGTAAGTGGAATTAAACAAATCTTGAATGTTGGTAAATTTACAGAGACCATTGTAAGCATTTTACATCTGATAGATGTTAAAACTTTAAACAATCAAAATATATCATTTTTTTGTCTTAATACTTTTACACTATTTGTTTTTTAAATAGCAAAATTTTAGATATTTTTCCCATACTAAAAAGAAAAACACACACAATATA
Organism: Cardamine occulta; assembly: GCA_028015245.1. NCBI lineage: Eukaryota > Viridiplantae > Streptophyta > Magnoliopsida > Brassicales > Brassicaceae > Cardamine > Cardamine occulta. Next base: position 11,001,555 of record CM051370.1, on the reverse strand, counting down.
CACTAATTCATGTACATAATTTATGCTTTCACAATACAAAAGTATTTACAAGCATATAAATAATGCTCTTAATAAATTATAACAAAAATTAAATATATAAATAGACAATTAATATTGTCCATGTTATATTTTACATCTTCATGATGTTTAACGCGTGTGAGTTTTCATTTAAAGATAAAAAAATAATGTATGTAGAATGAAATCGAGAAATATCTAATAATAATATAACATTCTTTCAGAAATAAATCGTCTCATCCTGTCTACTATACATGTTTGATGCATATAAATTTTCATTAAGATTAAAAATTTATATATATATATATATATTTAGGATTAAATCCAGAATTTATATATATTATTTTACCATAATAGTTGTTTCCAAGCTTTTTATAATAATAAGAGAAAATCTGGGAAATACCCTATTTATGTTTACAAATTTGAAAAATACCATTTTTCTTAAAACAATTATATAAAACCATTCTTTTGAAGTATTTATTTCTGAAAATACTCTAACGAAAACTTAATAATAACTTAACAAGAGAATATATTTAAAAAAAAAAAAATCAACTATTTTTTAATGATAAAGAAATACTTTTCTTATACAAAAAATTTACTTAATTATAAATTTGTGATACATATATAATATTCTGATAGATTCTAATGATATAATAAATGCCATAGTTTTGATAATTGAATCAATTAAAATTAGAATATGATTTCAAGCTTTTTATTTATTTATTATTTTGTACATCAAAATAATAATAAAAGCTTGGAACGTTTTATCTTTTAAAAGAGTGAGTGATCAAATATTACAGACCGCTTGTTTTTTTTGCCACTCTGCTTCGTCTCTCTCTTCTAGCAATGCAGCTTCTTCATCCTCACTCGTTGCGGCATCCTTCGTTCCAATTTCAAACAAGAAGAAGCAATTCTTCCTCAAGATTGTTACTTTCTCACAAGTTTCTTCATTCTCAAGCTTCAATCATCAGTTCCAGGATCCGAATCCTCAAACGGGTCTCTCAGAATCTCTCTGTAGCTAAAGCTGTGTCCACTCAAGGTAAAAAAAGTTTGATTCTTTTCCCAAATTTATCCTCTAATTTCGTCTCAAAACTGTACCTTTTTGGTTCTAAGATGCAACTAGATAGGCCTGTAAGTATGATCTTTTGACATTTATTTAACTTATACTTTTTTGTTACAGCTAGTAGTACTGGTGAGAGTGTTGCTACAACATTAGAAAAAGATGTGTTGAAGGCGTTGTCTCAGATCATTGATCCTGATTTTGGGACAGATATAGTTTCTTGTGGTTTTGTTAAAGATTTGGGAATTGATGAAGCTTTAGGAGAGGTAATTATACTTTCTCCTTCACCAAATTGTTCTGTTTTAGATATTTACTTGTTGAAGGCTGATTGAACATGTTTGGTCTTCTGTTATAGGTTACGTTCCATTTGGAGCTGACAACACCAGCATGTCCAGTCAAGGACATGGTAAATTACAAAACCATCCATTGTTCTTTTCATTAGTCACTCTCTTGAAGAACTTAGCAACTTGAATTAGGTTGAAGTTTTATATGAAACAATCAGTTAAGGTGGATTTTGAAGCTACAGTATGTCCTTAGTTATATTAGCAATGAATCAGTTTTTTTTTTGGTGGATTATAGTATGACAGAATATAAATTCTTTTGTAGTTTGAGAACAAGGCAAATGAGGTAGTTGCAGCACTTCCTTGGGTGAAGAAGGTCAATGTGAAAATGTCAGCACAACCAGCTAAGCCCATGTTTGCTGGGCAGCTTCCTCCTGGTTTATCAAGAATTTCAAGCATTGTGGCTGTTTCAAGTTGCAAGGTACAAATATCTTCCAATAAATTCCCATTCTTTGTAGCTCTTAATGTTTCATTTTGTACTCAAGTTTAAGTAAATATGGGATGTTCTTTGCTATGAAATTATGAATGTTACATCCTACTATGCCAAAGTAGTCCTAGTGAATATGGGATCTGGTCTTTCTTCTTTTGAGACTAGAAACTAATCTGCCCATATCTTTCTTTACTTCCATCTCTTTACTTCAGGACATGCTGTTGTTACATGAACATTTCAGGGTGGTGTTGGAAAATCAACAGTAGCTGTAAATCTTGCTTATACATTGGCTGGTATGGGTGCTAGAGTTGGTATCTTTGATGCTGATGTCTATGGTCCAAGTCTACCAACCATGGTCAATCCTGAGAGTCGTATACTAGAAATGGTGATATTCTCTGACTATTCATTTTTTGATATCAGTAAACATGAATGGCTAAGTTTTTTGAGTTGTTATATGTTAAATAGAACCCAGAGACGAAAGCCATCATTCCAACAGAATACATGGGGGTCAAGCTAGTCTCATTTGGATTTGCAGGACAAGGTCGTGCCATAATGAGAGGTCCTATGGTGTCTGGTGTTATAAACCAACTCCTTACAACAGCTGACTGGTTTGTTAATTTACATAAAAATCATGACTTTATGTTTTCCCATGAAAATTCGTAATCTTTATTGGGAATATGATGCAGGGGAGAGCTGGATTATCTTGTCATTGACATGCCTCCTGGAACTGGTGACATTCAACTAACCTTATGCCAGGTTGAGTTTTAAAGATTATACAATCATGAATGTTTTACTTGTAGTTGGTTCGCTAAGTAGAGACTAATTTGTTTTGAGTAAACATCTGAATAACTTTGCTAGCAACTGAAATATGCTAAATATTGATGGTATCAGGTTGCGCCATTAACAGCAGCGGTAATCGTAACCACACCTCAAAAGTTGGCGTTTATTGATGTTGCCAAAGGTGTACGAATGTTCTCAAAACTGAAGGTTTATTTTCTCTATTAAAGATTTTCATCATAAAATCTTTTTGTTGCTTATATAGAGCTAGTGAACTTGCTTTTTTTCTCTACTTTGCAACAAAACAGATATGAACTTGCGAGATTTATTTCCTGTTTGGTTTTACGGAGTAGGTGCCTTGTGTTGCTGTTGTGGAGAATATGTGCCACTTTGACGCTGATGGGAAACGGTATTACCCTTTTGGCAAAGGTTCAGGTTCTGAGGTAGCTCTTAGTTTCACTTGAAGAAACAAAATAAAATTTCAACTGCAACATATACATTAAGCACATTTAGATAACTTCTGACTATACTTCTCTGGCTGCAGGTTGTCAAACAATTCGGTATACCTCACCTCTTTGACCTCCCCATTAGACCAACGGTATATATACATTTATATATGATGTAGGCTTCTATGAAACTGCACAGTTGCATCTTTAGCTTTTGATTTTAGTTAATGAAAAAATCCATTTTCATGTCCCTTTAAATGATCATCTCATTCTTTTGCTGGTACTTTTGTTATCTCAGGTGATTGAACAGTAATCCCACTGGACCCATTGTTCTAAACAGTTTCTTTGTGATTGTTAGTTATCTGCTTCAGGGGATAGCGGAACTCCTGAAGTGGTGTCAGATCCTCTAAGTGAAGTTGCAAGAACGTTTCAAGATCTTGGTGTATGCGTAGTGCAACAATGCGCCAAGATACGCCAGCAAGGTAAAAACCTCCTGCTTTAGAGTTATACACCAACCATGTAAAAAACCTTTCCATTCTCTTATAGTATCAATGTATGAGTTAAGTTAAAGACTCTTTCTTCTATATGTTTTGTATGTTTATATGACAGTATCAACGGCTGTGACATACGACAAATATCTCAAGGCAATTAGAGTGAAGGTACCAAACTCAGATGAAGAGTTCTTACTCCACCCTGCAACCGTTAGAAGAAATGATCGATCTGCGCAAAGCGTGGTATGAAAGATAATCAAATCAAGAAACCATTTCGTCCTAAATCTTCATTTTCTTGAAATTTTTTTGGATCATTGTTAAAACAGGACGAATGGACTGGAGAGCAAAAAGTTCAATTTGGGGATGTAGCAGAAGATATCGAACCTGAGGATATACGACCAATGGGAAACTACGCTGTATCCATAACCTGGCCTGACGGGTTTAGCCAGGTACATATAACAAAACTTGGAAATCAGAATTCAAGATTGTATAAAAGAAAGATTTTACCAAAAATATGTTGAGATTTTTTTATAAAACTTAGTCATTGAGTTGGTTATATCCTGCAGATTGCTCCATATGATCAGCTGGAAACAATTGAACGGCTAGTAGATGTTCCTCCATTGTCTCCAGTCGAAGTCTGATACATCGAAGATTCAAGATTTGTATATTCATTTCAAGAAAAATACTTGAGAGCATGGTTATGAATATAATGATGAAAAACCTGGCAAAGAGTGTAATTGTAAGCTTTCATTTTTTTCCTTCTATTAGTTACAAAGTTACAGTTATACCCACAGGTTTTGGACTCTAAACTCTATATTTGTAGTAAAATCATCTCCAACTCCAAGGATACTCTATATATTACTCTAAAAATAGAGAAATGAATAATTTTACAAAGTGATCCTTCATCTTTAATATGTTATTATTTTATACCTAACTAAATTAAATGAGTAAAATTTATAATTAAATAAATTTATATTAAGACCATAGTTATTTAATTAATTAAAAATTTAAAATGCAACAATGACAATGTATTATGTATCATACGTAAAAAAACAAAGAAGATACATGACCTAATGACAATATGTATAACTTAAATAAAAATATATTAGTCATTCATTTTTTTTAATTGATGTCGAAATTTTATTTTTAGTAATTAATTTTAATAATATCGTAATTATGTTGAGAATTTGAAAAAAATAAGTGGGTATAATTTGTAAAATTGAAAAGTAAAGAATTATTTAAAAATTAATAATAAAATGACAACATAGAATATACTTAGAATATTCATTTTAGAGTAAAAATAAAGATAATTATAGAAACAAAGAACCACTATATTTGTTAGAGAACTCTATTTTTAGAGTAAGACCATTTCTAGTTTGACTCTATTTTTTACTCTAGAAATAGGGTTCTATAGAGATATAGTGGTGATTTGCTCCAATAATTATCTCTATTTAATACTCTAAAATAAACATTCCAAGTATGATCTATTTTGTCATTTTATAATTATTTTCTAACATAACCATTTACTTTCTAATTTCACAAATTTTACCCACATATTTTGTGTTTTTAAAAGTACTCAATAAAATTACGATATTACTAAAACTAAAATTTCATTACACCACAAAAAATGATAGCTAATATAATTTTATTTAAGCATTATCATTAGTGAACTTCTCCAATAAATGATCAATTAACACATTTTGAATTTAAAATTTGTGTTTCTTTGTCTTTGAAGGAAAAAAACGATGATCAAACATGGGATGTTGTCAAAACTTGTGAAGAAAAAATAGACAATATTTGGAGCAATTAAAAAAGACAAGTGCACATAGTAAACAACATATGGATATTCAAAATAAGAATTTTGCATTGAAAGAAATTAAAGATGAAAATGAAGTTTTACGACTTTATCTCAAGAACGCCATATACAATATCCAAATATATGTGCATATGTTCAATCTGAACCCACGAAAATCTTAAGGAAAGGGGTTGATCAACAAGTGACTAGACATGACCAAAATCAAATTGTACCTGTATTTTACACCATAACTATACTGTTTTAAATAATTATTAACAGTAATTGGATTATAACTGTATAAAATGGTTAAAAATTATAACCATTAACTATAAAAATATATTAACTACGAGTTAAAAATACTATCCATAATCATTAATTAACCGTAATTGATTCAAAACCGTCGGTTAATCTCAAAGTTAAAATCTTAACCATAACCATTTCAAAAATATAACAAAGTATACTAATTAACCAGAAATATTTATTATCAATACTTACTAACCCAAAATATTATAAAAAATATACTAATTTCCAATATAATAAAATTAGCTATGCGTAATTAATATGACATAGAAACATGATGTATTATCATTACTTACAAAGCCAATATATATATATATATATATTAATGAAGTGAATATGCGACGGATCTATTAAAACTGTGAATTAAATTATTTAAATTTCACGACCACTAAGCACTACCTTTTTCTATTAGTTAAAGCACTTGTAGTTTGTAAAGTAGAAATAAATACTAATTGATATATTATCATCTAAATTCTTTTGAAAGAATTAAAAAAAAAAAGTATAGTTATATCGCTATATTAATCGTATCATAATTATCAAATAATCTAACTGTATTTAACCATAACCATAATATTTGAAACCATATTAACGTTAATTGTTTTGACCGTTTATTCAATAGTTAATGTTAATATTAAAAAAAAATTGTAATTGTAACCGATAATAAACAACTATAACCGTAATAACCATAATCGTGATCAACCTTACAAACGCATGTGACATCTATTTTATTTGGAGAATATTTTAATAACTAATGGATCGGAAAATGATCTACCAGATTATTAACTCACTACTCTATGGTGTGTTAAAAAAAATTTTAGTGGCAAGTTTATTTGAGTTTTTATTTTTAATTCCATGTGCTAATTATGTATTAAAATTTTTGTTTTGTCACTGTATTTTCTAATTAATATATGTCATTTTTGCATTTTAAATATTTAATTAACTTAATAACTATACTTTTAATATAAATATATTAAGTATAAAACTTAATCACATAATTTTGTTAGGCAAAAATATAATATTAAAATTGAAGGATCAATTTGGAGTAATACTATTCAATTTTTATTTTTTAAAATAATATGTTTTACGCCAAATATAAAATTTGGAGTAGGATATGGACTCGTATGGATTATTACTATTGGGCAAATTTGCCATCCGTATGTGCGTTTGAAAGTAACTTTTGTTTCAATCGCAAACGCGATAACCTTATCATAATGAGATGAAGAGTTTTAAAAGGCATTAGTGTAGTTGTCGGACTTATTGAGTAAAATAATAGAGAAGTTGGATATCATTTTCGTAATTAATGATAACTTTTGAATCGAACCTTGATCTAACGATTTCTTTCAAACAGATGGGATCAAAATGATAAACATATCACAACGTTTATTAAAGCAATAAACAAAAAAAATTGATGAGCATTTGTGTGTGTTTTAACATGTTTCCTCTACAAATCTCCAATTTCATTTTCTGTTGGAGATCACATGTTAAGAAAACTTTTTATATGTTCAAATCCGTTCTCTTATTTTATCTTACAAAACGGACCTTATTCTTTAAATTTGTAATGAATCTTGAAGCACAACAAAAAGCTTGCAAAGATTTTGACTTGGACATTAAGATTTAGCTTGATCTTCTTCGAAATACTTGAGATTGGTTTGGTAACAAAGAACACGTGGGCACGTGTATGTATGGTATGGATAGATGACCGTTAAATGCAAATTTCATTTATGGCCAGTAAGGATAGTAGGAACCGGCTTTTAAAGGCAAAAGGCAATTTGAACTCTCTCTTTCTCGTATTTATTTCTTATTTTCATTTCTATCTTTCTTCTTTTTAAGGAATACCAAAATTTAGGAATCTTGTAAAAAAGAGCTCATATCTTATCTTAGGAGAAGTTAAGGGCTAACTCAGCTTTATCATTTTGTGAAATTTACCTAAAATTATCCATTGTTCATTCTTGACCAACATGGTACGTCAATTCCTAGCAACAATCAATTTTTTCTTTTTGGTAATAGAAATATTAACGAGAGCCGATTTTTAAAATTTATGGGTCACAAGCAAAAATATATATTTTTTGCGCCAATTATTAGTGAAATCAATTCAAACTTCCCATCTTCTAACACTCCAATAAAGCAGTGACCAATTCTGCAAAAATATTTTTGGAAACTAATCAGCCAAAATTTTATTTATGACGTTGAAGGCCACAAGCATAGGTTTGCTTCCCTTATACTCAGGACCGAGTCTAACACTAGTTTAACATCAGCTAATTTTGTATGTTATTTAAATCACTCTATGACAGGTTGATGAAAACTTCAAACCTGTTGAAAATTTGACTCTGGATCTATCAATTTTCATCTAAAATATTATATTTCAAATGGTAGGAAAAAACTATTGGATACAAATAGTTGTCAAATAAATTTCACGTAAGATAATGAAAGCGTAGACAATGTAAAGCGTGACAATTATATCAACAAGATACCTTAATTATGGTGTGGATTTTTGATACTACATACAATTGCAATTAGGATTTTGTAAAGTGTTAACAAAAGAAAAAAGGGATTTGAAAATTTTTAATTAAAAGAAAGTTTGAATTCTTTTGATTATTATAATTTTTTTTAAGGTTCGAACTCTTTTCTAGTTTTTGCTACAGTTTCAGTGAAAAATAAGTAAGTTTACAATATCAAAATCACTATTTATAAAATTATGAGAATTAATGAGGCTAAAACTTTTTTGGTTTTTCTTTCCATGATTAGAGAAAAAATGAAAAAGATGTGTGGGGTGAAGAAATTAAAGCTAAGGGGCAAGGATTTAAAAGGAGGAGGAAAGGTTGGTCGTGGACTTTTTCCAGTTTCTTCTTTTTTGGTCCACTGTTACAATAATTACTACACGACAAAACCCAACTTTTTGTCCTGCGTTTCACTTGACTTAGTAATTGTGCAAAACGGAATTATATCAAACAGTTTCTTTTAGTTAGCTAATTTAGAAAGAAATAAAAAAATGGACAGTTTTAGCATGGTGGTTAATCAGAAGATATCCAGTTTTTTAAGCATAGGCATATGCTTTTATTTTTTTAAAATGTTTATAAACTTGGAAATATCAGAGGGAATCCCAATAAATGATGCTCAGACATGTATTTATAAGACTACTTTTTCCAAGTTTGGGTATCGAATACCTGAAATGTGCGGTGGATGAATGGTTCACATGTGTCAACTTTCTACAAAAACACTTATGCAATAGCTAGGTTCAATGCACTAGCTTTTATAACACACCACTATTCACGTGAATAATTTGGTGTAAGGAATCTCATATTTTCTTATGAGAATGTGTATTCGTTATATCTTGTCACCAACTATCTATATGTTATATGTATGTCTTTAACAAACAAAAAAAAACTATCTATATGTAAAATGACATGATTCGTAAATTATGTCCTCCCCCTAATGGATCGATGTTGGAGATTACCTACTAGCGCCAATATAAATCATTATCTAAGTATATATATATTGCCAATATTATCTAAGTATATTCAGAATAATTACCGTTCAAATTCCAAAGAAGAAAAAGACAAGGTATGGACAAAACCAAACTTTTAGGGTCTGGTCCTCCAGATTCCTCATGTGTGGTTGTGTGTTTCTTGTCTTCTTTTTCTTATCAAAATATCTATAGTTCTCTACTTTAGCCTTTGAACCAATTTAAACCACAAATAATTTTGAGTATGTCAAGTTTTAAGCGAAAATATTGCGACCTTATACTCTTTGGCATCAATATTTACATGCTTAAGCTATCACTAGGTTAGAGTGTGAACGCAGGACGCTTTTCATTGTTTGTTTTGTTGGGTATCTTTTCTTATTGCTAAAAACTATCAATGTATATAATTCTGAGTTTATCATGTGAGTTTATGTTCTTTACCTGTGGATTGTGTATCAGTTAGATGCTAAGTAGGGACGATTTGAACAGATTATGGATTCAAACGATTTGTTTCAGGAGAACATTTGCAGCTAACTAGAAATTTTTGTTTCAAGAGAAGTCAAAAGAATACAACTTATTATCTCCATTTTTATTCATTTTTTATACCGATTTCCCCGGTTGGTGGCGAGATTGACTCCACGCGTAACTAAGACTTTTGAAAAATTAAATATCTAAAGAGGATCATAACTGTTGTATAATAGTAGACTGACATTAATTTTTCATTATTTTGTCTACTAGAAGGCAAAAGCCAAAAGCCCATCTTACACATTTACACATAGACTCCTATTAGTAGCAAATATTGATGTTAACTAATTTATTATAATTCGCAGTTTTGCTTTAGTTTCATGATTATATAATCTATTATAGAATCATCATTATGTTAGTGTATCAAAATCATGATTATGTCTACACGTCACATTAATAGTTTATGCATTTACACGTACAAACAAAAGTAGTATATATAATTTGTTTTCAGTCCAAATTATAACTATACCTTTTTAATAGAAAAAGTAAAGATTCGTTTTCACATATGTATTTATTTATGATGATGAATATTAATGTATCCTCTAAGATGCTATGTAGATGGACAAATACAGCCATTGTTGAAAAGGCCATAAATGTTTGTATGTACCAAATGCGAGACTAATAAAATCGGTGGTTGGATGTCAATTTAAGAACCATAGACCTAATCCATCTCTCTTCTCCCTTTATATATACGCACACAACTTATCAAAGTTGTCTCATCTTACAACACTCTTGTACTTAAGCATGGTGGTTAATCAGAACATATCCGGTCTCGCATCCTCCATGAACGCCAAGATCATTGGCTCTGGCGAGCGGTTGATGGTCCTGGCACACGGGTTCGGATGTGATCAGTCGGTTTGGGACAAGATAATACCGGTCTTGTCCCAATCCTTTAAAGTTTTGGTCTTTGATTGGCTTTTCTCTGGAGCCATTAAAGATCAAACTCTTTATGACCCTTTAAAGTATAGCTCCTTAGACGCCTTCTCTGACGATCTCATTTCTCTTATGGAGGAATTGAGGTTTGGCCCCGTCGTGTTCGTAGGCCATTCCATGTCGGGAATGATCGGTTGTGCTGCTTCTATTAAAAGGCCCGACTTGTTTACAAAACTTCTCCCTATTGCTACTTCTCCTAGGTAAGCTCCCACTTGCTACCACTAATAATTAACACTTCCTTTTAAATATATATAGTAAAAAAAAAAGTTTGTAGAAGCAAGAAGAATCGTAGAAAATCAAAGATGTAATATCATTTAGTATATTGGATATAGTTAAAAAGATGTAAATATGAAGCGAATATATAATAAGATGTAAATAAGATGAAGATAAGATCATTAAGAGTTATAATTTACGTTCCAAGGAAATCTAAACACATGCAATCTCATCGATCGTATAAGATTCCTTATGAATATGTGTTTTCCATGAAAAAGAAGAAAACAAATATGCTTTACGATATTTTCGTTGATTTTATGTGGATGAAATATATATATAATGAAATGTAACTGTTGCCAAGCGTTAAACATGTGGACATGATCAACTGCTAGCTTGTTGGATGGATATGACATATGATCACATCTTGTCCTATTTACCTGCAGGCTGCATGTGCATATATATACATGTACATAAGACACATATGCATGTCATGTGTGTATTGCATATTCATCATATAGAGAAATCGATATACCTATTAGAGAGTGCTAGATATGCATATATTAGAATCCCATATCAAAAGTTATAAAAAATATAATATAATAAATAAATGACGTAGATAAAAGTTTAATTATTAATTTATTTTGAATTAAAATTTCATGACACTTAACGAGTATATCACGTATTCAGAACACTCTATTATTGTCCACAATATATAGAGATTTTTTTAAAAATTAAGAGAAAATTATTGAATGGGATAAATTACTTGACTTATCAAAATTTGACTGATTAACTATAGTTATAGGTGAGAAAAGTCGGCCATAATTTAATGCAACAGTCGATAATGTTTGACTACGTACTTATATACATAAATATTATATGATCAAAATATTAAGGGTAATAGATTGAAATGTAAATAGGTTTATAAACAGTGAGGATTACAACGGAGGCTTTGACTCAAAAGACATCGACTCGATCATCTCTAACATTGGCTCCAACTACGAGGCTTGGACGGTTGCTTTCTCTCCCATTGCGGTCGACTCAAGAGACTCTCTCTCGGTCCAAAGATTCGAAAATTTCCTTAAGAAGATGAAGCCCGAGACGGCTCTTGCCTTAGCTAAGATAGTCTTTGGTTGCGACGAGAGAGAGATGTTGGGACAAGTGTCAGTGCCTTGCCACTTCATACAGCCAAGAAACGACGTCGTAGTGCCTGTCTCAATCGCTTACTTCATGCAAGAGAAGATCAAAGGAGAATCAACGGTGGCGATCATGGAGGATGCCATGGGACATTTTCCACATATGACGTCTCATGTGGAGCTGCTTGGCGTCATGAGGCGTCTCCTCGAGTTTTAAGAGCTTTGCGTCGATCGATATTTTCGTTGTCTGTACTAATATATGAAGTGGGTCCATTATTAGTAGTATTTATATATATGTTTGTGTAATGTGAATGTGTATTTTATTGGTAGCGTAAAGTATTTCCCATTGTTAGTTAAAAAAAAAAGTGAAAGGGAAAGTGAAAGTGGTAGGCGTATTTTGTATTCGTCGGTTTTACTAAACTTCGCATTACTTCCATGGATTGAGTTAAACTTGATTGTTTCCATACATAGTTCTGATTTTGACCTTTACAATCTCTATTATTATTTTCTTAAAAGATAAAGTCGACTAGTCAAATAGTTGGGGCTATAGCCTAGACTATAGTATTTAGGAATATTGCACGAATTGTTTTAAGCTAAATCTAATCACACTTTGTATAGTACTTGATATGTATACTGCAACTGAACTACATAAACCGAAATTTGTCAAAAAAATTCATTTTAAGTAAAAATATTATAGTCTCTCCCTCTTTCAACATTTAAGTCAATGGAGGTGCTCTAACAGCATAAATAGAAATTGTCAACTATTGATTTTAAATGGTACGTCGTAAAAGAATACAAATTAGCAGTATCTTGAGATTCTTGACACATCCAAATTAACTTGGCATACTACAAAACTTTAAAGAATTGTAGGGAGACAGGAGAGAGAACTATTTTGACTCAGCTCATCTCTTCTCATAATCCATTGAAGGTATTATATTTTTATTTATTTTATATATCCAAGAGGTTTTGGGCTGAATCTCATATTTCCATAAACTATGAATAAGAATAGATTTAATTTTTTTTTCGCTGTCGAGACCTAAACCTCGTATCTCTCTGCTCTTTGGGTCACATGGTGTAACCAGATATTATAATCTTTTATTTTTGGTTCATATTGTTCTGTAATTGTTTTCATATATCATATTCTACTCTTGTAATATGTTTGGGTCTAATATACTAACTAGACCAAAGCCCAACCCCATTTCTCAATGTGCAAGTGAGTTTGTTTCAAAATTGATTTGAACTTAAGAAAACCAAAATTTTTTTGATAAAAATTTTTCTATTGAAAGCATGAGATGAAAATGTTACAAAGCCATTAGAGGCCCAATTGGCTAAATAGCTTACACATCTTTAAAAAGTCTACACACATTTAAATAATCCATAATTGAATCAAGTGAAACCCACATGGCATCAATAGTTTTAGGGAAAAATATAGCCCTATAAGAAAAAGTTTCGTGAGATGTGGATCTGATAAGTCACGAAAAGTTTAGAAAGAGTTGGATCTGATTTGTCGGAGATATCTGAAGCACTATTCCGGTTACGGTGAAGAAAGAAGTTCTGATCAGAGGTGGATAATTATCGTGTAAGCCATTATTGAAGCATTTGTGACGTTTGAATCTGATTAATTCTGCGAAGGCTAGCTATGCGGTTCCTTACCAAGAGATCTCCTTCTTTGATTGTCAGATCAATAGGCCTTGATTGAAGTCGATGCAATCTGTTATTTCTCTCCTGCCAAACAATGTAAATGGTTGCTTGCCAAGCGATTAAAAGCAGCTTTCTCATCGATCTCTGCATGGTGAAGCTTCGAAGCTGAGGAAGTAATTGGTCCCAGTTCCGATTAGAAGCAAAGCTGCATCTTAAGGAGAAGTTCTCCCAAACTGCCCAAGAGTAATCACATTTAAAGAAGAGATGTGATCTCGTTTCTGCCATAGTACTGCATAGAAGCCATGAGGAATCCACTTGCAAACCCCATTGTAAGAGCCGATCCCTTGTTGGGCTCCTATTCAGAACCATCAACCAAGTTAAAAACTTATGCTTGGAGATACCTCCTGTAATCCAAACTTCACAGTTCCAGGTAATAATAGGCTTATGATCTCGTAAAAGCTCATAAATCTCCCTTGTGTTGTACCGATCTGACTATTGGTTATTGGGTTTCCACTGATAAAAATCTTGGCTTTGAGTTATGGTGATCTCTGATAGGTAAGCTTGTATTCTAACCATTGCTTCTGACCTTACAGGTGGTAAATGCCATGCGTTATTCTCCCAAAGCTCTGCCAGTGTAGTGTTTTGTGGAATTCCAACTCTCACTGATCTTTCCTGGATTAGATATTGTTTGATATTTCCAAATGGTGACCAGTTGCTTGACCAAAAGTAGCACATTTCGCCATTCCCCACCACCTGTTTAATCCAAGGGTAAGCTAAGTTTCTGAGAGTTAGTAGTTGGTTTGCCAGCCACGAATATTTCTGCCTTGTGTTTATGACCCAGAAGTTGTTTATGTTGTCATCTAAAACTTCAGAGATGAACCAGCTGGCCCAAATCGAGTGCAGTTGAAAAAAGCATCCAGATCATCTTCATAGCACAAGCTTTGTTCCAGACAGATAAATCTTTCAATCCATATCCTCCTTCGTCTTTGCTGAGTTATTTACTGACTCCCATGATACCTTAGCTGAGTTATTACCTTCTGTTTTCCCTTTCCATAGGAACCGAGAGCAGAGGGAGTTTATTTCAATAATGCAAGTTTGTGGTAGGATAAAAGTAGACGCCCATAAATTTGTGATCCCTGCTATGACTGTGGATAAAAGTTGTAACCTCCCAGCATATGATAGGCTTCTTATCGTCCATGCATGGAATCTGGATTTGATTGACTGTATGAGAAGAGCACATTGAGTGTTGGAGAGCTTTTTGGTACATAAAGGCACTCCTAGGTAGCGGACAGGTAACACTCCATTTTTGAGTTTTGTCTTCTCCTTGATAATTTGCATTTCATGATCCTTGATTCCACCTGAAAACATACATGACTTCTGTAGATTGATTGCCAAACCAGATATTTTCTCAAAATCCTTCAAGATTTCCAGTATGCTTTCCAAATACTGAAGTGAACCATCTGAAAAATCAATAGATCATCAGCAAAACAAAGGTTAGTGAGTTTTGTTTTTCTGCATTTTAGATGATATCTGAATTGTCCTTGCATAGCTGCTTTGTTGAGAGTATGAGATAGACAGTTCAGGATAAATAGGTAAGGGGAAAGGGGGTCGCCTTGTCTCAATCCTCTTTTTCCTTTGAAAAACCCATATGTAGCTCCATTAAATCCCACTGAGAAGATAGTTGTGCATACACAGGCTTCCAGCCACTTTAGATAAACCTCTCGAATCTGAAGGCTTCTTAGCATTTGGAATATGAATTCCCATCGTATTGTATCGAAAGCCTTAGCTATATCCACTTTTAAAGTCATTCTCTTAGGCCCTCCAATTTTGTGATATCCTTGGACAATTTCTGAGGCTAGTAGAGTGTTCTCAATGAGTAGTCTTCCCTTTACAAAAGTTGTTTGATTAATAGCCTTGAGATGACCTTGTAAGTAGTGTTACAACATGATATTGGCATATAGTCTGAGATGGTAGAAGCTTCTGGTTTCTTTGGGACCAATGTGAGGATTGTAGCATTTGTAGACCTTGGGAGGAATCCAGTGTGAAATTTTTTTTGAATTGCTTCTGTAAATTCACCACCTAATATTGTCCATGCAGATTTGAAGAACGATGAGGTAAAGCCATCCGGGCCTGAAACTTTGTTGGGATTCAATTTCTTCAGGATGCTAAGGATTTCTGCAGCTGATGGGATTGAAGCCATAATAGATTTGTGGTGGTCAGAGCATCTGAATGATTGGAGACCTATAAAGCATTGGAGAATAGTAGATAGTGGTGACAGAAAGTCTGATCCAAGTATCTGCTTGAAGTGAGCTACGGCATGATCACTCATACTTTCTGGATCAGAGATGATGGTACCATTTGGAAGGCAGAATGAGCGGATGGAGTTGTAGGAGATTCTTGCCATTGTCACTCTGTAGAAAAAGTTATGTTCTGATCTCCTTCCCTTAACCAGCTTATCCTTGATTTTTGCTTGAAAAATGATTATTCAATGCCTCTCAGGAATAACCATTTCTTATGCAATTCTATCTCAGCCGTGAATGTAGCAGTGGCTGGGTTTTCAAGTGCATATACCTGCAAAACTTTTAATAACTCGTTAGTAACTCTCACTCTCTTTTGTATGTCTAAGTAACTCTTCTTGTTTAGTGTTTTTAGTGCTCTCTTTAAGTGTTTAAGCTTGAACCCCAGTGATGATAAATCTAACGCTCTGGTTCCACTTTCAGTCCAGTTAGTCTCAACCGTCTGGGAGAAAGAAGGATGGTTGGTGAGAAAGTTAAAAATTTTGAAAGGTTTGGTACCAGAAGAAGGTAGAGAACATGCTAGGTTGATTAGACATGGTGAATGGTCTGAGAACTCTTGAGGTAAGAAAGATGTAACACTATTAGGATAGTTACTAATCTATTTATCATTAACCAGCGCTCTATCAAGCCTTTTAGTGATAGGATTTTCTGGTTGAGAATTTGTCCAGGTATGGCTGCATCCTTGGAACCTCAAGTCTGACAATCCCAAACTTAACAGGTGATCCTTCATCTCTATCATATCAGCTGTTATATGGTTAACATTTGGTAAGGAGTGCTCTGCAAAGTGGATTACTTGGTTGAAATCTCCTCCTACAACCCAGTTTCCGTTCTCAAGGAATAAAGTCTGTTGAACCTCTAACAGGTCATCCCATAATGCCTTTCTCTCTTCTCTCCCATTTGCAGCATAGACAACAGTCATGTGGAACGTTTTATCCCCAGCTAATTGAATTTTGCAGGTGATTGATTGATTGGACTGGTGCATAACTTGGACAATGGTAGGGTGCTTCCAGAAGAGAATGATCGTACCATCAAGATCTGTGTCGTGATTCGAGGTAAACTCCCTCCCTAGGCAAATTTTTCCCATCACTTAATTCAAATAAGGTTCTTTGATGTGTGTTTCCAAAATAGCACCCACAATTGGCTTATTAGAAGCTAGCCAATTCATAAAAAGTCGATGCTTGTTCGGGTCATTTATGCCATGAACATTCCAAAAAGCTATATATGAATCCATTAAGATTGGATTTGAGCCTTTTCGCCTATAGGAAGAAGACTCTCTAAACTGATAAAAGATGTAGTAACAAAAAGGTCTAAAGGTTTGTTTGGTGGAGAAGATGAAATGATGTGAAATGGCTCTGTGTTTTTAGAGGTGGTTTGGTTTTTTAGTGGGGCGGATGGTTGATGGGTAGAATTTGAGACGTTGAGGGGAGAACAATCAATGGTTGGGTCAGGTAATTTAAGGTTTGAGTGGTTTGAATTTTGAGGTTTTGCAGTTTTAAATAGATTGAAAGAGGTTGTAGTAATGTTTTGGAGCAGGGTAAATTTATTCGTGTGGGGTAGGCTTAGTGAACGGTTAGAGACTGGTCTAGAGGGGCAGACTGTAGGGAGAACTAAAACATAGCCTGTCTGGGCTTCCTCCATGATAGAATCAGGTAAGTCAGTGTATGAGTTCCCATCCTTTGTTAATTTGTCATTTGAAATTGATTACTCCATAACTGTATCAACCAACTTTTCTGCAGCTAAGTTTTTGTTCTCCTCATTTACATGGACTAGTTTTGGTGATCCAGTGATAATGGCCTCTTCCATAGGCTTATCAGAGGTCGTTTCAGCAAGAGGCTTGGCAGTGATAATTTCAGCAGGAGGAACAACACTATCAGTAGGGGTGCCACTAGTGACCACTGGAGAAGCTACCTGATTATGTGGGTGAGAGTTGTTCTTGTTCTTTGCCTTATTAGTAACTGGTGTCCAATGCTGTGAAGTGTTTGGACAGTTTTTCATTAAGTGACCAGTTTCTTTGCATAGATAACAAGATATTTGAGCTTTTGAACCTGTTGTAAAAGTACTTTTTGTAGTGGCTTTGTTACTAGTTGGAGCAGGAGGGGGGACTAGCTGACAGTTTCTAAGAAGATGCCCAACCTCTTTGCAATGCGAGCATACAGGAGGGACCCAATGGTATTCCACATTTACTGTAAAATGTGATCCATCACTTCTGAACAGCTCGAGGATAGGTGGGAGAGGTTTAGAAGAATCTACTTCAACTTTTACATGAGCAGTATTGATGCTTGTTAATTTAATCGTCCAGTCATCCATTTCCTTTGGATCTCCAATTGCTCCAGCGATGTGGCTGAGTCCCTGTTGATGAATCAGGTCTAGAGGGACACCTTTGATATGATTCCAAAGAGGAATTCTTTGCAGGGAAGGAGAAGCATCCTCAATAGAAGCAGATCACTGAGACACATGAAACATGGTAGTATCTACATACCATATCCTTTTCTCCAACACTTTTTGTCTTATGTAATCATTTGGCAACCTAACCATGACAGAATTTAATGCAGGTGACATATGAATCTCAAGATATTTACCTCGACCCCATATGTAGTTAAACACATTCTGGATGAGATTGTAATGTGGAATTCTTCCAAAAAATCTACAGTTGAGAAAATCCTTATGCAATTCAGCTCCTTTTAAGAAGACTTCATCAGGGATCACCACCTTGGGACACCAATAGGTGAGAATGAGACCTCTGACAATCTTTTTAGGGTTTTATCAATAGTTGGTCTAACTTTTGAGGCCCAAGTTGTAGGAAAAGGAGCTCTTTGAGCTTCTGGAGATGGAATATCAGATGCAACCTTTACTGACTCAGAAGCAGACTTTTCTGAAACAGGTAATGATTGTTGCAGGTAAGGGTATCCAGTGACAACAACATAACTCTGTTGCAGGGTAGAGGTGGAGGCATTGGAAACTGGATGATTAGTTTGAATGGGCAAATTTATGATAGGAGTTTGAGATGGAGAGGATGTTGGGGAAGTACCCAAGATCCCAGTCGCGGTTTCTGTAGTGGAAATCAGATTTGACGGCATTTTTGGCCCAGAGACTAAAGTAGAATAAGATCTTGGCACTGTAGCTACTGTAGTACAACAAGATCTAGAACGAGAAGACCCAAATCGAAATTAATTTGCGGTAAAAGTAGTTTGGTTGTAGAAGGAAGCAAGAAGATTAGAAGTTTTGGCTAGGGTAGGTGAAGATGGAGGGTTAGGAACAATGGATGGGGAAACAACAACAGAAGCTGAAGCTTTTGGCTGATGATGGGGAGGTTTTTGAAGTTTTCTTCGAGAGGAAGTAGAAGCAGAAGAGAGAGGAGGGAAGTCAGAGGGGGAGGAAGGGTCAGGAGGGTCAGGGGACGGCTGAGACTGCCAGCTGGAATTGGAGGGCTGAAGGGGGAGACCGTCGCGTTAGAGAACCAGGAGTTCGCTTTCATTTTTTTCGGGATAGAAAACCAAAATTACGACAAAAGAAGAATATTCTTATTGCCAAAAGTTCTCGTTTTTTTTTTTTTTTTACAGAAAAAAAATACTAGTAAAATGTATTTGATTGATTTTTCAAATCATTTAAAATACATAAAGCAACAATCATCCATAAAATTAGCTTAATCAAATATGGTTAAATTCAAAGAAATCACTTTCAGATTTCCATTGATAACCATTTGACTTCCAATAACATATATTTTCATCTAACCGTTTGATTGGTCTAATCTAACTGAAATTGAAAGCTAATTTTGTTGGAAGTCTCTCTATAAAATTTGAAAAAGATTAGAGGGTAAATATTTTTTTTGCTCGGAATCATCATAGAATACAGCGAGAATGTTTTGTTAACTTAATAGAATAAAGCTGAGAACTTAAAATTCAAAAATACAACTCTAGAGGTATTTTTTCCTTTTTCTATGAAAATTTGATTTTTTTTAGTTCGCTTCAAATAAAATTGGTTTGTTCAAACCATCACATCATAATGATCATTGGTATTTTTTTTTATTCAATCAATATGAACCAGAACCAATTTGACATAAACAAAAAAAATTGACCAAACCAAATTTGAGAAATTATCATTGCAAATACGCCGTTGACTTCTGTTTTTTTTTCACTTAGATTAACCGTATCGTGGATTGTTTTAAACTAGATAAATAGAATGATAAGACATTGACCCTGATACAATAACTATTATTAAACTTATATTATTATCTGGAAATCTGACCCGCTCCCATTGATATAATTTCCCTCTTATCAAGAACCTTGATTGAATATGATTATTTAAGTGTAACTTGATGTTAGATTTTGATTGAATATGATTATTATCTACAACATTTTTGACATTTTCGTGTTTGAATCTTCAATATGTGTATTTAACAAACAAACAAATCTTCAATATGTGCTCTTTACCTTATTAACTCTACATAATATATATTCGATTATCTAATTTTGTTGGTTAATTAAATAAGAAATGAAAAAAGACATAAAAAAGCAATTGTTGTTGTTTTTTTTTTAATACAAAAAAAAGACATAAAAATACAAAGTAAAGAAAAAAAAAACACAAAGTAATGACGTGGAGAAATAGTTTGTCCCCGAAATGGCTCCATTGACCAAATTCGAGATAGAAGTAATCACAACTCAACTCTAGTCACTCCTCTTTTCCCGCTTTTGACATCCTCCGTTTTTTTTTTTGTCACTTTGGTTTTTAAATTGTGTCGAGAGATGTCATCAGCGCCGCCTCCGGTTACTACTCCGTCACCTCCTGTACAGACTCCTCCGCCTTTACCTTCCGCCGTTCCTCCTTCACCTCCCGTAACGCCTCCGCCAACAGCCACACCTCCCGTGACGCCTCCGCCAACAGCCACTCCTCCCGTGACGCCTACGCCAACGGCCACACCTCCCGTGACGCCAACACCAACGGCCACTCCTCCCGTGACGCCTCCGCCAACAGCCACTCCTCCCGTGACGCCTACGCCAACGGCCACACCTCCCGTGACGCCAACACCAACGGCCACTCCTCCCGTGACGCCTCCGCCAACTGCTACTCCTCCCGTGACGCCTCCGCCAACTGCTACTCCTCCCGTGACGCCTCCGCCAACTACCACTCCTCCCGTGACGCCTCCACCTCCGCCTCCGCCTACCCCTACTCCTCCTCAACCTCCGGTGACGCCTTCTCCTCCACCGCCGTCTCCCGATGTTCCTTCAACTCCCTTGACGCCTTCTCCTCCGCCACCGTCCCCCGATGTTCCTTCAACTCCTCCGCCACCATCCACTAATCCAAGGTCTTCGCCTCCCCCTTCTCCCTTGACCCCACTTTCTCCTCCGCCACCGGCTCCAACTACTCCTTCGACTCCGCCGCCTCCCTCCACAACCACTCCGCCTCGGTCGGGCACTCTAAGCCCTCCACCTCCACCAAGTCCCTCTAGCGGTGGATCTCCTACAACTCCATCTAACACCCCAGGCTTTTCTCCATCGCCGCCGTCTCTCCCTTCCGGTAGAGTATCAACGGGAGTTGTGGTCGGGATCGCCATAGGAGGAGTAGCTGTGCTTGTAATATTGGTATTTATTTATTTCCTTCGTAAGAAGAAACGACGAAGAAACGATGAAACACCTCCTTCTCCCAAAGGTAAAACAAAGATCTTAATTACATTAAAATCAAGAAATTTTATCTTTAACTATATATTTATTTTTTTAATCTTGAAATATATATTTTTGGTTAAAATCTTGAACTAATATCGTTCCTCATTTCTATGATTTATCTACATTTTTGCATGTTTTGTAATTTTCCAATATGTGAGGAAAATAAATATATAAATATGCATCTTGTCAACATGATATTACATTTTTTTTTTAGACATATTTCAAACCGTTTTTACAGCTTTGATGTTCTTGCATGTGTTTCTCAGCTGGAGGCCATTACGGTGGACCGCAACAACAAAATGCATCAGGATCGTCGGATTACATGGGGACGTCACTGCCACCACCGAAGCTTCTCTCTCCACTACCACGTCAGCCACCTTTCATGAACAGTAGCAGTGGTGGCTCTAGCTCAAACTACTCAGATCATTCATTTCTTCCTCCACCATCACCAGGGTTTGTATTAAGCAATAACTATAAAGGAACTTTCAGTTACGAGGAGCTAGCTATAGCCACCAATGGCTTCTCTGAGGCTAATTTGTTAGGACAAGGCGGATTCGGATACGTATTCAAAGGTATGTTACCTAATGGTAAAGATATTGCTGTGAAACAGTTGAAAGCTGGAAGTTCACAGGGAGAAAGAGAGTTTCAAGCAGAGGTCGGGATCATTAGCCGTATTCACCATAGACATTTGGTTGCTCTTGTTGGTTATTGTATCGCCGATGCTCAAAGATTGCTTGTTTATGAGTTTGTTCCTAACAATACTCTTGAGTTTCACCTCCATGGTTAGAGAAATTAAACTTAACTCTTCTATATTTTATTGCATGCATGCTTTGTTGTTTACATTTAGTGATGATTTTTTTATTTTGGGAATTGAATTTGTGATAGGGACGGGACGACCTCCTATGGAATGGAGCTCAAGATTGAAGATTGCTATTGGTTCTGCCAAAGGATTGTCTTATCTTCATGAAAATTGTAAGTCAAGATCAGAAAAAAATGTCTAGTTACGTTTAAATATAGGCCATGTTTGTTTATTCGGCATGCATTTATATATCAGGCAATCCTAAAATCATTCACCGTGATATTAAGGCGGCAAATATATTGATTGATTTCAAATTTGAAGCAAAGGTATGATTTTATTATCTTTTTTTTTTTAATGTTTCTATTAAGGTATTATATGTAACTTGGCACGATATTTTTTGTGAAGCATCTTTGTATTTTTTTTTTCTCTCTTCTATCGTTTAGGTTGCTGATTTTGGTCTAGCCAAAATTGCTTTGGATACACACACTCATGTGTCTACACGAGTGATGGGAACCTTTGGGTAAAGATAATCTTGAAGCTAAATGTTTATATTCATAAAGTTTGCACAATGTCTCTAATCCTTATCCAAATTATACTAAACCTTTTGATTTTGGGACTTTTAGGTATATGGCTCCAGAGTACGCTGCAAGTGGAAAGCTCACAGAAAAATCTGATGTTTTCTCATTTGGTGTTGTACTTTTGGAGCTTATAACAGGACGTCGTCCTGTTGATACAAAAAATGTCTATCCAGAAAATAGCTTGGTTGATTGGGTATAACAAATATTACAGCAAATAATAATCTAACTTTTACATGTTTTTTTTACAATTTGACTGTTGAGTGAAGCAAAATCTATGTGTGAATAATTGGAACAGGCACGACCTTTGCTTAACGAAGTCACTGAGATAGGAAACTTTGAGGTTGTGGTTGATCCAAAGCTGAACAATGAGTATGATAAAGAAGAGATGGCTCGCATGGTTGCTTGTGCTGCAGCTTGTGTTCGCTCTACAGCTCGCCGCAGACCTCGCATGGACCAGGTAATTTAACTTATGATTCTTTTCCTTAGGGTGAGCATTTGGTTTTTCTGTTTTCAAATATGTATGGTGAATAACCAATAGGTTGTTAGCTCGGTTTATTTTTATGGTTTTGAATACAAAAGTTACCAAGAATATAAATAAATAACTAGTTTTAACTAAAATTATTTATATTTCGTATAATTAAATTCATGCATAGTTAATACTCAACTAAAATATGACAAAAGAAATTGTTTTATTTGGGTTAGTTCGGTTGCTCTAATTTCATTTCCGGTGTGGTTTTGGTTTATCTCCTAAAACAAAACTTACTGTTCAATTTCGGTTTGGTTTGGTGTTTAAACGTAGCCCACTATTTTGTTGTATCTTTTATTTTTGACATTATTTAGATCGATAAAGCATGATGCATAGTCAAATTCTTATTTCTCGAAAACACGATCTACTAGAGTCGAACTCCGGTGGAAAGACCAAATCAATATTTTGTTGTATCTAAATAACACCATTTTAATAAAAAAAACTGACTTGACCAAACAATGGAGCAACATGGTTTGTTATATATATCTACAAGTACATCTTTTTTTGGTTCACTACCAAATATTAGTCAATTTTGTATGTTCAACAGCCACATATTAGTCATTTGAATGTTAATAATGCTAATCAAATGACTGATTGATGTAATACACGAAAAGGTTGCGCGTGTGCTAGAAGGCAACATATCACCATCAGATTTGAACCAAGGGATCAGACCAGGTGACAGCAATATACACGGCTCATACGGAGGAAGCACAGATAATGACACAAGCCAAGACAACGAAAGCATGAACAAGTTTAGGAAAACAACACTTGGGACTCAAGAGTTCAGTACAAGCAGTGAGTTCAGTAATCCAACCAGTGAATATGATTTGTATCCGTCTTGGTCAAGCACTGAGATTCAGACCTCAAGGGATATGGAGATGGGCAATATTAAAAGAACCCGTCAAGGTTATCGTTAGAGACACGAGATCTTACACGGTCTTTTGGATTCTTTTTTTCAACTATAAAGATTTGTGGAAATGTCTCAACTCTAATTAAACTATGATTTATATGACACATGTATATATTTTCTAATTTTCGTTTTTTTTTGGTGTGTATATCCCTAGAAGTTGTGATGTTTATACTCAAGATTGAAGTTTGAATTCTGAAAGAATTATTTAGGGGTGTTTTAATCCGGATAAATCGATCCGTTAGAAATTGAGCGGAAATACTCAATCCAAAAATCAAATCATAGTTTCATATGGTTACTAAGAAAAAAAAAATATCAATCTAAAACGACCGAATTTTTTTTCGAAAATGAATAATTTGACTAAAATTCAAATCCAAATCAAAACCGAAACCATGCGAAACTATTGATTACAAGTTAGTTGTTAACATTATCCATACAAAACCATACAAAAATAAACACCATTATTCATCACCCAAAAAACTAAAAAATTCGAATTGAAACTGAACCGATACACAAACTATAATATTAATCACTAATGGGCCTGTTACTATTGGGCCGAACGACATACTTTTCCAGTCTAGTGGACACTTTAACTGAGATAGAGTCTTTTGGTAGTTCGGACACGGTCACTGTCACTGTTTGGTTTCTCCGACGCCGGAGGTGAAATTGAGGAATCAAAGTGATGATCAAGACTTTGTCTTTGGCCTCTGCTCGCATCTTCTTCTCCAGAACCTCTATTATTCGCTGCTCTAAAATCTCCGTATCGGATCGCCGAAACTTCACCGTGATGGCCAGTGGAAGAAGCAGCGACGACTACGAGTTCGTTAAAGGAAATGTTTATCCAAATGGCGTAGCTTTCATCACTCTTGATCGACCTAAAGCTCTCAACGCCATGAATCTAGGTGCTTCTTCAAGAAAGACTTAAGCTTTGTTTCTTTAATGAATTTAAACCCAAAGTTCAATCATTGAAAAAAACGAATTTTACAGAAATGGATTTGAAATACAAAAGCTTGCTTGATGAATGGGAATCTGATCCTAGAGTTAAATGTGTTATTGTTGAAGGCAGTACACCTCGAGCATTTTGTGCAGGTAAAAAAAAAGAGAAACATTTTTCTTTTGTGGTGATTTGTGGATTATGGTTTGTAGGATTGTATATTGTAGGAATTAGAAAACAAAGCTAAGTGATTAAGTTTTGGTTTTTAATGATTTGGGGAAGGGTTTTTGGAGTGATCATTTATGAATGGTGCAGGGATGGATATTAAAGGAGTTGTTTCAGAGATCTTAATGGACAAAAACACATCTCTTGTGCAAAAGGTTTCTCTATGAATCACCATGTGTTATTATTGGTTGTGTTAACGCTTTTCTTTTTCTTTAAAGATGTAATTGTCCATGAAGTTTGCAACTTTTTTTTGGTACTTTGTGCTCTGTGTTTTTTGTGGGGAGGGATTCATTTTCTTGCATCAAAAGGAGTTTTGTTTTTCTAATTCAAACTTATTAGAAGTTTTTATAACTATGGTCTTAGTTTATCTGCAGGAGGTGATGTGAAGCAGATTACAACCAAAAATCAATTGTCAGATATGATAGAGGTCTGGTTGTTCGCTTTTGGATATGAGACTAGACAATAGACATACAATAGTATTTACTTCAGTGTTTTAGAAAACCAAATCTTGCTACCTGATATTAGAAAAACAAGCTTATTTCTGAAGACCACTATACTGTCTCTCTACTTAACATACTTCAAGTATTGTATTGTATAACTTGTATATTGATCAAATTGATCTATGTGGTAACACTATTTAGTCTAGGCTTTTTCCAGATTTAGCCCATGCTTGCTTTATTTTTGCTTGGATAAGCTCTTCTTTGAAGTACTCACCTTCAATGTTATTACTATTTTATTGCAACATGCGTTATACAAAGTGCTTCGGTTTCAAATGATTACCCTCCAAAATGTATGTTTCTTGTTTATGATGTCCTAACTTCATAACTTTGATTTCTTTTTTAGGTATTTACAGCTGAGTATTCCCTGATATGCAAGATTGCTGGATACAAAAAGCCATATATCTCCTTAATGGATGGCATAACAATGGGATTTGGTCTTGGTCTTTCTGGACATGGGCGTTACCGAGTAATAACAGAGGTGCACATAGTTAATCCTTGTTCTATACTTTTGTGCAGATAACAATTAGCAAGAGTTTCTTATCTCTGTCACTGTTATGTAATCAATTACTAGAGGACGGTCCTCGCAATGCCAGAAAATGGAATCGGCTTGTTTCCAGATGTTGGGTTTTCATATATAGCAGCTCATAGCCCTGGCAGAGGATCTGTTGGTATGTTGATATCCTAGATGTCTTATAGGATCCTTAACTTTCTATTCTGGCCAAGGCTGGTTCTATTGTGAGGTTCTATTCTCAAAATTTACTGAAATGAAACCGCTGTAGTATTCTTCAACCGCAACTTTTTAACCTTCAAATTTTCCAGGTGCTTACCTTGGCATGACTGGGGCTAGAATTTCTACACCTTCAGATGCTTTGTTTGTTGGTCTTGGGACACATTACGTACCATCTGGAAAGCTAGGTTCACTCAAAGAAGCCTTTTTGTCAGCTGACCTGTAAAACCCTCACAGACTTCTTTGTTTAAATTCATGTGCATGTTTCAGATATAGGAGCTTTTGTTATTACTTTGTTTTGTCTCTCTGAAAGCATACGTGTTGGTAATACAGTTCCAAGGATCCTCATCAAGACATTCAAGCAACTTTATCAGATTACAGCAGCAATCCTGAATCTGATGCCCACCTGAAAACGCTTTTGCGTCAAATAGAATCAGCTTTTAGTGCAAGTAAGTCTGTTAAGGAAACAATCGAAGAGCTGAAGAAGTACCAGCAGAGCACCGAGGCTTCAGGTATGATATGCATTACTCCTTTAAGGTTTAAATTAATCAAGTCAAAATCGCTATCTTGCCTCTGAGAAATTTGGACACAATGTTGGTGTATAGTTGCAGAATGGGCTAATGAAGCACTCCAAGGCATTGGAAAAGGGGCACCGTTTTCTCTTTACCTAACACATAAGTACTTCTCTAAAGTTGCTTGTGCCAAGGGTAAAACCGACAACGAGATGGCAACGGTGAGTCCAGACTCTTTGTTTCCAATCAAGTTACGTGTTTTCCCAGTTATACTTACTATCCTTTCCATCTTGAAGCTTAATGGTGTGATGAAAACTGAGTTCCGCATTGCTCTAAGATCTGCTTTGCGTGGTGATTTCACTGAAGGTGTTAGAGCAGTCTTGATTGACAAGAACCAGGTATTTTTATTTATTACCACACTCAATATTGTTGGTTATATTGTCCAATCATTTCTCTTTCAGCTGTTAAATCTAGACATGTTGGTATATCTCAAGTCAAGTTTGAGTAATTGTTTCGATTTTGGCCTATGTTGTCTCTGTTGTGTCTACTATATAAAAGCTCATTCATGAGTGTTTTATTTTTCTTGCAGAATCCGAAATGGAAACCAGCAAGTTTAGACGAGGTAGATGAAACCGAAGTGGATACTCTCTTTAAGCCGTTAAGTCCTGAACTGGAAGAGCTAAACGTATGAAATCGACTTACCAACAAAAAACAAATGTGACATGTTATTGTGTTGACAATTCAATAAATTGATACAACTTTTTGATTTCAAGTTACAACAGAAGTAACTATTCTAATAAGTATTTTTTCTTACCGGCATAGTGTTTACAGTATCATATATACCAATACTGTTCATTACCCTTAAATTTAATAGAAACTGACTGATACAAACCAGATAAATAAATAAAATACAAATAAAATAGATAATATTCCTAACGGTAAAGCAAGAAGTGGAAGTGAAAAAGAAGTAGAATCACAAAAAATGTTTGGGAAACTTAAAGCAATTTTACATGGAAGTGACATATATATATATATATCTCCATTAATCTGAACAGAGCATAAGATCTCTTTTCTCTTTTAGTCTTTACATTGTCAATAAGATACGACCGAAAAAAAGAACCATGTCTAGATGTTGAAAACTCTTTTGAATCAATTTATTTTTCTCAATTTTTACGCCACGAAGAAGAGGAAAAACATGAGAAATGCAATGAGTATGAAGAAAATCTTAATCAT
The DNA here is from genome assembly GCA_028015245.1 of Cardamine occulta. NCBI lineage: Eukaryota > Viridiplantae > Streptophyta > Magnoliopsida > Brassicales > Brassicaceae > Cardamine > Cardamine occulta. Next base: position 10,973,097 of record CM051370.1, on the reverse strand, counting down.
CAGCCATCGGTTTGACGATATACTGTTGAGATACCTTGCCAGTTGGCTCTGTGCGCCTTCCACATTCGCTAATGTATCTTCCATGTTCTGATCAATCCTGTACAAACCAGCAACATATTATAAGTTCAATAGATCTTGATGAATTATAACTATAAGTTAAACATATTTTGGTGAAGACAAACCTGATAGCAATTTCCCCTTGCTGAGAAACCATGGTAGCTAGTTGTGTGAAGATACTACTTAGCTCATGGATTGTTGATTCGACGTTGTGTAGAGCTTCTGCTCGGCTCTGCATATACGTGTCTTGCAACGGGACCATTTGTTGCTGTTGTTGTTGTTGTTGACTCTGCTGCAACAATGGTGAAGATTCGGCTTCTGCCTGCTTCCTGTAAATGCAGAAAAAATGAAAGGTCTAAAAAATTCTTGACAAGCCAAATCTTAAATCAGCAACGACTGACATGGTACATATGAGATTCTAGTAAATGCATGGCAACGTTCTGAGTTCCCATTAGACTATTCTTAGCCAGATTTCAAGAGAAATGAGGTAAGCTGTATTTTGCAACTGTAGTTATTAGGTAAATAGTAGTACATACCTTGGGACTAACTGATATGACGATGAAGAAGACCCATTTGCCCATGGAACAGGAACAGATTCACTAGCAGCAGCCTTCGCAGCCAAAGGGCGCTGCCGAACGAATGGATTTGTTGATTCTTTTGAAGCGTTTGAAGAGAAGAGTTGCCTTCTATTTTCGTGGATCTTCATGTTCTGCAACACCAGACAAGTAAACCATAGCTCAGTTTAGCAATAAGTTAAGAGTCACATCCAAATACTGATGCTTTATCGAAAATAAATACAAGGAAACAAAGAAAGAACCTCGGTTCTCATGGTAAGAACATCCTTAAACTCTTTGGTAGTGTCCATCAGACGATTCTTTAGATTGTCAACAACTGTTGCTGAGTGAGTAGTTGTGTCTCTAGAGTTGTTCCCTTCATCATTCTGGGTGTTGCGGACAACTTGAAGGTCGAGGAGAGCAGTATTTAAACCAGAGATCTCTTGTTTGATTACCACCGTCAGCTCTTGTATCTCCTGAGTCGGATCATCAAAAACCGATGTCCTCTTTGCCACTGATTTGCAACAAAAATGACAAGTTAATAAATGAAAACAACAGCCTCTTCGATTCCTACTATGAAACAGTGTAACATTCTAAAGTATTATTATATATGCTAAAAGTTCTCAAGCTAAGAACTTGAGAAACTCACACCACTAAACAAACGGATTCTAACGAAACGAAAAAAAGTTGAATTTTTTGTTGAATCCACGAGTTTATGCTACAATGATGCCTCTGTGCAGCAATGGTGATGCCTACGCTTCTTAATCTATGCAAATTATACCAACGGTTCTATCTTCAGCTACGATTTAGATCAGCTTCCTATTTCAAAAGATCATTCTAATTCCTAAGCAAGCAACTACATAAACTTAATCCAGATTCACGAGATCACTAACGAAACTTACGTTTCGCCAGCTTCGATAGCTTCTGTGACGTCTGATGAATAGCTAAACCGATCTTAGAAGCTCTCCGACTAAATTCCGATTGGTTAATCAAAGCGGATCTCGGATCCTCTCTTCTCGCGACAACATCGCTTCTACCACTACCATACGGCACATTATTCGCCGCCGGAGCATTCGATCTCCTCAGGCTTTCAACGATATTGAAGAATTCGACCGTCCGATCTCGAAACGATGATTGCCCATGCCTTGCCGACATTTTTCTTCCTCAAATTTCCCTTGAAGAAGCTTCGGATCTGGTCTCTTCTCAGAAGCAAAATCAACCTAAAACCTAAAGATTCAAACAAAAATTGGATCCGAATCTGCTGATTTCTCCCACCGGTGGCTGTGGAGGAAGAGGAAATGATCTGCGAATTCAGCAAACCGTGAAAAAACCAAAATCAGAGGAAATGAGCTAAAACCGATCAACGCGTCGGATTAATTATTTCTTATTTTGTCCATTGTGTTTCTAGTTATCAAAATTTTGGCCCTATATTTATTATTTCTAAACAATGGTACGTAAATTAGAGTGCGTTACAAAATGTGGACTGACCCGGTTAGTCTGATCGGTGGAACCTAAACCCGGCGATAATCTTGATCCCATTAGATTTTGTAAACTCAAGTTTTTATGATTCGTTGAAAGTTAAAAACTTTAAACATATAAACAAAAATTAGAAGAAAACTAATGATATCTATCTCTCTATATCTCTATATAATTATTTGAGCAATGTTAAAATCAAAACAACCTTGCATTTACATGAGATATTACAACAAATACGATTGAACAATTTTTTAAAAAATAATCATAATAATTTCTTATTTAGTTAATCAATTTCTTAATAAATAGCACAAAAATCAAGATATAGATATTTTAAATTTTAATATTTTAAATTTAAATATGTTTATTTTTATTTAGTATCTTCTAAATAAATATAATTTTTTAATTAGAGTATTTAAACAATATAGTATTTAATATTTTAAAATAAATTCATTAAGGATACAACAATAATCACAAAATTAATATAATTAAATAAAAAATTTGAAAATCATATTTTGAACAGTTATTACTTTCCAAAAAAAATTAAACTCAATTTCTCTTTTTTATTAATTATGGGCGGAATAAACTTAATTTTTATACCATCAAACTTTAAATCATCCGAATTTTCAAATATTCTAACTTTTACAATAGGTCAGTATGGCTCAGAGCAGATAAAGACGGATCATGACGGATCTCATATCGAATTTCTAATCATTGATAATAATTGATATCTTGGAGTAAATAAAATAATTATAGATTTTTTGAATAATGTGAAAATATATACATAACACCACTTAACTTTTATAACAAAATTATATTATAATCTAACTTATTAAATAAATTTATCAACAAATATAACACCGCACATAATTATATATTAGTAATTTTAATTAATACAACACAAGCCATATATAATAATAATAATAAATAAGATACTAAAAACCTGACATAAATCTAATTTAAAAACTAATAATAATTTATGATAATATAAACTAATAAAGTATGAAATATAATTTTTTCCGCGCTATACAGCGCGGGTTACTATATAGTCTCTATATAATTATTTGAGCAATGTTAAAAACAAAATAATCTTGTATTTATGTGAAATATTACAACAAATGCCATTGGATAATATTTTTAATTTTTTCAAATCTTACTAATAATTATAATAATTTCTTATTTAGTTAATTAATTCCCTAATAAATAGCATAAAAACTCAGTATATAGATATTCTAAATTTTAATTCTTAATATTTTAAATTTAAATCTGTTTATTTGTATTTAGTATCTCCTAAATAAATATAAATTTTTTAATTAGAGTATTTAAACAATATATTATTTAATGTTTTAAAATAAAATCATTAAGGACACAACAATAAAATTAATTATAGTATTGTGATTATTGTTGTATCTTTAATGACTTTATTTTAAAAAATTAAATATTAGATTGTAAATAATATTTTAACAATTATTGCTTTCCACAAAAAAATTTATTTTATCTTTCTTATTAATTATGGACGAAAAATAAAATTAATTTTTTTACCATCCAACTTTAAATCATCTAGATCTTCTAATATTTTAATTTTTACAATAGATCAGGACGGGCTAGAGCAGATAATTAAAGACGGGTTAAGACGGATCATGACATATCTGAGATCGAATTTCTAATAATTGATAAAACCTCTATAAATTAATAATATTCAGACCAGTGTATTTTTATGATATTTTATTAATTTATTGAGGTTATTAATTTATAGAGGTGATATTTAGGTCAAAATAGCAATTTGAGACCAAAACAACTATTAATTTAGTGAGGTATTAATGAATCGAGTATTAATTTATAGAGGTTTAACTGTATTGGAGTAAAACAAACAGTTAACTTTTACAATAAAATTATATTATAATCTAACTTATTAAATAAAATTGTAAGCAAATATAACACCACACATAATTATATTTTAATTTTAATTAACACAACACAAACCATATATTATAATAATAAATAATATAAATAATATACTAAAACATAAAATAAATCTAATTTAAAACACTAATACAATAATGTATGACAATATAAACTAACAAATTATGAAGTGGATATTTTCTCGCGCTGCACAGCGCGAGTTACTATATAGTTTTATTTTATTTTTGAATTTGATTTAAAAATTCATTGACCATAATAAAATCAGAACGATTTGGTGATCCGAGAGTTATTTTAAGGGAGTATGGAAAAAATCATATCTAAAGACTTTTAATATAATTTTTGCTTTTATTTTAGTAATAGTTTTATTTGCCCAAAAAAAGTAGTAATATTTACTTATTTAGTTTTAAAAGTTTTTATTTTCTTAAATTGCAAATATAACATTTTTCACATAACTTTTAAGATTGTTGTGATCTACTGTTGGAGGATATTTGAGATTGCTCTATACAAAACATTGTTCGGACCATTCAAAGCACCGAAGTCCCTTTTAATTGTTATTTTTATACTTAAGAATGAGATAAAGTTATAGTAGTTACTTTTAATTAACCATTTTCTACTTAAAAAATGGAAAAGAGTGTGAGTAGTTCGCGAATGAGATTATACGGCGTTTGTTACAATAAGCTTTCATAATTTTATTCGGCGCTTGAATGGACAATCGGCAAAATTATTAAAATTATCCCCGCCTACTCCCGTATAATTTCTGATTTTTTTATTATTATTGACTAGCATTTTACAATAAAAAAAAACTTTTGTTTTGATAGGAGTTCAATCTACAAATATAATATTTTCATTGTTTATTTTGTCACTTTTCGATCTTATGATTGTTGATATAGGGACATGTTACTATTTCTTTCTTCTCCTTTCCTCTAATTATCCTCGTTTTGATAGCAGATTACTGTAGTGTGACGTCATGCAAACACCACATATTATTTTTCTTCAAATGATAGGAGCAATAGAGAATAATTACAAATCTGCCTTGACAAAATCTATTGGGTTAAAAACTTACACTCATTAGTCATATCGAAGATATTACACAAATGAGAGAATCCTAAGCAAATAATTAATTTTCCTTTCTATAAAACTTTTATTTTCCCCACGAATTAAATACTAGTAAAATTTTGAAACCTCTACTGACAACCAACCAGTACCAATTTTAACTTTGAAATCCCGGTGTCAATCAAATTCCCACCAATAGCAGTGAAACAAACTTATCTGAAGTATTTTCGTTTCACCCCTCATATTTCCAAATATTACAATTTAACCCCGACCCCATTCTAAATTAAGAAACAAAAAAAAAACTTTTTAATGTTTTTCGAGAAAGTTGAATCGTTACCGCCAAAGGCAAAAAAAAAACAAATTAAGTGTAGAGACGAGAGAAAGCCCTATAAGTTTATTTTCTTCAATCGTCTTCCTTCATCAGTAGATTCTCTCTGCTAGGGTTTCCAATTTCTCACTTCAGCCATGGATATGACTACTTGCGTTGCTAGAAGAACTCGTTCGAGGACTGAATCTTACATGAATTCGATTCTAAATCGATCAAAGGGGATTCATGTCGAAGATCAACCTGGGGGATCGTTAAATTCGAAGACGGAGAAGAAGAAGGGACGAAACATGCGTGAAGCTTGTTCATCATCTCTGGCGAAATCGAAACGGAGGCGAAGAAAAGCGAGTGAGGATGATGACGATGTTGAGTTTGTGGGAACGATTTTACCAGAAGGTAAGCGAGATGATGAACATGTAGTGAATGATAATGTTAGTTCTAGTCCTGTGATTTTAGAATCGGAATCGGTTGATTGTGGTGATAGGGTTAGTGATTTTGCTGTGGATGATACTAATTTTAGAGGTGAAGAGGAGAATTCTACTTTGAATCCTTTAGATAATGATGTTGTTTTACTTGGAACTGTCCCGAGAGAGAACGTACATGTAGAGGATGAAAATGTCGGTTCTACTGCGTTGGTTTCTCCTGGGATTTGTGATTTTCTTCTGGATGATGCTAATTTGAGGGGTGATGAGAAGATTTCTGAGTTTGATGATGTTGTAAGTCTAAGTAGTGATTCTGATACAAACGTAGAAGTTAGTGGTGAAGATAGAGGTTCTGGTGACAGTGATAGTGATGAAGATGTTGATTCTGACTCATCTGATTATATGGGGGAAAGTTCAGATTCTTCTGATGTGGAAAGCTATGATAGTGATTTTGTTCCTTCTGAGGACGAAGAAGGTGGTGCCAGAGATGTTGCTAAAGGCAGGAAGAGTCCAAATGACAAAGTATATACTCATAAGAATTCGAGGACTTTTCGTGGAGAGAGGAATTTGGATGTACCAGCTTTTCATGAGCAGCTAGCAAAATCTATTTGGGAGGGAACGAAATTCAAGGAAGACTTCTGCTCTGGGGAGGAAATACCAGATGTTGATTACAGAGAAGATGTTACAATTAGGGAGAGCTCAACTGAAAAGGTAAATGAACAAGGGAATCGGAAACCAAGGGAACCAAGGAGTTTCCATAGGGTGAAGGAGAAGAACCACTTGAAGGGTGAGAGTTTTGATGGTGATCTACACGAGAAAACATACTGCACGACAAAAGATTCACCTCCTTTAAATTTGAGATTCGGCTGCGAGGAGCCTAAGACAATTGAGAGAACAGAAGAGGAGAAAGTAATAGACAGCTTGTGGGAAGATATGGCCCTTGCTCTATCTTCTGAAGAAGTAAACTCATCTACTCCTGCTAAAGTAAGACTACTAACTCTTCTATTTTTTCTGGATATGCCTGACGATCTTGTTGCATGCTTTTTGCTATAGATTTTTCTTAGCATTGTTAAGGTATGAAATTAAATCACATGCTCTTTGATGTATCAGAATGGAGATAGATCATGTAGCAAAGGGAAGCATGACTTTGTTCTGGATGAGGAAATTGGTCTGAAATGCCTCTACTGTTCTCATGTAGCCGTCGAGATCAGAGACGTCTCACCAGCCATGGTAATATCCATTGCGCTAGGAAATCCTAGATTGAGTTGTATTATTTGTAGATTTCTTAACATGTTCACTTTTCGGCATTGTGCAGGACAAGTATCGTGCTAATGTTAATGACAATAGGAAATGTGGTGATAAAAAGGGTGACCCGTTACTTGACAGGCTTGATTTTGAAGCTTCAGATCACAGCGGTAATGTCCCCTCTTTGGATGATACAGAAGGAACTGTCTGGCAATACATCCCTGGCATCAAAGATACTTTGTTCCCACATCAACAAGAAGGCTTTGAATTTATTTGGAAGAACATAGCTGGGACAACAAAAGTTGACGAATTGAGCAGCTTAGGGGTAAAGGAAAGTGGCGGATGCATTATTTCGCATGCGCCTGGAACTGGTAAGACACGCTTGACCATCATTTTTCTTTAGTCATACTTAGAACGGTTTCCAAATAGTCGTCCTGTGGTCATAGCTCCTGCAAGTGTGCTGCTTACGTGGGAAGCAGAATTCAGAAAATGGAACGCAAATATTCCATTTCATAACATGAATAGTTCGGAGTTCTCAGGGTATGAGAACGACGAAGCTGTCTCACATTTTAAGAGAAATGGGCTACGTAAGAGGAACAAGCATTCCATGCGTTTGGTTAAGCTATATTTGTGGAGGAACAATAAAAGCATTCTTGGAGTTAGCTACTCTCTGTATGAGAGGCTCGCAAAAAATAAGTATGTGGGAGAAAAGCAAGAGTTTAGAAGGATGTTGCTAGAATTGCCTGGGTTGCTGGTCCTTGACGAGGGCCACACCCCAAGGAACCATAATAGTTGCATTTGGAAAGTGCTTACTGAAGTTAGAACAGAAAAGCGTCTCATTCTTTCAGGGACAGTATTCCAGAATAATTTCAAGGAACTTTCTAATGTCTTATGCCTGGCAAGACCAGCTTATACAGAGAGAATATCTTCGTGGCTACAAGAACTTAGCAAGCAGAGCCAAGAAAATGAAAAGGGGAGTTTTAATGAAGAAACTGGAATTGTGGAGCTTAAGAATATGATTGCTCCTTTTGTGCATGTCCACAAAGGAAACAGAGAAGAAACCCTTCCAGGTCGAAGAGATTGTGTTGTGTTGTTGAACCCGTCTTTTCAACAGAAGAAAATCCTGGCCAGAATTGACAATAGTCAAAACACACTTGGACTTCAGAACAAGCTTTCAGCTGTTTCAGTACACCCATCTCTGTATTTGTGCTTCAATTCAACAAAGAAGGAAGAGCTTGTCATTGGGCCATCAATGGTGGAAACTCTGAAGAGGCTTAAACTCGACCCCAAGGAAGGTGTGAAAATGAGGTTCTTAATCGACTTCATCCGCTTCAGTGAAACGTTGAAAGAGAAAGTGTTGGTGTTTAGCCAATCTCTTGACACTCTAGAGCTGATCAGGGACCAACTCTGTGCAGTATTTGGGTGGATTGAAAAAGAACAAATTCTCTATATTAATGGTCAAATTGACCAGAAAGACAGGCAGCAGCGGATGGACAACTTCAACAATCCAGACAGTAAATCTAAAGTGCTACTGGCATCAACAAAAGCATGTTCCGAAGGTATCAGTCTTATCGGCGCTTCAAGAGTTGTACTTCTTGATGTTGTTTGGAACCCTTCTGTTGAAAAGCAAGCCATAAGCCGAGCTTACAGATTTGGTCAAAAGCGGGTTGTCTACATTTACCATCTCATGGTTACAGACGCATCTGAGTGGGAAAAGTACTGTAAGCAAACCAAGAAAGATCGCATATCCGAACAGGTCTTCACTAATGAGAAGGATAAGCTGATTAACAAAGAAGTTGTTTCTGAAGATAAAATCCTCGACGAGATGGTTCGACATGAGAAGCTGAAAGACATGTTTGTTAAGATTTTACCCAACCCAAAGGAATCTGACATGTTTACCAACAACATCTCTGATTGAAATATCCTTTTCTCTCTCGGTTATTCCCACTCTGAGACTTTAGTCGTTCATGTTAATAATTCAGTTCCAGCTTAGGAACAGACAACTCTAGTAATATGTAATTTTCTGATTCGAATTTCTTCTCATCAATGAAAATGTGTGTTTACTATGCTAATCGAATGGAACAGTCTTTAGTTTGGAAGGTTCTTTTGCAGGAAGTAAAATCTGAAAGATTTACAGTGACAAGTAACTACAAGAAAAAGACCAATATAGCTAAAACTGCAACCGCAACTCTGGTCAACAACACTCTTGAAGATCCAGGCTGCAACCTTGGTGCATCTCCTGTATCAATCATCACAGGAAACTCACAAAGTACATCAGATGGATCTTCATCAGTAATCAAACCCAACCCTAAGAAATCACAGTCCCATGGTTTCTGATCATGCATCTGATAATACATATTAAACGCATACGAAGCATTGCCTACAGAAGTAAGATGGTTACAGGAGGAACCATACCCGAGCGCTGTGCAATCAGATAAGCTACAAGCATAGTCGATATTATCAGGCAAGTCTTCGAGGTTATATGCATCAGGGTCAAGAACACACCATGTTTTGGGTAGATACTTCACATCTTCCACAGGAACCAAAGGCTTATCATTACCTTTACCAGACAAGTCAAGCTCGTATTTTGATCTTCCATCAAACGCAAAGATTCCCCAATGCCTCTCAAAAGTCCCCGGTGCAATACTCTTAGCGTCTTCATCAACAAGACTGAAAAGGTAAACATCCATGATCACTCCTTTTCTCGCAGGTGGTCCATTTCCAGACATAGCATGCTTTACCATTCCTTGATTAAATCTCTCTGCACTTTTAACATTAGCGTTCTTATCTCCATCCGTAGGCCATCCGACTTCTCCCACGATGATCTTCATCTCCAAGAAGCTATACCTCTCTAAAGCACAAATCAAAGTGTCGAGATTTGCATCAAACACATTGGTGTAAACCAAACTCCCATCTCTCAAAGGCTTGTTAGTCCCATCCAAGAAGGCGAAATCTATAGGGAAGTAAGCATTTCCATAAAGACTAAGAAATGGGTAGATGTTATCAGTAAAAGGTGAATCATGTGTATACAAGAAATTGATTATCTCAATCGTTGCATCTCTAAGCTCAGGTCTAAAGTCTCCAGCTGATGGAACAGAGTTTGATTCAGGTGAAAAATAGATATCTGCGTTGAAAGGAACCGTGACTTTCACATTCTTCAAATCAGCTTCTTCTAACGCTCGTTGGATGTTGATAAGAGCTGGTAAAGTAACCTCAACGTAAGTTCCATTATACGTTTGAAGAAAAGGCTCGTTTCCAACAGCTAAGTACTTGATGTTAACTCCACCGTTGTAAGTATAAGCAGTGACGTTTTCTTCAACCCATGAAGCTGCTACAGCTTTATCTTGAGCCAATTCTTTAAGAAACCGGTTTGGTATTCCGATCATGACTTCGATGTTCGAACCAATTAGAGCATCTAAGATGTTTTGATCAGCTTCGAATAGTTTCACCTTAGTGAAACCATTGTCGTTTAGCATCTTCACTACGTTTTCAGGTGGAAGCTGGTGACTCGCCATTGTTCCCCAGTTTACTCCTACACTTGTAGTGTTGCTGCTAGAGGCAATTGAAACTTGTGAAACAAGAAAGAAACAGAGAATAATAATCTGATGAGAATAGTTACTGTTTATTGTTAATTTCCTTGATTTCTCTTCTGCCATTTTTTTCTTTCTTTCTCTTTGATGAATCTTTTTTCTTTTCTTTTATGGAGTCTTGTTAATGATAAGAAAGAAGATGAAATTGTGATTCGATATTTGTGATTTCGTTGTACTTAGTTCGGTTAAAGAAGCAGACACAACATGCGAAATAAGCAATACTGGTCTTGTTGTGGAAACACTTTTTGCATGCGTATCTGATAATACACGTGGCGTTGACTCGCCAGATATTTCTATTTTCTTTTTTGTATTTTGTTGTAAAAACCATATGTTAATTTATTATATTATAAATCCATATAATAAAATTAAAGTATCAATTCTAGCACACGAAGAAAATAGGAAGAAGTGGTAAATAATAAATTACATGGTAGGAAAAAAAGGGTTGCTAACAATAATAACGACAGAAAATCTTCAAAAAAAAAAAAAAACAATAAGGAAAAACCAAAATCAGAAATTAACGATTTTTCCAAGAAAGATCGCATTCTCGTTGTCATCATCAATTACGAGTGACAGCCACATCCACAGTGATAACCACGGAGGCTACATTCTCACTACAGCCGTAACCGACCTTTCGGCGTCCTTCGGCTTCGGAGAGTAATCCCAAGTGATCCACACAAGAAAATACTAGTAGCCTTTAACAAAAACCTCAAACGTTATCCTAACCTGATTAGAACTTGTAAATCATTCCTTTTCTTCTTCTGTTTTAAACACGTAAACTTTCCTACTCCAACTCTACTTAGACAAAACTTTCCGTTACCTAACTACTTATAGTGAACAAAATATTATATTACAAACGGAATCACACAACGCAACTGTCTTAAAAGATTTTTCCAAAATATGTTACCATCATGTAGAACTGCATAACTAGAATGAAAAGAGAGGATAATGCAAGCAGTGTTAATACCGCAGTTAAAAAAAAACAGAGAAAATCTTGATAAGTTTTACCTTAATAGTTTCAACTTGAAAGTCATTTAGAAGCTAAAAAGCTTATAAAACTAATTAAAATGCATGCGAACTAAACTTGAAATCATCATGATCTATATATATGTTTTTAAAAGGGATTAATATGCACATATTTTTAACTCGGGGTTTAAACCTATGCTTCAATACAACACAATTAAAATACATCACATCTACTACACTATTAAAAAAGGGTCACTTTAAGAGGGTATTGCCAAACACTCAAAATAAGTAATTTTTTAAAAAATTAAGACTAAATATATTGCCAAACACTTACACTAATGAGATATTTTCAGCTATGCATCCAAACACTATTAAATAATAAATAATTTTCCACAATCTTTACAACCAAACATAATAATTTCCTTGTCTAATATTGCAATTTTATTAGTATGAATTATGATTCTCCTATCACCTTTGTTTGATCTTATTTTTAAATTATTTTGAATTATTATACAATTCATACAACTAATAAAAGTTTAGATTTTTTTCTACATGTGTTGTGATTCGAATTTTTATAAACGGACATGTATTAGGAAAAAGTATGGTAGAGGTGTCGAATTGTTCAATATCTCACATCGGTAGATATGTCAATCAGATTGGTGACACACAAGCTAGGAACAAGTAAATCTCCCATGAACATGTATGAACATAAAATTTTATGACCATTAAAAAGCAGATATCATGAACAAAATCCATAATGGATCACGGTTTCAGTGGAGTTTGTCCGTGGATTGGTGGGTCGACTGGCAGACTATCAAATTTTTAAAATTTTTTAATTATTTAAAATTATAAAAATCAATTATGCGGGCCGGCTCGCTAACCCATTGGACATAAGAACTACTTAGAAAAAAATTAAAATGGATATATACGTCAACTAACCAACAACACCAATACTTTATAATTTATAATTTTCTATTATTCGTCAATACACCCAGACTCACAATCTCTGGATTTTTCCCCCCAATATATGACATTGCTTTGTATTTCCCCCTAAACTAATTTTCGCTGCACAATTGCCCCTAAGAATCTAATTAATCGAAATTGTGATCAATTTTAAAAAATTGCGTTTAAAAATCGATTTTAAACCCAATTAAACCAATTTCTTCAAATTAAATCAAATTCCAATTAAACAAAAATTGCTCTCTGTTCTCTCTGTCTCTCACCGAAAAACAAAAAAAAGTCTTCTCTTTTTTAATCCATCGGAGAAAACTTATGTCTCCGACGAATGTTCAATTATCCGATTACCATCTCAACCAATCAGTAAACGCTACAAATCTCTGGTCAACTGACAATGAAGATGCATCGGTGATGGAAACTTTCATCAGCTCCGATCATTCTTCACTTTTCCCTCCACTTCCTTCTCCTCCTCCTCCTCCTCCTCCGGCGAAATCTCAGGTCAACGAAGATACTCTTCAACAACGACTCCAAGCTTTAATCGAAGGAGCAAACGAAAGCTGGACTTACGCTGTGTTCTGGCAATTATCTTACGATTTCACCGGAGAAGACATCGTCGTCGGAGAAGGAGGAAGAGGAAGTAACAACAACAACACGGCGTTGTTAGCTTGGGGAGATGGTTATTACAAAGGAGAAGAAGAGAAACCAAAGAAGAAGAATTCAAATCCAGCTGAGCAAGAACATCGAAAGAGAGTGATTCGAGAACTAAACGCTTTGATCTCCGGCGTTGGAAGTGGTGGAGGAGGAGGAACAGTTAATAATGGTGGCTCTGATGAAGCTGGAGATGAAGAAGTTACAGATACTGAATGGTTCTTCTTAGTTTCGATGACACAAAGCTTCGTTAACGGTATTGGTTTACCTGGTCAATCTTTCTCGAATTCGAACATGATTTGGCTCTCTGGTTCAAATGCTTTAGCTGGATCGAATTGTGAGAGAGCTCGTCAAGGTCAGATTTATGGGTTAGAGACAATGGTCTGGATAGCTTCTGAAAACGGCGTCGTTGAGCTTGGTTCGTCGGAAGTTATACATCAAAGTTCAGATCTTGTTGATAAAGTTAACACCTTTTTCAGTTTTAACAACGGTGGTGGTGAATCGGGTTCTTGGGCGTTTAATTTGAATCTGGATCAAGGAGAGAATGATCCGGGTTTGTGGATTAGTGAACCTAATGTTACTGGGATTGAATCGGGTCTTGTAACTCCGGCGTTGAATACTGGTAATAACTCAACTTCTAATTCTGATTCTCAAACAATTTCGAAGCTTTGTAATGGAAGCTCTGTGGAAAACCCTAAACCCCTAATTCTGAAATCTGGTGATTTGGTGAGTTTCAAGAATGGGATTGAGAATGGTTTATCTGGTTTAATTGGAATTTGGTTTAATTTGAGTTGGGTTTAATTTGAATCGGGTTTAATTGGAATTTGGTTTAATTTGAATTGAGTTTAATTGGAATTTGGTTTAATTGGAATTTGATTTAATTAAAAATTGGTTTAATTGGGTTTAAAATCGATTTTTAAAGCAATTTTTCAAAATTGATCGCAATTTCGATTAATTAGATTCTCTGAATCGAAAGAGAAAATTAGTTTAGGAAATACAAAGAATGTCATATATTGTGGGGAAAAATCCAGCGATTGAGAGTCTGGATGATTTAAAAGCATAATAGAAGTGCAATACCATAATTTAATGAAGTAAAAATTACATATATTATATATATATATATATATCTACTACACAAAAAGAAAAATAAATATAAAATCTAAACGAACAAAATCTAAAATTTTATAAATTATATGGAAAACTAAACACAAAATAATAAACTGTAAAATATAAAGATTTGTTACAATGATTAAAAAATAGATATATACCTCAACTAACCAACAACACTAATACTTTATAATTTAATAAAGTAAAAATTACATGTATATATATATAAATAAAAGAAAATAATTATAAAATCTAAAAGAACAAAATCTAAAAAAAAAAATTATCTGGATAACTGAACATAAAACAATAAAATGTAAAATATAAAGTTTCTTATAATGATTATAAAACTATTGATCCATGATATACTGCGGGTTTGACTCTAGTTTATATTGTTTTATTAACACTGAACAAAAGTGAGCTAGAGAAATGACACACACCACTCAACTTGAGACTGAAACATGTCTACAAAGCCCGATTCTTAATGGGCCAAATATTTTAAAGTTAGCCCATTTCAATAGCCCAAATGATTTTCTAAGAATAATAACATGTTTTTAATTTCTGAAGAAAAATAAAACTGTGTTTATCAGAGAGACTGATAGAAGAAGTGTGTGTGAATGCATATCGTCGTCGTCTATGTTCGTCTTGTGGCGGGAAGGAATTAGAAAGAACAGAGAGCCCTAGAAAAAAGGTGAAAGCTTTTCTTTCTTCTTCTTCGGAGTGTAAGAGAAGATGCATTGGATTGCCACCAGAAACGCCGTCGTTTCATTACCCAAATGGCGTTCCTTCGCCTTCCTCTTCCGCTCCCCATTTCGCACTTACACTTCCTTCAAACCTTCTTCGCCACTTTTACTGTAAACTTCTTTCTCCTCTGTTCATGCTTTCTCAATTCCCTGAATTGCGTCTGTGTATCTCTCCTAAGCTTACGCGTGTGTGTGACTTTGTTCGTCGAATATATATAACAAGTTTTGATTTTGTCTGTATTTTCAAATTATTGGACTCTAATTAGAATCAAGGGCTTTGATTATCTGATTGATGATGAGTTATGTCCAGATGATAAAATTAGTTCTAATTCCTATTTTTTGCCTTTTTTTAATTTTAATTTCACTTGTTTTAATTGGTTTACGAGCTCAATTTCATTGTTATTGCTTCTTCAGAGGAATATGTTTGGAATTTTTTCTAATTTTGTTAAGGTTCTTGAAAGGAATATTGTTATGAATATGATTTTTTGTCTTGACAGTAATAGAAGGTACTCTGAGGGGATATACTGTCTCAGAGATAGAAAAGCTCTTAAAGGAATCACAACGTCTTCTAAGAAAGTTAAGACGTCAAGTGATGTTCTTAGTGACAAAGATCTCTCTCATTTGGTCTGGTGGAAGGAGGTTAGCTTGTTTCTGTGTTTTGTTATTGGTATAATTATTGATGATAGAACACTTTATACTGTGATGCACCCAATCACTATATACTGATTTTCTTCTTCTATATCTTCTTTGAACACTTTCTCAGAGATTGCAGACATGTAAGAAACCATCTACGCTTCAGCTTATTGAAAGACTTATGTTCACCAATTTATTGGGTTTGGACCCCAGCCTAAGAAATGGAAGGTCAGTCTTCTTCTGAAACTATTAAAAGATCTCATCTTACTTTCTCAATCTCAGCTTTTAATCCTTTTTGAGCTTGGTTATCAAATGACAAGTAACTAGTATGACTTAGGAGACTTACATTTTTTCCTTGATGGAGATTTATTTGAGAATCGGAAAGATGTTTGGAGTCTCATATTTTAAGTTGTAAGGTTCTAAGCAATCGAGTTGGAAACAGTCCATTAGTTTTCATTCCAGTAGTTCAGTTTGTTACAGTAACTTTGTAGCCTTCATTTATGCAATATTTTGGATTTTCTTCATTTCAGTCTAAAAGATGGAAACCTCAACTGGGAGATGTTGCAGTTTAAGTCAAGGTTTCCACGTGAAGTTTTGCTCTGCAGAGTATGCTGCTTTTTCTTTATGTTTTCTACATATTTAACTTTTAGCAGAATTGACAATTCTCTTAGAGGTTTTGCTGCATTTCTAATCACATGCGTTTTGCGATCTTTGTTACTTTAGACCAAAAATTAGTAGAAAGATGGCATTTTAAGTCTTATGATCGTACCTCATGAAGAAGTTTTGCTGCACTTTTTTTTTTCTCCAGGTAGGAGACTTTTATGAGGCTATTGGAATAGATGCTTGTATACTCGTTGAATATGCTGGTCTAAATCCTTTCGGTGGTCTTCGATCAGATAGTATTCCAAAGGCTGGCTGCCCAGTTGTGGTAAGCAATCCTTTTTTTAAATTTCAAGCTTACTCTCATTGAGGGAATTGATGTGATTTAAGCTGGTAGTATATTCTTTCGGTACACTAAACCAATTTGTCTCTGGCACTTTTTCTTGAAAGAAATTTTGTTTAACAAGAGGACAGTCACATCTTCTTAAGGGCAAATGAAGCCAAGTTGTTTTGCAAGATATGCATAAAGACATCACAATTTCTTAATCTTTTCTTTTAGGAAAGTATAATCTGTTTTGATTTTAGTCTCTGAAAGTTGTAGTCGTTGAGGCAGAACTTGGGAATATTACATAAACAACTGCTTTAGTTGCCATTGCTTACATTTAATCAAGTTTTGGTGCTTTTTGTTGGATAGCAAACATATGTTCTGCTGAAAAGACCTTTGTTGTCTACAATTAATTTTTCTTTTCCAACAAATTCATGTTCTCAATCCAGTTAAAATTTTTTCTTTTTCTTTGCAGAATCTTCGACAGACTTTAGATGACCTGACACGCAGCGGTTATTCGGTGGTGAGTTGAGAAAGAATTTTCCTTGCAGGTTTTCTCTGTCCTTCAAGCAAGTTGAATAAAACGATTCTATGACTAATTGCTGCATGCTTTTTCTTCAATGTAGTGTATTGTGGAGGAAATTCAGGGCCCAACTCCAGCACGTTCTCGTAAAGGTCGATTCATTTCAGGGTATATAATAAGTTAGAATCCCAAACTTTCTGCTTTCTCAAGCAGCAATAGTCTTTTCCTATTGTCTAGGAAAACACAATGAATTTTTTTTTTCCTTGACATCCATCTTCCTGACATGTATAGGCATGCACATCCGGGAAGTCCTTATGTATATGGTCTTGTTGGTGTTGACCACGATCTTGACTTTCCTGAGCCTATGCCTGTTGTTGGTAAGTATGTGACTTATGTCTTATGGTATGTTGTTGGTCACTAAAATATTATTATGTGCCTTGACTGAAACCTTTAGAAAATTTCAAGTCTTCATTTTTTTTTGTATATAAGTATTATATGACTTGCTGTGTTTTGTTATTACAGGGATCTCTCGTTCAGCAAAGGGGTATTGCATGATATCTATTTTTGAGACTATGAAAGCATATTCGCTAGATGATGGTCTAACAGAAGAAGCCTTGGTTACCAAAATCCGCACCCGTCGTTGTCATCATCTTTTCTTACATGCATCGTTGAGGCACAACGCATCAGGTTTTGTATATTCTACAATTCTACATTGAATTAGCGTCTCTAAACTGTTGAAGATAACACCAATAATAGGATGTGGGACAGTGTGCCATTTTATCCTCACATGAACATAAGTACTCTCAGGTGTAGGCTGTAGCATATGATCTAGCAATCAGTTTAGAGTGTCAGGAGACTTTTACAAGAAAATACTATTCATGATTTGTGTCAGTTTAATTAGCTTGATGGTCTTTTATGCTTGAATTCTTGAAAATTTTACTATGCAGGGACATGCCGCTGGGGAGAGTTTGGGGAAGGGGGTCTACTCTGGGGAGAATGCAGTGGCAGGAATTTTGAATGGTTTGAAGGAGAGAATCTTTCCGAGCTCTTATCAAGGGTCAGAACTACGGACTTTGGCTGCTGACTAAATATGCAATTGTGGCATTTCAGTTTTGTGAAAAGCAACTAATTTTCGATTTCCCCCCTCAGGTCAAAGATGTTTATGGTCTTGATGATGAAGTTTCCTTTCGAAGTGTCAACGTTCCTTCAATAAATCGGCCACGTCCATTGCATCTTGGAACGGCTACACAAATTGGTTGGCATAGTACTTCGTAGTGAATAGTGTTTCATTAGGAAGTCTAGTTTTGGAATGGTAAAGCATGCTAATATATTTAATGTGGTATTGCAGGTGCCTTACCTACTGAAGGAATACCTTGTTTGTTGAAGGTGTTACTTCCATCTACATGCAGTGGTCTGCCTTCTTTGTAAGCGATTTTTGTGAAACAGAAAAGAAAAAAATAGTTATTTTCTTCGAAGTTTCATCTTAGGGTAGAAAATCTGATCTCCATTTTTTTTTCCTTTTCTTGTTCCTCTTTCGGTACTTTATCCTTTCAGGTATGTCCGGGATCTTCTTCTAAACCCTCCAGCTTATGAGATTGCTCTGAAAATTCAAGGTAATTGGCCAATGTGGAGAATTTTCTTACCTTATTCCCGTATAGGTTTCTTTATCAATTAAGGCTTCTCATTCTGCCTGCCAAAACTATTATTATATGCAGAAACGTGCAAGCTTATGAGCACAGTAACATGTTCAATTCCAGAGTTTACATGTGTCTCTTCTGCTAAGGTTTAAGTCATTTGCTAAGAATTACCTTTCTCACTGTGTTCTTTTGTGACTATAGCATAATGCAAAAGTAATGACACTACTGAATGTATGTTTCATAATTAGTCCATGGTCAGCTTCTAACTTCTATATACATCTTTTTTGCAGCTTGTGAAGCTTCTAGAGCAACGAGAAGCCAACTACATTGAGTTCTGCCGAATAAAAAATGTGCTTGATGAAGTATTACATATGCATAGACATGCTGAGCTTGTGGAAATCCTGAAATTATTGATGGACCCTACCTGGGTCGCTACTGGTTTGAAGATTGACTTTGAAACTTTTGTAAGTTTTTGCATTTAAGCATAAGTCTGAATTTGAGTTTGCATGCTTTGTTTTCTTATCTATTTTCCTTGATGATGAGTAACTATCCCTTGACACAAGATCAGAGAATAAGCCTTTAATTTAAATGCAATAAAGTCTATCTTTCTAGTTTTAGTAATTTCTGGTTAATTCAGCTGATGAATAAGTATAAGTTCAAGTTTTCGTTTTCTTGCCAGGTCAATGAATGTCATTGGGCTTCAGATACAATTGGTGGATTGATATCTCTAGATGACAATGAGAGTCATCAGCATGTAAGTAAATGCGCTAATGTCCCGAATGAGTTCTTTTATGATATGGAGTCTTCATGGCGAGGTCGCGTTAAGGGAATTCATATAGAGGAAGAAATCACTCAAGTGGAAAAAGCAGCTGAGGCTTTATCTTTAGCGGTAAGTATTCAAGAATTAAAGCTTATTTCTTTTAATGATAATAGATGCTCCTGTATATAATATTGTTTTTGCTTAGACGCAATGGTGCTGGTGACCTTGTCTTATTCTTTAGAAACAAAACATTTGTGTAGGTAGCTGAGGATTTTCACCCTATTATATCAAGAATTAAGGCCACCACTTCTTCACTTGGTGGCCAGGCGGCAAATTGCATATGCAAGAGAACACGAGTCTGTTTGGTTCAAAGGGAAACGGTTTATTCCATCTATTTGGGCTGGTACTGCAGGAGAAGACCAAATTAAACAGCTGAAACCTGCTTTAGACTCGAAAGGAAAAAAGGTTGGAGAAGAATGGTTTACGACCCCAAAGGTGGAAGTTGCTTTAGTCAGGTTGTTTCCCCATTTTAATCAACGTTCCATAAGAAATTTTATTCAATAATGTTTGGTAGGTGGTACTGATATCATATTATGCTTTCGATGCAGATACCATGAAGCTAGCGAGAACGCACAAGCGCGGGTGTTGGAGCTGTTGAGGGAGTTATCTACTAAATTGCAAACAAAAATAAATGTTCTTGTCTTTGCATCTATGCTTCTTGTCATTGCAAAAGCATTATTTGCTCATGCTTGGTACGTTTTTGCTTAATCAATTCCCTTTAAGAAAGATTCATTTGTGTATAGTTTTGAAGTAAGTATTGTGCATAACTGCAGCGAAGGGAGAAGACGAAAGTGGGTTTTTCCAACTGTTGTTGGATTCAGTATAGATGAGGTAACCCTATATACATAAGACATCACGAATCAGATCTATCTCAATGCCTAGGTCTTTTGCTGGGTTGTATTATTCATATATCTTGTGTTTCTCACCTATTTTGATATATATTAATGTAGGGCGCAAAACCACTAGATGGCGCCAGTCGAATGAAGCTGACAGGCTTATCACCTTATTGGTTTGATGTAGCTTCTGGAACTGCAGTTCACAATACCGTTGACATGCAATCACTGTTTCTTCTAACTGGACCTAACGGTGGTGGTAAATCGAGTTTGCTCAGATCGATTTGCGCGGCTGCTCTACTTGGAATATGCGGTTTAATGGTTCCAGCTGAATCAGCTTGTATCCCTCACTTTGATTCCATCATGCTTCACATGAAATCTTATGACAGCCCTGTAGATGGGAAAAGTTCTTTCCAGGTACATATAGATAGATAAGCATTCAAATCTAAAATTCACCGAACTGAATTTGTTTCTTCAATTGTAATGTTTGATATTGTCTCGTCTGGTTCTGTGCCATCAGGTAGAAATGTCGGAAATACGATCTATTGTGACCCAGGCTACTTCGAGAAGCCTAGTGCTTATAGATGAGATATGCCGAGGGACGGAGACAGCAAAAGGCACATGTATCGCTGGTAGTGTGATAGAGTGTCTCGACACAAGTGGTTGTTTGGGTATTGTATCTACTCATCTCCATGGAATCTTCAGTTTACCACTTAAAGCCAAAAACATCACATATAAAGCAATGGGAGCCGAAAATATCAAAGGGCAAACAAAGCCAACTTGGAAATTGACAGATGGAGTCTGCAGAGAGAGTCTTGCATTTGAAACAGCTAAGAGAGAAGGCGTTCCCGAGACAGTTATCCGAAGAGCCGAAGCTCTTTACCTCTCGGTTTATGCAAAAGATGCGTCATCTGAAGTTGTCAAACCCAACAATATTGAAACTTCATCCAACAATGACCAGCAGATCCGAAAACCAGTCAGCTCTGAGAGAAGCTTGGAGAAAGACTTAACAAAAGCTATTGTTAAAATCTGTGGGAAAAATATGATTGAGCCTGTAGCATTGGAATGTCTTTCAATCGGTGTTCGAGAGCTTCCACCTCCATCTACAGTTGGCTCCTCATGCGTGTATGTGATGCAGAGACCCGATAAGAGATTGTACATTGGACAGGTACATACTTACCATATCACACTATTAGCAACCTTTGTCTAGAATAGACAGAACAAGTAAGGTTTTTTTATTCTGAGGATTTGTGTTTGTTCTGAAACTGCAGACGGATGATCTTGAAGGACGAATACGTACGCATCGAGCAAAGGAAGGACTACAAGGGTCAAGTTTTCTATACCTTATGGTGCAAGGTAAGAGCATGGCTTGTCAGCTAGAAACACTTCTGATTAACCAGCTCCATGAACAAGGCTACTCTCTGGCTAACCTAGCCGATGGAAAGCACCGCAATTTCGGGACGTCTCCAAGCTTGAATACATCAGATGTAGTCAGTATCTCTTAGGTAGCTGTGTTTGTAATTGATCTTTTGACTAGAACTAGATTTAGAATGCATGCTGTTTTTTGTTTTGAGATTTTATAAATGGCACGCAGTTCAGGCAAGCGGATGCAGCAATTACCAATTTTGGGGTTTTTTGGTGTAATTGCTCTTCAATTTGTCCTCTTAATTGTAATATTTTTAACAAAAACCAATCTTACACTTCTCCAAATTTCTCTATTTTTGTTTTCCAATAGGGAGTAACTCCATTTTAGAGGTGAGTTTATTATCTCCAACCAATTACTTAATTTATTATTCCAAAAAGAATATTTCAAATATATTCTCTTTTATTTAATTATTAATTTTTATTATAACCTCATATTTTCTAAAATTATAAAATTTAACCATTTATTTTAAATTGAGCATTAAGCAACAAATTGCAATATTACTTAAATTTAAAATTTATTACTATAAAACAAAGGTAAATTACATAACATTAATAATTAAATAAACATAGAAAAATATATTTATTTATTCATAATCTCTCAAGTATTTTTCCCACAAATGATAAATTTTCATTTGATAAAGAAATCTTAAAATAATCATGTTCTTGCTTAATTTGTCTGCTTTTAGCATTTATTTCGTCAACAATTTAAGATCACCTTCACGTACATCTATTCTCTTGTTCGGTTTAATAATCTTTTGTTATGTAAACCATAACATGATCAATTCGGCATTTCACCAGCTTAAAGTTTTAATAATCCCCAAACAATGCCAAGATGTCCAATTCACAAACGTATCCAATGTCTATGTGCTAAAGTCAATTTCTGTTATTTTTGAACATATGTGAGATATTTCAGACATGTGATTTCAATCCCAAGTTTTTTTCCTTCTTGTATTTTCATTTTCTATATAATATATTTTATTAAACAAAATTTAATTGTTAATTGGTAAAAACTACATAAGTTTCCTTGAAAAACATAAAACCATACAAATAATTTTGTTTAAGTATAAAACATAAGTATATTAAATTTAAGGGATTGATATATAAAAAAAAGAATTCCAAAATGAAGGCAATAAATAGAGATCTCGAAATATGGAGTAAAAATTGGAGATCACCATTTTAGAAATGGGAATGGAGGTGGCTGAAGATGATTTTACTCCAAAATAGAGTTTGGATATGAATTTGGAAGTAGGTTGGAGATGCCTTTAATGTACTAATCTTGCATTCCTTTGTTCTTTTTATCTAGTAAAATGTTTTTCTTATTTTGCTATTTCAAGTGAAACTCTTACTCTCATGACACTAAAGAACAAAAATTGAAATTATCTTACATAACGTAGTTATGTAATTTCTGATATTAATTTCACCTAAAATGACGTAGTTATGCTCTTAGATGCTATTTGTTTATGATCTTATGTGATCTATAGTTTATTCGCTGACTTAGATTGTTTCTCATTTTGCGTAGGAACTAGCCTTAGGGCGAGCTGAAAAACATCACCGGGTTGCTTCAGTTTGTCGGCGGTGGGGATTTTAAACAGTAAAAACTTTTCTTTTTTTTTCTGCAGAATCTTCGACAGATTTTGGATGACCTGACACGCAGCGGTTATTTGGTGGTGAGTTGAGAAAGAAATTTCCTTATCGTTTCTCCATGTCCTTCAAACAGGTTGAATAAAAACGATTCAATGACTATTGCCGCATGCTTTTTCCTTACTGTAGTGTATTGTGGAGGAAATTCAGGGCCCTACTCCAGCACGTTCTCGTAAAGGTCAATTCATTTCAGAGTATGTTATAAGTTAGAATCCAAAACTTTATGATTTCTCAAGCAGTAATAATCGTTTTTTTTATTGTCTAGGAAAACACACTGAATTTTTTACTATCTAGATGAAGATGTATATTTACTAAAACTAATCATACAAATAAAAATTCGTTGAAAATTTGAGATGGATCATCTAAATAAACAACCCAAAATAGAAACGAACAATATTTATATGGATTGGAATACTTAGATGAATCACTTGGATGGAAATGCTATATAGCAAACGAACGGGCCCTAAGTTGAACTCGCAAGTTGAACTTTTTATTTTATTTTATAATCTCCGATACAAAACTAATTCCACCTAAAACTACGTCGTTTTAGTTATTTCTCATTCTCCTCCAAATTAAAATTCCTTTATACAAAATCGATTTTGGATATTTTGGCTGTATTTATTTGATCAATCCGTCGCAGTTGAGAAAATGGATGAGGTTGTTGTTGAAGTGGAGAAGACGAAGAGAGAATGGGAAGACGCTTACGAGAAGACGATTGGACATATCATGGCGATACAAGAGTATGGGAAATCAAGGAGAGGAGACGGAGGAGGAGATGAGAAGATTTCGTTACAGAGGCTTAACGGATTGGCTCAGGATGGTCTTTCTCTTCTCAATTCTCTGCAATTCAATCTCGATCTTCTCTCTCCTCAGCTTCCTTCTGATGATCAGGTTCAATCCACTCAGTCATTGCTTGAAACCTGGAAGAATCAATATCAAAGGTATTTTCATTCATATCAAAAAGCTTCTTCTTTTTTGGAAATTTGGCTTTTTTCTGTTTGTGGTGTGGAATCTACAATGTTCTTGGTTGATTAATTCTGAAGTAGATTGCCATGGTTTGGTACAATGGTAGAGTAATGTGTTAAGACAAATGATGTGATCAAAGAGACATCTCGTTCCATGCTACATGAGCTTGAGTCTGATCTTAGAGGTAGAAGAAATCTGGTATAATAAGAGAGTCAATGAATGAGTTTATGATTCATTAAGTTGAGACAGCTCTTGGCTCAAACCAAACTGATGTGTAAAGAGCCCTAGTTGTAGCAGCATTTATTTTTGACTATACTATAATTCTGTAAAGCATTTATTTTTATAGGGTATGAAAAGTAGTATTGTTCACAGTTGTAGCAGAAGTAAAGTTTTGTCTTTTATTTACCAAATTGAATTTGGATTTGTTTTGTTTTGTGTTCAGTTTGAGGGTAAACCTGAGAAGTGCTAATTTGCAAGCTAAGGATAACATGAGGAAAGCAGCTCAAGAAGAGGTAAGTCTCATGGCTTAAGGACTTTCTCTAGTCTCTACTATGTTGACATTTTTGTTCAAAGAGTGCTTAAAATGATTGTAGAGAGAGCTTCTCCTCGGTGGTGGAACAGAGTCAACAGTTCTCAGACGAAAACGACAGTATGTAATACTTGGAAACTCTGTTATATCTATACTGCTAAATCCAGCCTTTCACTTGAGTTTTTTTGTTGAGATGGTGGTAAAAGCTGTGAAAGTGTTTTGCTTGTATTATTCTTTTGTTTATTGGTTAATGAATCACACACTAAAAAAAGAGTTCAGTGCTAGTTTCCGGTGGATCTAAAGGTTTAGGTTGTTTGTAGAGCAAATGCTGGCGTGACATCAGATGCTGAAAGCATAACTGAAAGTCTCAGGCGTTCACGACAGCTGATGGTTCAGGTCAGTAAAAACTAGTTATGAAAGGATTGTGCAATTCATTTCTTGTTCCCCTTTTCGGTTTATTAACCAAAAAAATCAATTCATAAACAAAAGATAAATTGTTTGATCAAACATTCTCTCGACTTTGGGGTTACAGGAGGTTGAAAGAAGTACAAACACTCTTGTGGCTTTTGGTATGTCATTCATAGTGTGCCAATATCACCTGATCGTTTAGTGAAAACGTTAAAACACTAAACTAATATATTATCCATGCTTACATTTCATAGATGAATCTACCGGAGTCCTTAAAAAGGCCGAGAGTGAATACAAAGGACATAAGTCTCTGTTGTCAAGGACCCGAAATCTACTTTCCACAATGCAGCGTCAAGATGTAATCGACAGGTATTTAAAAAGAATAGATCCCGTTTAACCAAACTAATCTTCAGGTGAATAATAATATAGCAATAGCTAACTCTTTTGTTTTCCTGTGGCACTTTCAACAGGTTAATCCTCGTAATTGGATTTTCTCTCTTTGTCTTTGCTGTGGCTTACGTTGTTTCTAAGCGCATCGGAATTCTGAAACTGCAACGGATGGCTACTGCTGCCATTAAAGCTCAATTAGCTGGAAGAGCAGCAAATGGTATAGGAGATGATGTCATACCTCTTGGACAACAGTTTGATGGCAATACAGCTCCAACTGTTAATATACCTCTACAACAGCGAATGCACGATGAACTCTGAAGCTCACTAGATGCTCAAGTTCTTGTAACATTGTTCATGAATATATATTCCGAGTTAAGTGTGTTTACTTAGGAATGCTCTCTATCGACATTTATACTATGTTCCTTTTCTGATTTCTCAAATTTTTTGAATCAAGAGTTACATAGTCACTTTTCAAATACTCTTAAGGTACGAGGGGGATTCAAACTGTAAAAAAATTGGCAGCAAAACATAAATCTAAGATTAACAATAATCGGACGCTAACATTTTCACTTTACTAATCTCATCTGTGTTTTTTTCCTTAAACCGGAAAGCTAAAGCTACTAAATAACTCTGTCAATGCTTAAAGCTTCAATCAGTCTTTTAAGCATTGAGCTTCTCCAGTAGGATCTTGTTCAGCAAACCTGGGTTTGCCTTGCCTTTCGACATTTTCATTACCTGAAACAAAACACATATGAGTTTGAACTAATTCACAAGGTAAAGTTTTCAAGAAAATGCAAATTCATATCTGCTTATACGGTTATACCTGGCCAGCAAAATAGCCTTGGAGCTTGGTTTTCCCACTGCGGTACTGCTCAAGCTGCTTTGGGTTCTCAGAGACCACCTTTATAACCATTTTCTCGATCTCCGCAGGATCTGTTATCTGCAGCGTGTGTCACACAGAAGTAAAATGAAGCTTCAAGTTCCTGTTTCTTGACCAAACATAAGAAACAGAAATAGCAATGGGAAAATTTAGTGAAATAGCATGGACTTGCCTGAACCAAGTCTTTTGCCTTTATCATTCCTTTAACAGTTCCACCTTTGGCCAATAGCTCAAACAATATCTGCAACATGGCATAAATTGCATTGATCCAAACGAAAGACGAGATCATTCTTAAATTAAATTGAACTGACCTCCTTTCCAATCTTTCCGCTAATTGTTCCATCTTTGATAGCAGCTATCAGCTCAGCCAACTCTTGGGGAGTGAGTTTAATATCATTGATAGAAAGTTTCTCATTTTTCAAGTAAGCAGCTATATCACTCATTATCCAATTTGCTGCCGACTTCACTTCAGCACCCTTACCAATGACTGCATCGAAATATTCTGCAACCTAAGCCATTCATTCCAACAAAAGTTTTACTCGTCTTATCTTTGTAGAAACGCAGATATTTCTCACCAAATTGATCAGAGAGTTTACTCACAGCATTCTCTTGTTATGATGATACTATGGTCTACTATGAAACTTGAACACTCTCAACAGAAGCAACAAACATTTGAGCACATAGGACTTACACTGACGTCGTTCGCCAGGAAAAGCACATCTTGCATTCCTAGACCCATCGCCTCGTATCTCCTACGCTTTGCTTCAGGAAGTTCCGGTAAAGAAGCATGGATTCCATCAACGTATTCTTGGGTGAGGATAACTTCAGGAAGATCTGGTTCTGGAAAGTACCGGTAATCAGCAAGCCCTTCTTTTTTCCTCATTGTTACTGATTTCTGAACATCTACTCAAAGTTAGTTGCTGTATTTGACAAATATAGATATTGTGCAACCTAATGAAATTTATTTAGCTTAGGACCTGAGCTCCTTCTTCCCAAAGTCGAGTCTCGGTTACAATCTGGTCAGCTTGGCCCTGATTATAAAGAAGTGCCTGTCTTGATATCTCATAGTCAATCGCCCTGCTAATGGCTGAAAACGCGTTCAGATTCTTTATCTCCACCTGTTGTAAACTGATTAAACTCAGAATCTACAAATGACAAGAAAGAAACAAAAAGAGAGAAAGGAACTCTTCTTGACCTTAGTGCCAAACTCAGCTTGCCCAATAGGACGAATTGAGATATTAACATCGCAGCAAAGAGACCCTTCTTGCATATTCCCATTACCAACTCCTAAATACCTCACAATCCGTTGCATCTCACAAGCATATTCAGCAGCTTCAATCCCACTTCTCATATCAGGTTCAGAAACAATCTCAAGCAATGGAACACCAGCTCTATTCAAATCAACCTACACCACAAAAATAACCAAACATAAGAAACACAAAAAACATCTTCCACATTCCACTTAAACCCTTCAAAACCTAAAACCCTAACCTGAGAGTAATCTCCAGTATCTGAATGAAGTAACTTGCCAGCATCTTCTTCCATATGAACCCTAGTAATACCAAATCTCCTATGTCCACCACCAAACTCAAGAGGAATATCTAAATCCACATAACCACCAGATGCAATTGGGATATCAAACTGAGAAATCTGATAACCTTTAGGAAGATCTGGATAAAAATACTGCTTCCTATCGAATTTAGACTTTAGAGACAAATCACAATTCAAAGCTAAACCCAATCTAACACCAAATTCAACAACTTTCGAATTCAAAACTGGCAAAGCACCAGGCAAACCCATACAAACAGGACAAATACTCGTGTTTGGATAAGACCCGTAATTGTTAGGACAACTACAAAACGCTTTTGTTAATGTAGAAAGCTGAACATGAGTCTCTATCCCAATTACAGCTTCGTAATCTTTCAGAATCTCATCAAGTTTGTTGCTTCTATGGTTTTTTGGAGCAACCCTTGATTGTGAAGGCTGTTTAGCTTCATGGGTCGTTGTTGTTTGGCTTCGGCAACATCTCACGGAGAAATTACCTGTTCTCCTTCTAAACAAGGCAGTTGCAAGAAGTGAGAATTGGTTTGGTTGAATTGTTCTAAGCAATGTGGTAGACATCTTTTTTAAGTATGTTTTTTATATAATCAGAAATGAAGTAATTGGAGTTTCATCAAGGAGAGAAACAGGGAATGGCTAAGAAAGGAGGTCGATAGAGGCTGGTTCATCTTGTTCGTTTAACTCGCAACCTTAAGATTCTTCTGTGATTTTATTATATTTACGTCCCTAAACTATTGAGTAATTCATAGATTAACGCTACTATTTTTAATTCTTACTTAAATAACCAAATTGTTAACAAAAGGCTTCGGTGGTGCGGATTTGATATTTTTGTCAACAATTGTTATATAATCTCTATTTTACGACTGATATTTTATTTAAGTATTTCAAAAATAAAAATACTAATTATAGACTTTTAAAAATGAAAGTGTTATTAAAGAATACAATATCTTACATGAAATAAGTAAAGAAAAACATTGAAATTTGCAAAGCTTTTTCTTACAAAACATCGATTTTAATATATTGGAAATTGAAATTGAAAGCTATGGCTACGTAAGAAATCAAACATATGTAATAGATATTTACCCATCCAAAACCAAATAAAATCTTAAAAATATAGATGTACATCACAATGATTTTTAAAATTGGGATAAGTCTCATTTATCAATTGGAAGCAAAAAAAAATATACTTGTAAGTATTTGAACTGTCAATAGTAATCGATAAAAAATTTACAAAAAAAAAACTTAACTGGATATAAACGTATGAAAAATATGTTTGTATGAACTATGAAAGCATAAACAAGATATGTTCAAAAAATATCTATACAAAAAGTAAAATTTATAAAATTATCCAACATCATATCATACATATATTCACTACTTTTCTCCCCTAAACACCTTTCTCAAGCTCATATTTCTCATGATCATTAATCTTAGCAACTTATATACTTTCGGAACATCATCTTATATCTCTTAATTAAGAACTTTCTGAACTACAATTTACATAGCAAAGCTTCATCAACCCATCAAAATCTAAAGAAATCTCATTCATGATGATCACATAGATATGGACTAAGCAAATCAACATCAATTGTTTGCATATTGATGTTTGGAGAACATTAATGAAGATGCATTCCAACATCTTTACCAAATCGACTCCAATGGAATCGTTTGATAGACCGATAAGTATTTGCAAAAAGAACTTCTTTAAAATTTAAAAGTAAAAACTTTGAAACATCATCTATAGACAATTTTTTTGGGAAAACTATTCATTTTTTCAATAAGATATGGTAGTTCTTTTCTTCCACGATATGCTCAGATCTCAGTTAAAGAGAATATGCAGTTTAATCTCATAGACTAAAGAAATTGGAAACTTTTGATATGTAAATAATTTGATGAAAGTATTGTAAAATATGTGGCAAGCTTTTTCTAAATCCTTATTCTTGTAGATTTTTTTTTTGGAATAAAAGCTATATTGTTATAAAATAAGTATAATCTATATTCTAACACTATCAACACTAGTTTCAAGGACCAACATCTTAGGATTGATAATAAATATATAAATTAGAGAGTTTTATCTCCTTCTATGGTGTTCAATTAAAGAAGAGTAAAAGAAATTTTCTTTTACGTTAAAGTCTATTTAAAATGTTCATTTAATTCATACTTGTTATAATTACTTACAATTAATATAAATAATTAGTAAAAATTAATTAAAATGATGAAAATTAAAAGTAGCAAATACAATTGAGAACAAAATGACAATAATCATCTATTTAATTTAATGCCTTAAAATTGAACGTATGATAATTTGTAGGGTCAATTCTTGAAATGAATCCTTTCACAATTTTATTATGAAAAGAACCTTAGGGGTGTGAAATTAAAACATATAAATACAATAAAATTGTGAAAGGATTCATTTTTAAAAGTTTCCCTAATTTATATTTGTTTTTATTTATTTTTCCGCATACTCTTATGTTTTCCTTATTGTTTGCTAACATTTGTGTAAATTTTTTTATCCTTTATTAATTACCCTAATGTCAATTTTATAGTTTAAATTCCCTTATCACCATATATCGCTATTAAAATCAATATATTAGTTCAAAAATTGATTGTTAAAGATATATATTAAATTTTAAGAGATCAAAGTGTTACTGAATTAAAAGTTTAACGAAAAATAAATATACAAAAGTGATAACTTACACAGTTATACTCATTACACGGTCTATCAACATTTGAGTTCTTTTCAAAAAAAAAAAAAAACTGTTTGCAAAAGAAGAATGGGAAGCAAAAGAGTTAACATGACATTATCCTAAATCCAAACTCAGTTAGAGAAGCTGATTACATGTTTTAAGCAAGAGAGGCTGACCAAAAGAGACAATGAGTTGGAAATAAGATCATCATAAGTCCAGAGCCGTGCCAAGAGTTTAAGAGACCTAAGGCGAAAAACAAAAATTTTTGTAATATTTTTGGTGATAAAATATATATTGTAATTAAAATTTAACATATTTTTATAATAAATTCAAAATAATAAACACTATTTTTTATGAAGATAAATTTTATACTATTTTCTTATAGTATAAAACACTTCTTAAGCTATAAAATATAATTTATAATCTATTTTAATTAACATTTTTTTAATCTATAAAAAAATACTAAAAATTTAAGATTATTTTTTTAAAAGATTAGAAATAATTCACACTGTATTTTGAAGTATATGAAATAAAAATTTAAATTCAAGAGATATATATTACACTAAAATATAATTTTCATCAATATACAAGAAAAAAAAAATTAAAATGGGGAGCCCTAAATTTTGTTTAAAATTTGGAGGTCTAAGACGAATGTCTTTTTTATTCCCACAACATAGGCACGCCTCTGATCATAACATCAACAAGAATCAGATTGAGAAAGAAGTGGAATAACTTGTGTTTTATCTCATCATTAACAAATTTCAGAATCTTTCTCAATTTCAGAATCTCCATCAAGAGGATTTTGATCAGAGAGACGGTCTTGAGATATTCCGGATCCATACAAAATAAATAAATTTGTTTTTAGTCAAACTAACATCTAGTTTTCATATTAAGAAAATTGTTTAGTCATTCTATTCTGCTTAGGGTTTGGGTTACATTGTATATGGTATTTATAATGTTTACAATCTGAGTATCCTAAAATCCTAAATGCCATTTTTCTTGTCAAGCTGTCATCTCTTGTTCCAATGCATCAAATCGATTGCTGATGAGGATCTCCATACTGTTACCTTGAGCTCCTCTGTTTTTTTTCCTTTTGCAGATATGACCGATGCTGAGAGCACGTCCATCAATAAAGTCTCTTAAGAAAGGTTATTAAACATAAAATATTATTATTTCTAATATAATTTAGTTATAGAATTAATTTTAAACTTGAAAAAACATTTGATCCATTTGTGAAAGGACAAGTGTCACTAGAATCTCAAGGCCATCCTCATCAGACAGTAAAGAGAGAGTCTTCCCGACGACGGTCGCCACGTGTTGGAAGGAGCAGAGAAGGCGCACAAGACACGAGCTCTGCTATGTCTTCCCGAAGACACCCACTTTCATTAAGTGTCGCCATGTGTCACCGTTTCATTCGCCAAAACAATTAAAAAATTAAAAAATTTAGTATTATTAAAAAAAAATTTCCGGGAAGACCCCAAAAGGGGATCAACCGATGAGGATGCTCTTAGAGACTTTCTCTGTTTCTCTCTCATGATTTTTAGTTTTTTAATCAGAAGCTATCTCATTTGAGATACCCCAATGGAGATGCTCCGAGTTGATGGTGTTTGTTTCGTGGATTGTTTATGATCTTGGGCTATCTTCTTTTCTATTTGTTTCATGGGTTGTGTCTCGTCGTGGCCCAACTTCTGTTTTCTTTTGTCTGTTATTAAGATGACATCCTTTTGGAGCAAATGTTGTACTGACCTTATGCAAAGAAAAGTGAGATGTATGACCTTTACGTAATCTACATAACCTTCATTTAACTCATATAAGTGATATACCTATTTTAACCTTGAAATAATTTAAAATAAAATTAAAATTAAAATAATTAAAAAAAAATATATCTCTCTTACCTCTCTTCCTGCAACGTGTTCGAGCTTGAGGAAGACGACGGCGACGAAGACAAAAGCGATGAAGACAACGGCGATGGCGACACGAATCTCCAACGACGACGGCTACACGAATCTCTGACGACGACGAGAACACGACGTTGATCTTCTTCCTCTTCTCCGAAACTCCTTCCACCATTGTCAAGTAGGTGAATCTCTTCAATATGTTGATTATGAGTTTTATTCTCTTCAATATAAGTGTTATATATGAGTAATAGTTTAAATTCGAGGTTTGATTTGAGCCATTTTGAGACATTGTCAAATCTGGTTTGGAATTCGTGGATTGGATCTGGGTAAAATCGCCATTACTGTTGGTAAAGTAAGTTCAAAAGTTAAACTGAAGTTAAACTATGTTACAGAGTTAAACTAAGTTAAACTATGTTACAGGGGTTAAACTAAGTTAAACTGTGTTGCAGAAGTTAAACTAAGTTAAACTATACAATTATACACTGACGTTTTTTTATTATTTATTTGCAGGGGACAATGACGCTCATTTATTTTGATTATGGTGGATATTTTTCACATAGGGGAGATGCTGTTAAATGGAATCCAAGAGAAGTTCAAATATATTCTTTATTTACATATGGTAGTGCGGAGGAATTCTACTAATTGTGTATTCAATTACCTTATGTCTATAAGTTATTGCACAAGAGATGTGAGATTGCAAAAACGTTACCAATATCTGAGTTAAACAGTTTTATGCTCGAATACACAGTGCTTGGAGAAGATAAAAAATGTTACATGGTTGATCTGAGAAGTAAAAGTTGTAGTTGTAGGCATTATGATATAGACAAATATCCATGTGAACATGCGATTGCTGCAACTATGTTCCACGAAAAAATGTCAGAGGTCGATCTACACGATTGCTGCTCACATTATTATTTTTCTGAGAATTGGTTGACGGCTTACTGTAAGACCATCTATCTAGTACTGAATACATCTACATGGGTAGTTCCTACTCATATTACTGGTACATGCGTTTTGCCTCCAGATTACCCAAAAAAAAAGGAAAGAACTCAACAGGCTAGGTTTCCGTCAGTTGGAGAACATCGAGGAAGAACGAGATCCCGTGGACTTGGAGGTTACTTTAATATGTCGAGTTAGTTTATTTATTTAAATTTGTTGAAATAATACTTGCGGTTGTTTTTTTGTTGCTGGATTTGTATTTGATATATATCAGGTATAACTTTTTAAATCAATTGAAACTATATCAAATTTAGTATTACAAGTTAAACTACTGTTAAACTAATGTTGTTAAACTGAAGGTAAACTACTGTTAAACTACCGTTAAACCGAAGTTAAATAGGTCATCTTTACCAACTTAATTCTTCAACATTCATAACGGTCAAACAAAAAATAGTTGCAGCATATGGTTAATCTTAGTTAATAGTTAGAATTGTAAAAAAATAAAATTTTAAAATATTATGCATGTTTAGTTTGAAATCTCGGTAAAAACCATATACAATGTATGTTACTTAGTTATTACTATCATCTGAATTATAAAATAAAATATATAGATCAATTTAATATATATTGATTCATAATACGATGTTAAATGTGTGTTAAAATGAATTTTCAGAAAGGTAAACTATATGAAATCATTTTAAATAGGGTTAAACTAGGTTTTTGGTTTTTAGCATGGAAGTTAAACTATGTGTAACTTTGTTAAACTAGATTTTTGGTTAAACTAGGTGGTTAAACTCTATGGAAAAAATGAATGACGGTGCCATTTTTTAAATTAAAAGTAATGACGGTGCAGATTTTTTCTTTTTAAAAAAGAATGACGGCGCCGTTTTTTTTAAATTAGTAATTTTTATTTTTTTATAAAATTCGTAAATCTTTAATTTAAGTTATACTAAAGTTAAACTGAGTTAAACTAAAGTTAAATTGAAGGTAAACTAAGTTAAACTGAGTTAAATTGAAGTTATATTAGAAGTTAAATTGAAAGTAAACATGCTTTTTAAAATATACATTTATGGTTACTTATCTATTATTAATAAAACTTTTTAATAATAAATAAAATTTAAAAATATATTAGAAGTTGAAATACGTTAAACTAAACTAACACTCTTTTGATAATTTTTTTGAACATATGGACGCAAAAGATACAAGTTTATGTTTCCTCATTGTGCATATGGACGCAAATTGTATAGAAAGTCTTCGAATGTTCTAGTTTATTCTTTAGTCAATAGATCACTAGACATTGTCTCACAAAGAGAGTCGATTCTTTTGTTTTTAAAAACACAACTGGGACAACAAGGGAAGGACGCACACAAAATCAGTTAAAGCGACTTGATAAAGTCTGAAAGATTTGGTTTTTGAGCTTAATTCAATAGTCGTAACGCTTCATCTCTTCATCCTCCTCATCCTCATCTATGGTATCATCATTGTCTTCTTCATCTTCAACATGAAAGTCCTCATCATCCTCCTCTAGCATCTTCCAACCGCTCCTTCACTGCCTTTCTCTTGTCAAGATCAGCCCTGAAGTAAAATACAAATCATAAGCATAGAATTTGCAGACACAAATCAAACAATCTTGTTACAATGATGTATCTTCTAATGACGCACTTATATGACTACAAGAGAAGTATGTTTAGATAATGAGAATGCAGACAATCTCCAGAATTTTCAACTCTAAATCTTAAGCTATATTGCTTATGAATCTGCTGCTTGAATATAAGCCAAAGGAGCTACTCTAGACTCTCGAGTCAACAATACTGATACTAAACAGAGAAGATCTCGATGAGATTAAATGATTAATTAGTACCTTGCCTAATGTGTTTGCAGACAAAGGAGAAATGACCATAACATCATCCCATCGTCTAAGCTCGATATGAAGCACGAGATCACCAATCGTTTTCCAGGTAGACCATTCATCTTCATCTGTATAGAGAGTCACTTCTTGAGGAAGAGAAGACTTATCCAAGAAATTGAGAGATGATTTTGAAGCAACGGCTTTCACTTCTGCCCATTCAAAGAAACAATGGCAGAGATTACTGAACTTAATAGAAGCCACATTTCCACTAGCAGTCAGTAATATACGAGGCCTCCTTGGTACTATATCCATTTCCATATTTATCTTCTCCTCTAAATTCAAAAGAAGCAGAATCAAATTGAGAAACTCAATTTGAATAACGAAACCCATAAAATTTGAGTTGAATTGAGATAACGCAGACATTTCACTTTCAAATTTCCACCTGAGATCCACCTGAGTATACATTTTCAAATTTCCTCTTCGTTTCAACTTAAAAAAAAAAACCAAAAACCGAAAATTCAAAATTTCTTCAATTCCCAAATCAAAGAGTCGAATTTTCAATTCAAGAGACTAATTTTACCTCCATAATGAGCAGTGTGGAATTCACAAACTTGAGGGTGATTGAGGAGAGGATCGAATTGGGTTTTGCAATTTTGGCAAGTTCTTAAGGTTTTGCTTCCGTCGGAAAAAGTTACACATTATAAACCATAACGTTGCGAGTTTAATTTTGGAATCTTCGAGATTTGGAGAGAGTGAGAGTGAATTAGGGTTCTGGGAATTAGGAAAGAAGAAGAAATTTGAAAATTCAGTAAAGCCATCATACAAATGGAGGAAAAAAGGAACCAAAGAAGGGATAAGAAGGGATCCGATGAGAAGGGATGGTTTTTTGTAATAAACAGAATTGTCAAAAGTTATATGAATTAGGGTTATGGGAATTGGAAAAGAAAAAGAAATTTGAAAACAGAAATGGAGAGAGTGAGAGTAATTAGGGTTCTAAGAATTGAGAAAAAAGAAGAAATTTGAAAATTCAGAAAAACCATCGTACAAATGGGGATCAAATGCTGGAGTAGCCTTATTGAATTTTCAACTTGCCGAAATGACCTTCATTTTTATTCAATTTTGTTTTGATTTTTTTTAATGTTAAAATTGATTAAAAGACCATTTAACTGATAAAAGTTTAGTTTATTACAAAAAAACCTACCATTCCTTCTCTCCCACCCACGGATCCACTCATCCTACTTCTATTTTGTTTTGTTTCCAATTTTATGTTCTTCTTCTTCACACAAACTCGATCTCAACAGACGAATTTGGATTTATAAATCCGATAAGAGCATTGGATTTGGCGGCGAATAAGCAACCATGACGAATTTTCCTTTCAGTGGCAGAGTCTCTCTTTCAACGAAAAAACCTAGTCGCCGTCTCATCTAACATCCGATCTCCCTTTTCACTGCCACCGGTTAAGGGACCTCCTTTGTCTCGCCTTCCTTCCTCGGCTTCCGATTGCAGAAGGTTGTTGTTAACGCTCGCTAGATCTGCCTTAGTCTTCCCTCTTGTTTCTAATCGCGGTGTCGTTCCTCTCCATCGGTTTCTCTCTTGGCTCGTCGTCTCTCGGCTTCTCTCTCTCTCTCGCTAGAGCACTGCAGATTTTTGTGAAGATTGTTGGGATTTTCCATGTCTTTGTGCTTTCGACGGCTCTGGTTTCTTTGCCGGTCAAATCAGGTTTGTTCCTGCTTTAGCTTTGCCGATTGGGTGAGTTTGAGGTTCGCTCCTTAGTTGTGTTGCTCGAGGACAGCTTCCGACTTCGTTGTCTTCCTCTGATTTGCTCTGATTGCTCTGATTTGGGTTGAGTTAGGTAGCCTTTCCTCGGTTTTGGTTAGCTTAGGGTAGTCGCTTATCTTGTGGTTGTTGGCTTTTCTGCGATGGTTTGTGTGTATCCCCGTTTGTGCTTTCGGATTTAGTCTAGCTTGGCCCGAGTTTCTTGTGTTCAGTTTAGCTTCGCTCTGTGAATTGCCTCAGTGTGGTCCCGTGAAGTTTCTTCTTCCTCTTCCACTGCGTTTCTTTCGGTGGCTCCTCTGCTGTAACTGTAGTCTCGTCTGCGATTTGGTTCTGTCTCGCTGTGGATGAGGAACCAATGGCTGTCAACAATCCTCAGAAGCTCCCTGTGTCATCAGACGGTCAAGGATTGAAGAGAGGAACTAGAGTAGGAGAAAGGGCAACAAGAGAAGTTGCAGCTTACATATTAGACCATCCAAAAAGCGGACTGAGATCTTTGTCTAAAGAAGACATGGGTTTTGTCGGTGTACCACTGACTGCTATGGTCAGAAGCTCACACAAAGTGTATAATTACCCAAAGGGATTCAACAGTTGTACTACAAAGGATGCTAAAGTTGGTTCTTTGCAAATGTTCATGAAAAACAATGAAAGCTGCCAAGACATTGGCCCTGGAGCTTTTCCTGTTGAAGAAGTGCATAAAATCTGTGTCTTTGACATAAGAATGGCAAACGCAGATCGACATGCTGGAAACATATTGACCATGAAAACTGAAGAAGGGAACACCGTTCTGATTCCCATCGACCATGGCTATTGTCTGCCCGAAAATGTAAGCTTTTCTCTTTACCATCTTTACCATTGACCTTTCAATATTTTTACAAGTGAAACTAAGTTACTGAAATGCGTTCATGCAGTTTGAAGATTGCACATTTGATTGGCTACATAATTTCAATATTTTTACAAGTGAAACTAAGTTACTAGACTACATAAACTCGCTAGACTCGGAACAAGACATTGCGCTTCTGCAATCCCATGGATGGGACGTTCCTGAAGCCGTCTCACGCACGCTACGCATCTCCACGATGCTGCTGAAGAAAGGTGTTGAGAAGAACCTAACACCGTATCAGATAGGAAGCATCATGTGTAGAGAAACGGTGAACAAAGACTCAGCCACTACCATCACTGATGGATCTTATGAACGCTAGGAAATGCTCTCGGAATCACTTGAGTTTCTAGCAATTGAAAACGTACAATATCCTGATCACATTCTTACAGTCTCAATCTCTCTTACAAATATATACATTTTTATATGTTTGAGAACAGTTTGTAACATTGATTATTTTTCTAATGTAACCATTCATTTCAATTTTACACAATATTTCAAGTTAATCTCTCTTAACTTCAGTTTAACTCAGCTTAACTTCAGTTTAACTCAGTTTAATTTCAGTTTACTTGAGTTTATCCAAGTGTAAATTAAAAAAATTTGAATTTAAATTAATGAAATCATTAAAAAAGGCGTATTGTCATTCTTTTTTATAAAAAATATTAGCCATTATTCCATAAAAAAATGGCCATTCCCTTTAATATTTTCATATAGTTTAACTGCCTAGTATAACTAGTTTTCTAGTTTAACAATTTTATGCATAGTTTAACTTTCATGCTGAAACCATAAAACCTAGTTTAACCTTATTAAAAATGAGTTTCTCTTGTTTACTGTACAAAATTAGTATTTTAACACACATTTAAAATCGTCTTATGATGCTATGTATATTAAATAGAAGTTATATTTTATTTTTACATTGATATGAGAGTAATAGCTAAGTAACATACATTGTATATGGTTTTTACCGAGATATGAAGGTGAACATGCATAATATATGATTTATTTTAAAAATTTATTTTTACCAAGCTTAACCATATTATTTTAATTTATTTATTATTAAAAGTTTTATTAATTTTATTTTTATATTATTTAAAAAAAACGGCGCTTTCATTCCAAAATAAAAAAGCGGCGCCGTCAATATTTTACATATAGTTTAACCGCCTAGTTTAACTAAAAATCTAGTTTAACAAAGTTACACATAGTTTAACTTTCATGCTGAAATCCATAAACCTAGTTTAACCCTATTTAAAATGATTTAAACTAGTTTACCTTTCAGAAATTGCATTTTAACACATATTTAACATCTTATTATGATTCAATATATATTAAATAGAAGTTATATATTATTTTAGTATTCATATGATAGTAATACATAAGTAACATACATTGTATATGGTTTTTACCGAAAAATGAAGGGGAACATGCATAATATATCTTTTATTTTTAAAATTTGTTTTTTACCATTTTAAATATTAACTAAGCTTAACCATATGTGGTAATTATTTTTTGTTAAACCATTATGAATTCGGAATAATAAAATTGGTAAATATGACATATTTTAACTTAGTTTAACATTAGTTTAACAGTAGTTTAACAGTAGTTTAACTTCTAAAATGTTATTTTAACATGTATAATATATCATTTCTTTTTAAAATTTGTTTTTTATGTTTAACCATTTTAACTATTTTGTAATCATAACCATTTGTAGTAATAATTTTTTGTTAATAGTTATGATTTAGAAAAAATAAAATTGGTAAATATAAAATAGTTTAACTTAGTTTATCTAGTTTAGCAAGTTAAGATAGTTAAACTTCTTTGAACAAATTAAAATAAAATTGGATTATCATCATCACCAAACATGGCTGTGGATTCTTTTGCAGCCACTGAGATGTTAGAGAAAACAACCTTAGATAAAGTGGCAGGAAATGTGTTTGGGCAGGTCGAACATGAAGGGAGAAAGGCCTCGATCCTTCTGTGGAGGCTTGTGGCGTAAAACGTTAGAAGCAATTGGTGAGCTGAAGGTCCTTTTCCAAGTCTGATCAACCCAGTCAATGCATACTTCAATTCAGCTACACTAATTGAAGGTTGCTTAGCAATCCTACGGAGCTGATCCTCAAGAACCACATTTCTTTCTCTAAAATCGGACTTGTAAGAAGACATTTCAACTGATCCTTTGAGATCTATATTGTTTCTTTCTTCAGCGTCCATCACTTCCAATGCTTCATCCACCTTATGTTCAGCCAAAAGAATATCAATCTTCTCCACAAACTCAGCGTCCATCACTTCCAGTGCTTCATCCATCGATTCCAATCATCCATCTCACGGCAAACTCCAGCCATCAGATCCTGCACAAGAAGCCCCTGATATGAAATATGTTTCTGAAGCCCAACCAACTCGTGCTCCATCTCCACAGCTTCTTCAGATATTCTACATAAAGATTTATGAAATCTCAGAAACTAGCCCAACAGAGTTTAGATTCGGCTCTGTTCTGATTCTGATTTCATATTTTTGTTCGCGGATATCATTTTTATTTTCTCCTGCTGCAGTGCTATATCACTGGTAATTTCAGTTTTTGATGTGTTAATTTCAGTACGAGTATTCCCAGATTCGAGCAATTGAGGCAGGAATTTGCCATTTGCAAAGCCATTTTGCTGCATATAGAATCCAGAATTTCAGAAATCAAAGAGAGGCATCGGGGCTTGCAGCAGCTGCTTTTTTTTTTTTTTTAATTTTCAATATAATCAAATAAGGCTAAAATGGGAATATCACATATGTTGGATTAATGAAAGTTATGTAGATCACATAGAGGTCATGCAGCTTAATTTTCTTTCAATAAGGTTAGTCTGGCATTTGATCCTACAAATGGAGGAAGAAAAGAACCAAAGAAAGAAGGAATGAGAAGGGATGGTTTTTTTGTAATAAACAGAACTGTCAAAGGTTATATTGTCTTTTACTCATTTTTAACATTAAAAAAAAATGGAAACAAAATTAATTAAATTTGGAGGTCATTCTGGCAAGTTGAAAAAGAAGGAAGGTCATTCCAGCATTTGATCCCATCCTTTTGAGAAGTCTCTGAAGCTATTGGAGTCTTCTCATTAATAGCCCTCATCAAATTTGGAGTGGGTTGCACATCAACACCAACTTTGAACCTCAAAGAGCTGAAAGCGCAAATGGCAATGACTTTGTGAAAATGTTAGCCAGTTGGAGATAAGCTGGTATATGTTTCACCACTAGTCTACCCAAAGCCACATGATCTCTTACATAGTGAAAATCAGTGTCAAAATGTTTTGTGCGGCTGTGGAACGCTGTATTGGCCGTGAGATACACAGATGAGCCATTTAATCTCTGAAGCTGTTTCAGAAAAAGATCGGTACTCTGCTTCAGTTGAGCTTTTGGAGACTGTTGGCTGCTTCTTGGAGAACAAGGAGATGATGTTTGAGCCAAAAAATGTACAAAAGCCACATGTGGACTTCCTTGTAACCTTACAACCGGCATAGTCACTGTCACTATATGCTCGGAGGGTGCAGTCCGTATCATTACTAAAGAAGATTCCCATTGTGACAGTCCCTTTGATGAATCGAAGGATTCTTTTGAGCAAATAGAAATCTGATACCGAAGGAGCATGCATCTTTTGGCACACATAATTGACTGCAAATTGAATGTCTGGCCTTGTCAAAGTCATGTACTGTGATTTCCCTGCCAAACTTCTGAAATAGGTTGGGTTTGAAAAAAGGACTTTCTGATCAGGAACTTTATCTAATTGCAGAGGCAGTGGAGTTGAGACTGGGCAGCAATCACTCATAGCAGCCACTGCAAGTATATCTTCAACATACTTTTGTTGCGAGAGAAATAGTCCTCTAGCGTGGAAATGAGCTTGAACACCAATAAAATAGTGAAGTCTTCCCAAGTCTTTCATTTTGAACTGTTGATTCATCTCTGAGAACAGTCTTGCTAAAGTTTCTAAGTTATTTCTAGTGATTTTCATATCATCGACGTAAAGCAATAAGAGAATCACATATTTACCTTGTGTGTAGACAAAAAAGATGGATCCGGTGCGCTGTATATAAAACCGAACTTCATAAGGTATGTAGTAAACTTGTTAAACCATGTTTTGGGAGACTGTTTCAAACCATAAATAAATTTATGCAAATGACGCATATAGTTAGGCTTATT
The DNA here is from genome assembly GCA_028015245.1 of Cardamine occulta. Classification (NCBI taxonomy): domain Eukaryota; kingdom Viridiplantae; phylum Streptophyta; class Magnoliopsida; order Brassicales; family Brassicaceae; genus Cardamine; species Cardamine occulta. The sequence goes on along the minus strand of CM051370.1, from coordinate 10,930,671 downwards.
TGGATCAACAAAGCCAGCCGGTTGTGTCATGTACACTGTTTCAGTGAGTTCACCGTGTAGAAAGGCATTCTTCACATCCATATGTTTGACATCCCAGTTCATAATAGTTGCTACATGAAATATGATAGTGGCTGTTCTTACTATTGAACTATAGGTTTCCAGCTAGTCTACACCTTCTTCTTGATCATATCTTTTTGCTACCAGTCTTGTTCTCAACTTATCCAAAGAACCATCAGCATTTAATTTAGTTCTGAAAACTCATTTGATGCCTAGTACATCCATGTTTGGAGTGTAAGGTATCAAAGACCAAGTGTGAGCTTTTCTACAGTTATCTACCTCTTCTTTCATAGAAACTTTCATCATGGATGTTTTAGAGTTGTAGTGACAGTCTTGGGTTCTGGAGATGAAACTCTACTTGTGTGGAGAGTATATATCTTGGATTTGGCTTGGTTCTGCTCTGCTTGTGTGGAGAACACCGCTTATGTTTGGAACCGGAAGAACTGGAGCTGGTTTTGGAAAAACTCCTATGATGAACCCTAGCAGATTCTGACCGGCAAGAAAGGACTCGAACTGAGAGACTTCCAGAGAATGTAGTTCTTCTCTATTAGCTTCATGGTAACAAAGTTTGAGATGTTGAGTGCCGGAAGAGAATACACTTCCATAGGTAACGCCATAGCTTTGATACCATGTAACTAAAGTTTAAAACTTAGAAATGGAAAAAGAAGTATTTTGCTTCATTCTATTCCGCTTAGGGGTTGGGTTACATTATAGATGGTATTTATAATATTTACAATCTGAGTACCCTAAAACCCTAAATTCCATGTCTTGTCAAGCTGTCATCTCTTGTTCCAGTTAATCAAATCGATTGCTGATGAGGATCTCCATACCGTTATCTGGAGCTCCTCTTTTTTTGTCCTTTTGCAGAGATAGATGACCGTTGCTGAGTTCATGGTGTCTGTTTCGTGGGTTGTTTCTGATCTTGGACTATCTTCTTTTCCATTTGTTTCATAGGCTGTGTCTTGTCGTGGCCCAACTTCTGTTTTCCTTTGTCTGTTATCAAGATGACATCATTTTGAGAAGTCTCTGAAGCTATTGGAGTCTTCTCATTAATATTCATCACTTATTCTCGCCTAACCCAAAAGTATGAGTTCTTTTTTTTTTTGGTTCTCTTTGTATTGAAACTCTCTTATTTATAAGATAATTATTCTCAAAACATTTCTTACACATGCACAGATAGATGAAGACAGATGGATGGATGGATAGGCGACACATTGGAACAAGTGGCATACATGATACTTAGTGTTTTTTGTCTGTCTTTTCTTTTGCTTTTTCACGTTGACACATGTAAGCTCTTAGAATATAAAATCACTATTAGGATACCATTGTAAAACTCAGATTCAGTATTAGCGATTTTCTGTAACTACAAAACATAAATAAAAAGCCACTACAACTTACTTGAAGAATGGTTGCATGGTTTACTCTCAGGCATGGAACTGATGATAGTTTTCAGTTATGTTTGGTTACTCTGAATAGAGCAAGTGTTCCTTTGCTATGGTGTGGAATTGGAAGAAAGCTCTAGAAGCTGGTTCAGCATGCTGGTAACATATTACCACGTTTGTAAGTGATGGATACTTGCCTTTTCTTTTCTGTTCCTATGTTTTGACAAGCTCTTGGATCATTTTGATCCTTCTTAGCCTCATATAATCACAAAAATGATTTATTTGACCACTACTTAATGTTGCTAGTGTTTCCTCGGATAAATAGGTTGTTCCCTTTTCTAGCTAATGTACTATCTGTTCGTTATCTTGTTCCCTTCCCTAGATATCTCCTATGTACAGCATGATCCGTTTAATGTTGTATGTGCTTTATATACAAGGCTATGGTAGGTTAACATTTCAGAAAAACTTGATACTAGGAAAGAGTGTGGATTTGATGTTCTCCCCTTTCTCTGCTTATGAGGGATCATATGTTAAGCAACTGTCTTGAAAAGGAAAGATTGATGGCACCCGGGCAACAAAGGAGATCGTCTCTCGCTTTTATGTGCTGAACATTTTGTATCTGCTGGTAGTCATAATGATGAAAAGATTGCAATGTATGCCAATTCTCTGAGATAGATAGCTCAGTATTTTGGAGCAGAATTCTTTCTACTACGCGTCTCATTTACATGTTATACAATCATGACCACCGGATGAGATGTTTATTCAAGGTGCATGGAGCTTAGATTCATTTCTGTGTGTTGACATTAGGCTTTCTACTTATTAGCTTGCATATATTTATGTTTTAGGGCGTTACTTAGTTCTATTGCATTTTATTCCCAGTTGCCTCTATTCATTGTTTGTAAATTTCCTAGTCAGTCATAAATTGTACTTTTCCACTAAGAGTCATAATCATGTACTTGAAGGTTACGAGCTCATTGAGAACATCCAATCTCGTGTTTATCTGCTGGAGTTTTAACTGAGGGGTTGCAGAGACCAGCCATGTGAGATATACATAAATGTTAGTTTCATCTGAGCCTTTTTTTTTTTAATTTATCTTCTTTCTTTTTTACCTAAAGTTACTAGTGCCCCTTTCTTCATGCAAAGAGAGGTAAACAAATACGAATTTCATGAGAAAATGCTTATTTACTTTGAAAGTCGAGTTTCTTTCTTCGTGACCAAAAAAATGATGTTCGGAGTTCTTTCGCTTTATTTTCTTATCATTGTCTATATTTTTATTTTCTTGGTGTTAAATGTATTCTTATATTTAGGCGAGAACGTATTTCTTAAAATAGTAATATTTTCCCATAAATTCAATGGATTGTGGTTGCATGTGTCCATTAGATTCACGGCTAATTTATTATTTATTTATTTTTCTTTTGAATTTTCTTTTTGATTAAAGAAATAATTTAGGTAAATATTTAATTAAATATGTATAATTTTCTTTAAATATATACTCCATTATCTAAAAATTTAACCTAATTAATTATAAACTTAAATGTATAAAATATAAATATTTATCTGAGGTTAATTTGATAACATGTAAACTTGATAACGAAACTTTGTATAATAAGATTGTGTACTTCTTAGTCACAAGAGTATTTTGTATAGTATGTATGGAAAAAATCGATTCATGAGTTGAACAGAAAGATAGATTTCACAAATGAAAGACACGTTACCTGATTACAAGGCTCATCACACGGTTACGCCTTATGACCATGAAACATTAATGGTCAAACTTTGGAAACTCACGCGTTAACGCTCGAGTCCATTCATGCAGAGGTGACTGTAATAATTAATTCTTACATCATCCTCATCCCTAAGACCATCTCCATCCCTAAGACCATCTCATGCAGAGGTATCTTTCTATGTGGGACCCGCTAATTTGTGTCTTCCCATATCTTTAAAGTGTTTTGGGCAAGACATTTAAGATACAAAGGTCTTTAAAAAAATTGCCGCGTGTCGCAACGTGATTCGTTGTAACAATAAAAAAATCAATTTTTATAAAAAAAAAATTAAAAAAAAAAAAGAAAACCCCGTGTATAGGGATCTCCGATGTGGATGCTCTAATACTTTCATGGGTGTTTTAAAAATTAATTAATATTAAAATTTAAAGGCATCTATACTTTAGATCCCCAAAGTATTTCTAGAAAGACAATATCAATGCTATTCATATATTTAAAAACACTTATTTTATTTTCTTTTATTATTTTTATGTTTAAAGATACCTACAAAAAATGACCAATGTGAATGTTCTTAATAAAAAAGTTTAAAATAACACGATCCTAGACATTGCATTAGTAAATTTTCGTAGTTAAAATGAGATTTAACGGATTACGAAAGGTCGACCGGTTGAAAACCGGTAATATTAGTCTATATGTCACAGTCTCATAGATTGTAAACATTTTAAGTTTTACATAGTAAAAAGAAAATCATTTACAGTTTTTGAAATGAATTTAAATTTGAGTTTATTATTCATTAGCAGTTTCAAGAAATGAGATCAAGTCATGTAATACAAGGAATTTTTGGGAAAGGACAATAAATAAATATTTTTTGTGTTCTCATTAATTATAACAAAAAGAAGAAATATGTAATATTTTAGTAGAATGATGTAAGTATTTGCCTACCAACACTAATTATACAGACTAATTAGATATGCTTGTTTTGGCATTCGTGCGCAATAAGATGATGAAACAAACCCCACCACCCCTCGACCTCAACCTCAGGCTTTTCACTTGTACTCTACATTTCTCATTTTCTTAACTTTTGGATGACTCACATCTCTCTATTTTCTAGAGTTTTCAATCCATTCACTATATTCGAGCTTGAGGAATCGAAAAGACAATATATCTTTTCTTTCAACCAATTGAGTTGAGATAAGCTAAAGTAATTAAAAGGGTGTTACTTGTTAGGTTAAGGTTTAAAAAATAATCATAGAGTATCTATTTTACAACTCATAATAGTCATAAATGGGTTTCGTCAAAGTAAAAAAGGTAGATGAAGGTGGATTGGTCTTTAGTGTTTAACAGCCAAACTGGATTTGCTGTCATTAACGATTTAAAAGCATCATATTTGCTTAATTAGTTTTGTAATATCCAACTTTATGTTTTTGTCCAACACCACCCCTGATTATAAAAAAAAAAAAAAAAAAAGAAGAAGAAAAATGTAGTTGAATACGTTTGTGGTCCTTCAATGTGTTTTGCTTACAAATTTTACCAAATTTCCAACAAATATCTCTTCGTATAGACACATTGAGAATTGACAAATTTTCCCCTAAATATTTTCATATGACACAAGCTTAGATAAAGATTCATCACGTATTCATAAAACTCTAGGCCCTTTAATAATCACTTTTTCTTTCAACAAAACAAAATAGGACAGGAAATAAGACTAAATCATTTTATTAATTCTACATATTTTTATGTCTCTTTTAACACTCATTTTCATTTTATATCGAATTCAATAGAATTTTTATTGAACTATTTGACCACACTTTTAACCGAAATGATTAGAAAATCCACTGACATACACAAAATCACAAAGTTTATTATAAATTCAGAATTGATAATTTGAACACATTTTTCAAATGTAGCTTGGCAATAATTTATCTTGTATTTCTGAATTTTAAAATAATCTACAAACTTCGATCATTCTTGCATGCCTTGTCTCCACTTATTAACATTTTTGTTTGTGTTGTATCACATAAGATTTATAATTTGTGTTCCCATTTCCCCGAGTACTATATTTGGATTGTATTATCAACTCTTCTAAATTATATTTCGTCCAAAGTTAGTAGAATTTTCTAGTTTCTTCATGTCCGAACAACTTTATCATGACGTTTGCTTTGGACTCAAAAGAGACCATCTATTATTAGAGACACGAAATCTACATAACGCTAGGCCGGTGATGTAGTGTGAAAATTATTCTAAAGATTATCCTGATAATGACAATACCCTTATAATATATAATAATAATGATGGAATGTCTTGTAGTTATAATATGTTACCTAATGTTCTTTAAGAAAAAATGATAACATTATTGTTTATGTTGTTTTCTTTTAAAAGAAATGTATTATATTTTATCTAACATAAAGTAACCATGCCGAGAACAAACATCCTGAAAATTTCGTCTCTTGCTTTCCAAAAATTAAAAGACGACAAAAATAGATTCATTTCTTCAAAAAAATAGATAAGTTTATATTCGATGATTATGGATATAGATAATTAAATAAAATAGTTGTTTGCCTGTCGACTCGGAATTATTCCAATGCAAGCAGTACGTACAGTTAGAGAATTTAAAATTCCAGCTATGAATAAATTTGGTAAAAACAATAGTTATTTATTGCAAGAGATAACGTTATCTATATCTTTGATGGATTTTTGCTAAACACTTTTTTTTGTGAAAGTGCGATTAACTCGCTCAACTTGTAATTAATATTCTTGACGATAATAATTCTTTTGACAGATGATTTAGGGAGAGACTGATATTTTTTACCAAAAAAGTAGAAATAATGTCAATTCTATTTTGAATTTATTCTTCGACCCAATACAATACCTATATACAACGGCGGACCCATACACAAGGATATGAGGTCAGCTGGCACTCCATTTTTATTTTTATTTTTTTTAGTGGTGTAATTTTATTGATTTTTAGATGAATTTATTGGTTTTGAATCCACAAAAACAAAATTTTTTTAGTCCATTTAATATTGAACTCACAAATTAAAAAAGTTTTTTTATTTGTTATGTGATCCAAGTTAAAAATGCCCATTTGTATTTTCAACTTTATTAAAAATAGAAAAATAGAAAACACAATTATTTCAATTCACGTAATAACCTCTTCAACTTCTCTCAGTTTTGCATCTTCTCTTCCGTTGTTCTTCGCCTTCGTCCAAATAAGTCCAAGTTTGAAATAATTATTTTCTTTCAATTTTTATTTATTTAATCATTAATTCTATTTGTGTATGAATAAAATTAGTATGTATTAATGTATATTTGCTAATTGCTGTAAAATTTGTGATTTTGAATAACATAAATTATTTAGTTTAGCGAATGGTTTTAGATTATGATCAAAGATAAAAGATAAATTAACATAGAAAAATAAAGTTTTGATATTATCCATGATACAAATTACAAACTAGTGAGCATGTGACCAATTTGCTAAACTATCACCATTCACGTTGCTGAACCTGAATTGTTTTATTTTACCAATCTTTTTTTTGTAATTGAATTATTAGAATAATGATAAAAATGACTTCTAACTTAAATTATTAGAATCCTGTACACTTTTTTATGTACAATTTAAGTTAGACAAAATATTTAATTTTTTATTATTTCTATTTCAGATGAATCAAACGTCATTGAAGAAGTTTTTGAAAAGAAAAGATCCACCTTCATCTTGCAGTAATTTAGATGATTTGCCATCAAATCTTGCTGATCGAAAAAGAATAGCAGATTATCATCCAAATCAAAGAGATGAGATCATTCGCAAGTACTTGGTTAAAGTTCCTTGCCAGCCCCGGGATCATAATTTTAAACAAACACCGATAGGAGGTGTATTGAGACGATTTAACGCAGCTTGGTTCGAGATGTTTGAAAGCTGGTTAGAGTATAGTGTGAAGAAAGAAGCAGTTTTTTTGTTTCTGTTGTTACTTATTCAGAGATAATGTTGGTAATGGAGGAAAAAAAAAGAGACATGGAGCATTGAAGGGTTCTCTAGTTGGAATAAGTTTGAAAGAATTTCAAGACATGTGACAAGTGCTTTTCATAAAAATGCAGTCATTAAGTGTGAAAACTTGAAGAATCAAAGTCGATATATCAGGCATGCTCTGCATAAAAAGATGATATTATGAAGAATGAGTATCGAGTTCGGTTGAATGCTTCAATTGATGCATCCAGATACTTATTGCAACAAGGATTATATTTTCGTGGTCACGGTGAATCAAATAAATCTTCTAACAGAGGTAATTTCGTAGAGCTCTTGAAATACACTGCTGAACAAAATGAAGATGTGAGTATGTTTGTTTTAGAAAATGCTCATGGGAATAATCAAATGATGTCTCCAAAGATTCAAAAAGATATAGTGAATTGTTTGCTGAAGAGCTAGTCAAATCTATTGTTGAAGAAATTGATCATGATGTTTTTGGTTTATTGGTGGATGAGTCGGCTGATGTTTCCGATAAAGAACAAATGGCGGTAGTGTTTTGTTTTGTTGATAAAAGTGGGATGGTCAAAGAAAGATTCTTGAGTATTACTCATGTGAGCGATACATGTTCAACATCTTTGAAAGCTGCTATTGATGATTTCTTTGCAAAATATGGGCTAAGCATTAAAAAGGTGAGAGGACAAGGTTACGATGGAGCAAGTAATATGAAAGGTGAGTTCAATGGGCTAAGGTCATTAATTTCGAAGGAAACATCATCAGCATATTATGTCCATTGCTTTGCTCACCAACTTCAACTGGTTGTTATAGCGGTTGCAAAAAAATATTTTGATGTTGGAGGGTTTTTTTTATATGATTTCTCTATTGTTGAATGTGGTAGGAGCTTCATGTAAAAGAAAAGATATGATCCGAGAGAGTTATAGAAAAATAATTGAGGAAGGAATTAATAATGGCAAAATCAGTACTGGAATAGGATTGAATCAAGATGTTTCTCTTCAAAGACCAGGGAATACTCGTTGGAATTCTCACTATAAAACTCGGTTGCGTTTGATTGAGTTATTTTCTTCTATTGTCGAGGTGCTCGAGTACATTCAAAATGAAAGCTTAGAAGACTTGAAAAGACGTCAAGCACATGGTCTCCTCAAGTACTTCCATAGCTTTGACTTTGTGTTATATTTGCAATTGATGATACATGTTTTAGGGCTCACAGAGAACTTGTCTATGGCGCTACAAAGAAGAAATCAAGACATTTTGAATGTTATGTCATTGGTGAAATCAACTAAGAGACAACTTCAGAAATTTAGGGATGATGGATGGGATTCTCTCATGAGTAAAGTTTTTTTTTTTTGTGAGAAACATGATATTGAAAAAGTTGACATGGAGAAAGATTTTGTTGACTCAAAGAGGCCAAAAAAAAATCAGGAGTATCAAATATCCATCATTACAAGGTAAATTGCTTATATGTTGTCTTGGATTTGCAGCTTCAGGAGTTTAACGATCGCTTTAATGAGGTGAACACTGAATGTTGATTTGTGCTGCTTCTTTATCTCCCATTGATTCATTCTCTGAGTTTGACCACTCAAAGTTGATGAGGTTATCTAAGTTCTATCTAGATAATTTTACTTCTGATGAGTACATATCTCTTGAGCGAGAATTGGATATCTACATTGATAATATTCGAAATGATGAAATATTTTCTCAATTAAAAAATCTTGGAGAACTTGCTTGTATGTTGGTGGAAACTCGAAAACATATGTCATATCTTTTGGTGTATAGACTTTTGAAGTTGGTTTTGATTTTGCCTATTGCAACTGCAACTGTTGAGAGATGCTTTTCAGCAATGAAGATAGTGAAGACACATCGACGCAATCGGATTGAAGATCAATTTTTGAATAACTGTTTAGTTTGTTATATCGAGAAATATGTATTCAAGACTATTATTAATGAAACTGTGATGACAAGATTTCAGGATATGAAAGAGTGCAAAGTGATTTTGTAGAATGTTTTTTATCAACGGTATTGTAAGACATTTTATATCTATATTTTAAAATTTTTTAGTTATGTTTTGATCCTAGTAAAAAAAATCTTGGGGTCTACGCCACTGGCTATATATAAAAAAGAAAGAGAAATGGTGAAAAAAGTTTTGGAAAACGAAATGTGAGGACCATGTATACATCTTCAAAAAATCAAACGTCTTATTATCTATGCAAATATAAAACGTAAATAGATTAATAAATCATAAATGGTTTAATTTGTGGGATAATGAAAAAATATATAAAATTTGAAACAAAATATCCCTATTATGTGATCATGTGGAAGAACGGAGTTTTCCTTATAATGCAAATCGAGACTGTGACTAGTAAAATCCTTGCAGATTCTAGGTTAGGTTCTCATATACTTTAGGTGTACCTTGTTTATACTATAAGAGTCAAGAACAATCTAAAGAGTAGTTTAGGATTATGTAAAGACGATTAAGTATGACTAAGTATAATCATGCATTATATATAATAATGTAACATTTTTTTATTGAAGAAAACATTGGATTTGGCGTTTTCCAAGTCATAAAATTGTTGTTGTGATCAGGTTCTCTACACTTTCATATATCCACAATAACTATTCATACGTTTCATTCTGTAAAGCTCTTGAATCTTCAGATGTTGAACGTGTCTAATGTTGGTTTAACAACTGCCTGATGAAAAATTATTCGTCTATATCCATCAAGATTTCAACATCTGAAATTTACACTAATGTAGAGAGTATTTCCTACCTTTTTCTATTTAATATCACATTCAAAAAAAAAAAAAAATTCATGTCTTTAGTTACTGATTACTTTATAGGATTTTGTTGCATATGATCTTGTAGTAGCCGACGGTGGAGAATAGAGATATGTTGTCGATTAGAACTTTTAGAGAAAAGGTATATATATAGATAAGTTTTTCGGACAGCAAATCTCTAAGGGATAGATAATCCCTACATGTGAAGATTTGGGAATCATTCTAATTATAGTATACTTACTTAGTTCGTAAATTATACTACCCAAGTGCTTTGTAATTAACTTATTATCAGGATTTACGACAAACGTATATAGCCGCAATAACTAAACGTTTATAATAAATAAAAAGTGAGAAGATTTCGGTGGAATAGCAACAAAAAGAATTTATAAAATACATGCTTATATTTATAATTTAGTAGTGAAACTCTTAATCATAATTAAATGGTGGTGTCACTGGTTGAAGGATTTATTCGGAATACACCTTTTTATAAAGTTTGATTTTTTTACTTTAATTTTAATTATTATTTGTCTTCTATAAATGTTTTTAGTGAAAAACATGAATTTCTATAGAATTAGAAAGATTAATTTAAAGCTCGGTTTGAAAAATTTCCGATAACAAAAAAAAGAACTTATAATCATATATATATATATGACTAATTCTTGCTACAAATGTTATCATGTTAAGGTAACTGTTTTTTATCTTATTAACTACTCTCGCATGCCACTTGCCACATTAGATAGTTGTTGGCAAAAAAAGAAGAACATGACATAATTGAAATACATGTACTTAACAATTTCCTTAATTATTCTATAAAATACTGGGAATATATAAGAAGTAACATTTTGTTCGGACATAACATGTTCAGATGGGTTTTGTTTAGGTTGTTTGTAGAAACAAACTGTTTGAAATACCCTTAAGTGAGACTCTTTTTACTTGAAGAAAAAAAAAATCCCTATTTCTATAATAAAACTTTTAAAGTTTATATTCTCATAAAACTCTTATGAAAAAGTTCATTTCGGTAAAACAATTTATATTTATAAAATTATAATTCGTACTGAGTTCATCCACTATAACTAAATTCTAGATTTATCCATGGTCAAAACTCAGGTTATTACATGGTTGTAACGTTAAGTTTATATTATTTATATATCACTTATAATTCCTATCCACATCTAATGTGGGATATTATTTTTAATGTATCTCTTTGAGATGATGACATTTTTAGTCATTGATCTTGGTATGATTAGGTATGGATTGACAGACCAAATTTTTGGATTGGGCCGATTATGAATCGGATTTGGCATCGTGTGATCAGGCTCTGATACCATATTAGACTATAGACTTCCAACTCAAAACCAATTGACAATGAATGAATTGACTCATATCATTTACATATCACTTGTGATCCTTACCCACATCCAATGTAGGATATTATTCCCAATATTACAAAAAATCTTGTTTCGTTTAAGAAATTATGTACTGACAATGATGTTTTTGTGGAATTCTTTCCACATGATTTTTATGAGCTAATTGAATCTAAAAACCATTAAAAAATTCTCATCTTTCTCAAACATGTCGATAAACTCGTATTCTGCTACCGCCGATGTTATCAATTCCAGCAACTCTTCTTCTAACTTGGTCGTCATCAACATGGCCAATGTTACCAAACTTTCCTCCACAAAATCGGATGCTTTCGCTTTACTTGGAAATCCGTTACATCTTGAAGATCTTACCGACTATGTTCTTAAAGGTCTTAGTGAGGATTACAAATCTGTTGCTGAGTTTATTCAAAACCATGATCTTCCAATCTCGTTTGCTGAGCTTCACAAAAAGTTAAATCAATCTTGAAATTGCCTTCTAAATTTTAATATCAGCGCCTCCGTCATTTTCAATCACGGCGAATCCAACTCAAAACTAATTGACAATAAATGGATTGATTTATATTATTTATATGTCATGTACAATCTTTACTCGTATCCAATATGAGACATTATTCTCAATAGTAACTGGTATTTATCCACAATCTTTGTGTTGGTGGTTTTATTGTAATTTATTTTATTTTTCGGGGAACCCTTTAACAAAAAAGAAAAGAAAAATGTTAATAATTAAAGCACCCTTAAAGCTATGAGAACAACAATAATTTACCGAAGTTCTAGAAACTTATTGGCAAGTACACATCCTGCACTTTCAACTTAAGATAGGCACACCACTTAATTTAAAATTATTTCACATACTCGTGTAAACTTTATCTTTGATCGACAACAAATTAATAAAAGTTACCAAAAAGGAGGATATATATATATATATATATATATATAACTCAAAAGGATACGATGATTTGATCAAGGTACTTGCCAAGTTGCATCTCACGCATCTCATGCGGAAACGTTGGATTCGAAATCGTGTTTATATTATTTACTTGTACGATCCTAAATAGTTGCTATGTATTTTAAAATTTGGGTTAAATTGTCGTATCTAATTCAAAAATCAGTCTTAATATTCCCCTCTTTTCCAAGGAAAAAAACAAAAGTTTGAAGAATATAATACAGATTAAACGAAATTTTTTTTTTGTTTACATCTCTTACTACTAGTACTCTATATTTCGGGTATTGGAATGGCCAAAAGGATAATAACTGATAAGAATCGTATATGGATAGAGATTCCAATTTTTTTTTATTTTTTGTATAAATGTAAAATTATATTCACCAAAAAACTTTTGTTAAATAGGATGCAACCTTTGTTTTAAATTAGATAGGAAGACATGTATTGAAATTACAAATTACACATATCTAAAACTATATATTACTCAAAGTTCACCTATAAATTATGAGAGAAACAATTTGGATAATGGGATTGCCGATTTAGTCATGAGAACTTTGTATATTGTTGCCGATCAAATACTTAAAAACAATATACAAACTTTTCATAACCGTTTTTTTAGCATGTGTAATTGGAGCATTCGAGTATAGTTCTGATTTAAAATAAATCCATCCAAATATTTTAAAATAACCATATAAACCGAGGTATCCATTAAAAAATATATATATATATATATATTTTTTTTTTCAAACATCAAGTATCAAAAAATTCACACGTAACTTACAAATTATTTGAGACAACTATGATGTGAGAGAAAAAAGAAGTATTTCTCCTGATAAAATATACAATAAAGAAGCATATATTATCGTAAAAGCATATCTTAGTAAAATCACATGCTTAGCTGCTAAACATGTCTTTGCAGTACAAAAGACAAAAGTCATAAATAATATGAAAACCCGTACGAAACACGGAGTTCAAATGATCTCCAACGAGAAATATTGATTAGACAATCCAAGTAAATAATTAATCATGTCGGATTAAAAAAAAGTGATTAGTGTATAATCATTCAGTTAACAATATTTGTTTATGTATGTAATCGGTGAATGATATTGCTGACGTCTTATTCTTAAAGGCACGCCTTTGTAGTCTCCGAGCTGTTGCTGAGGTACTTTCACCTCTGCAACTCTTTTATATTTTATTTAAAATTGTAGATTTGCATTGTGAACAAAATCTGACTTAAAATACTTTTAAAATAAATAAAAAATCGGCAGACTTAGAATTGAGAGAGCCTCTACACCTTTAATATGGGCTTCAAAAATCTAACAATAGTATAATACACAAATGTTTTAGATCATTGATTTGAACTATTGAAAGTCCTCACATAAGCGTTTACAAATCACTACGTGATATCAAAAATATATGATGGGTGATATTTTCTTTCCAAATATTCATAATCATTTTACGTTTCTAATAACGTTTTACTCAATTCTTTACAGTTGAATATTTCGGTCCAATCTCTCAAAAGTCTTTGATTTCCTTTGTTACTCACATCTTTTTTCACTTTCAAATCGCTACTAAATTAAGACCATTTTGAAGCGTGGATGACCTCGTCCCAGTTCAGAGTTCAACCCCTAACTAGTGCTCTCTTAGAGTCTTAGTGTTTTTGGACTCGTCCTAGCAATCATGTGATCTCATACTCTTTCTAACTAAGCATCAAAATGTCTTTGGAAAGACACATCAACTATATTCTAGACATTCTTGATCGTCTTTGGTCTTAACGTTGGTTTCGGTTTGCTTCCTAGAAATTTGTCCTAATCTTTAAAGTGTCTCGATAGTTCTCTCTTAACGTCCTGGTAAATTCAAAATCCATCCTATCAGTTTTACGCATTATTAATTAAATTAGTAACTAGAAACGGACCCGTTCATCCAGAATGGGGTTAAAGTTTGCAAAGCTATTAATAGTAGAAGTTTTACTAAGTGCTTAAATGAAAAAAATTGGCTAAGTGTTTATGTTTAAATGAATAATTTGGCTAATATTGGCAGAATAAGTGAATTTAGCTTCTCACTTACTAATTTTTTAACTTAGTACTTATTAAAAGTTATGATAATGTTATGACATCAAAAAATAATTATGCATAGCAGTTACGAAATTTGTGTTATTATCAACTACGATCAATGTCCATTTTTTGTAGTGGTAAGAGTATCAAAACGGATTAACCCATTCTATTTAACATGTTTTACGGTAGATTAAACTTAGTTACAGTTTTTAGTAGATTGATCCGCTAAGACCTGGCGGATTCAAAACTAATGACTATAATCTATCCGTATTATAACTATGGATTAGACGAATCAACCCGATGATCTTTTGATGCTTTAACTTATTTCGCAATTCTATGATTTATTGGTATACATATAGCATATGAAAGAAAAAATATCAATTATCTTTGACTAGCAAGTCGGTCAGTCGTTCACGGTTGGCATGAAACACCCTAAATCTGACCCTAGTAGCTCTATAAACTATTTTTATGTTTGTAGTGCTAATTAATATATATTTTTTGTCGCATCAAAAAATAATATTCGACAGTCATATTAGATTTCTGATTCACCATTACGACAAAACTCCAGTTTTTGTCATGGACTTGTCAAAAAGAGTTCAACAGTCCTACTAAATATTTTGATAAATAACTTCCGACATATATATATACATAGAACCTCTATAAATTAATATTTAATAAGTTAATAATCTCTCTAAATTAATAAATTATCTCGGTTCCGAGTTGGGCCGGTATAATAATTGACACATTTCGATAAAATAATAAGATAATAATTTTTTGAAATCTCTATGTAAATATATGGTCACATTAATAACATAAATTAATAATCATATAAATTTATTGTATATATAAGATATTTTAGTGAAATATGATTATAGTGTTGTTATTAATTCGTAAATTTGTAATTCTGTCAGAGTTTATCTCTATTTTTCTTAAAATATCAAAAATATATGATATTATCTTCTCAAATTGCATCAAAAACTATTTAAAAAATTATATATGCAATGATTATTTCCTAAAGTATAAATGCATTAAAACCCATCGAAGTATTATTTTTATTTTTCTTCTTTTTATATAACATTTTTTGAAATTCGGAAAAACTCTCTATATCGATAAATTAATAACTTCTATAAATTAATAAAATTCTCTGGTCTCAACATTATTAATTTATAGAGGTTTTACTATATTTTGATAAGTACTAAGCTTAACCTTCGTTGTCCCATTTTTTTTAGGTTACTGAAAATGTATTTTGGAATTATAAACCAGTTAATAGTTTTAGATTTAAGTTCATCTGAAAAAACGTACAGATATGATTGTTAAAATGAAATTGAATCATCTACCGAAAATTCTTTAACAAAAAAAAAAGTTTAGATGTTTCGATTTCGACAATGGAAAAAAACTAGACATTGAATTTTTGAAATGATCACAATATAAGAAATAGGAAGCTACAGAACTTACAATCTTACAAATATCTAAGCAAAAGAGAATTTATAAGACCACCTGTCCCATGGTGACGTACAAAGACCATAAACTCTTTCATAATTATTTGGGTTATTTCTATAGTTTATTTGGCATACTTCCTTATGTGGAATCCAACGAATCTTATACGACAACAACAAAGATTAGTGTAAGATCGCATGTATAAATCTCCTCGACACTTGGAGAAACCTTAGTGGTTAAATTATGTGGATCAACTTAAAATAATCCAGCACCATCAAATTCTTTTACTTTTTAACTATGCTTTTTGAGAAAATGTTCATTCAGGAAGTTAAATAATCATAATTATTATCCCTGCATTAAACCTCATATCATATACGTGGCAACAAAACACAAGTTCTAAATAACTTTAGCATAAAAGGATTATTTTATTGGATTTGATGCCTGGTTACACCATGTTACCCAATGCCTTAACATTAATTCTTTAATCCCGCATGAAAATGAAAAATGATTATAATTATTTGCCTGTAATAAAAAATTCGATTACTGTTTATTTCGATTTTTTACTCCTTTATGTAACATTTGCTGAATAGATTAATTATTCTTATTATCAATTAAGATCTTTGAGAACTATTTTTGTAACTTGAGATTAAAAAATAATATATACAGTGCAAAGTTCCAAATGAATTTTCTTTTAGGTAGTGATAACCTTATAATTATGATTCTAGAAAGAAACACAACTCTAAAAATCTAAAAAGATCTTTGTCTTGTCACTAGTCTCTATCTCTATAGAAAACAAAAAAAAAAGGTGGTGGAGCCAAGGAGTTTAAGTGAGTGCATATATAAATAGTGAACGGGGCTAAGAGAAAACAGAACACAACACAACACAAAGACAAAAACAGAGGAACACATAGGTTTCACAAGAGAGAAAATAAATAGGTGGGTCTATATAACTTCTAAGGGAGAAGGAGAAGACACTACTTTTCTTTTTTTAGCTTTCACTGAAAGAAAAAAGAAAAATATGAGTTTGTGGGGAGTGATGGGAGCAGGATGGGGAATGGTAGAAGAAGGTTGGAGAAAAGGGCCTTGGACTGCTGAAGAAGACCGTCTTTTGATCGATTACGTGAGGCTTCACGGTGAAGGCCGATGGAACTCTGTGGCGAGGCTCGCAGGGTTGAAGAGAAATGGCAAAAGTTGTAGGTTAAGATGGGTTAATTACTTAAGACCAGACCTCAAGAGAGGACAAATCACTCCTCATGAAGAAACCATTATCCTTGAGTTACATGCTAAGTGGGGCAACAGGTAATTAATTAAGCTATTTGCGTTTGCTTTTGCATTTACATATTCTTTTCTTCATTTTATTATTTTTCCATCAGAAATTGAAGTTTGATAAGATGTGAATTTCTATTACTGAATTGGAACAAAGTTGATATACATATGCTTTGGCACAAAGTGAATGAAAATTACATTTTTGAGATGGCTAATTAATACGTTAAAATACAAATTAAATGGAACATTTTTTTTTTAATTACAAAAGATGGATTGAAGAAACTAAAAGATATTTTACTTGTGTCTTTATATAAACTAATTTTAGTTTTTTTTTTGTTTTTCTGATGATTTTGTAACTATAGATGGTCGACGATTGCACGTAGTTTACCTGGAAGAACAGACAATGAGATCAAGAACTATTGGAGAACCCATTTCAAGAAGAAGACAAAGTCTCCAACTAACAATGCGGAGAAGACAAAGAATCGAATCTTGAAGAGGCAACAGTTTCAGAAACAAAGACAGATGGAATTGCAGCAAGAACAACAGTTGCTTCAATTCAACCAAATCGACATGAAAAAGATCATGTCTTTACTAGACGATGACAACAACAGCAACAACAATGGTGATAATACCTTCAGCAGTAGCAGTAGCGGCAGCAGCGGAGAAGGAGGTGGTGCGTTCTATGTACCTCATCAGATCACACATTCAACAACAACAACAACTTCTGGTTATGACCCGAATAGTAACGGGTATTACCCGGTGGTTCCGGTGACAATACCTGAGGCTACTGTGAATGAAGATAACGCGATTTGGGACGGTTTATGGAATCTGGATTTTGAAGGACAAGGAAGCTTTGGTGGTGTTGCTTGTGCCCCAAGGAAGCAATGTTTCCAGAACTTGGTCATTCCCTTCTGCTAGCTTGTCCTTTTAAGTATCTTATCTGCCGGATTATGAAAGAGAAAAACTTGACCGACAAGTTAGGTTGAGTTTGAGTTTGGTTTGGTTTCATATCTTTTTTCAAGTAGTTTTGATATGAATTGTTTCATGTAAGAAGCTCATTATATTTGAGTCGTGCCAAGCTAGAAGAGAGATGTACTAGAAAGTTTGAAAAATGATGTGTCAATTATAGTAGAACACGACTCACTCCAATAAATCAAATAATATTTTGCTACTTATACATATTGAATGAAAAATATCTTTTTGATTAAATGAATTATGTCAACTTGGATTATTCTAGTGAGTTTCTTGTAGATTATTATAACTTCTTTTTTTTGGAATTTGGTTGTTTTCAATAGTTTAGGACGTATATGAATCATTTCGTTTGTGAGATATTATTAGTGACTAGGATTCCAATATCTATTTGTTTGTTATTTTTATAGCTTTCAACACATTTTATTGAACATAATTTTTTTTTTTTTTGTCAATCGGAGGATCTTATACCACCACCCGAACAAATCCCCTTTAACTCCATAAAAATCCAGGTTTTCTTACCATTGAAAGCGTTTACGGGTGTTAATATTTGTGGAAGTTCACTTTGACTAGTGGTTGTCCAAAAAGTTATTTAATCCTTCTATACTAATATACTTAAAGCTAATCATCGGATCAGAAAAATATAGTATCTTCTTAAAGCTAAAACAATTAACCAATTGGATATACTTAAAGCTAAAACAATTAACCAATTTCTCTTTTGGAGTTGGCTAAACGTTTCCAATCCAATTTTCAAAGCCTTTTTATAAAGAAGTGCAGCTGAGAAGAAACAAGAACACGGTTTGAGCCATATTAACTATTATTATTATTTTAACAAGTAATATGTTAAACATTATTCCGATTATTAGGAAAGCTATGCATCCGACTTCCACTAAGTGGAAACGAATTCTTGGAATTCCAATGGAACTCACTAGAGCAAATGATTGTTTTCCATTTTATAATATATATATATATATATATATATATATATATTGAAAATTTAGTCTTGGATGCAACATTACCTCCCTACTTACTTGATGATTACTCTTGTTTTGGAATTTTACAAGGGCTTTAAATATGTGCGCTATGTAGTGATACATTTTTTTGGACCTACGATGATATATTTTTTAGATCAAGAGTCAAAGCAAAATTTTGACAAACAAATTATCTCTCATATATAAAAGTTACTCAAAAGTGTGATCCATTGTTTAACTTGAACGAAAATTTTCAACTAGTTAACTAGGCCCGCCTTTAGGGACACGTGGATGTTAATCTTTTACCAAACAAAGTAGGCTGATAATCTAATGGAGATGGACATGTCATTAACCTAAAGTGGGTCACTAGTAAACGTGTATATAGGGTTAAGCCTAAATGGGCTTTATTAGCCTAATCGTTACCATTAATATTTGCAAGACTCCTGGAGTGAAATACAAATCAAATTCTTCCATCCTTTTATAAGAGGAGTGGCCTATATTTGGTGATTAGTTTAAGCGTCTAAAATCTGTTAACACACTACTTATTTTATAATAAAATCACTAATTCAGTGATATTTTAATCTTAATATTTTCCTAACCGAATATTGAAAATATATATACAAATCAATTACTACTTGTTTAGATTCAGTTTGGACAACTAGGTTCATGGAATCACGATATCTTATGCGATTCCTTGCATACATCATAATTGTTTTTGTTTTGTTTTTTTTCAAATTGTAATTGTAATTCAGTGATATTTTAATCTTAATATTTTTCATAACCGAATATTTTAAATATATACAAATCAATGACTACTTGTTTAGATTCAGTTTGGACTAGTGTATGATCATGGAATCACGATATCTTATACGATTCCTTGCACACATCATAATTTTTTTTCTTTTCTTTGCATAGTAGTCAAATTGTAATTGGATCATGCAAGTATTTTTGGTTAAACGTATCTTTCATATGTTACCACTTACTCCAAACAAAGACAAAAAAATGTGAAACTTTCAATTACAGTGTACACCAATTTGGATTACATTTAAGTGGGTGGTGGTAAGAAAACTTATTTAAAATTTAAAAACCGTACGTTACCCTTTTAATATATTCAGAAATTATATTGTACTTATATGTCTGTGTATATACGTTGAACTTTGAAACCAAAATAGAAAATTTCTCGAAGGAATATTTGAATTAGAGACTTAATTATTAATAACTTATTCCAATTAAATATATAGAACTAGCTGGAAGCACTAGATTTCAGTGTTACTACTTAGAATCCAGAGTGGTTCTTCAAGGTCCGCAAGCAATGCAAAGTCAACTTCTCTTGACTTAATCATTTATTTTGGCAAAAATGTTTAATGCATAAATCTTGATTTTCTATAATTTTTCTCACGATGCTTTTCGTTTGTTAACATTCAATTACTCCTACCTAACATCAAAATATAAAAACTAATTTTACTAACGAAATTTTTTGAGGTTTGATATATGCATAGAGCTATATATAGACGCCATGACGTGCCATTGCGTCGAGCCATGGACTTAACTGACCCAAAAGACCAATTCCTGCTAAACCAGTAAACGTCTAAATATGGCTTTTCGTATTACTAAAATATTTTCTTTTAAATTATAGTTTATTTTTAGTTGACCTAAATTAAAATACATGATTATATATAATTAATCACTAATTACTAAATAATCAATCTGTGTTATGTGGTAATCCATGATGTCACGTTATTTTGTACGATTTTTTAAAGCTAGCGTTGCTACTTAAATATGTGCATAATTTATCGTTCCTCTACATTAAAAAAAAACTGCTTTTGTCTATTTAGTGTTTATAGTAGACTTCATCAGCTAGCTTGTGTAATCTGGTAAAGTCGTTTAGTCTCCTTTGTACTTATACATTGGAGAATATAGAATACAGGTGTGTCTTATAATCGTTGAGTTTATATATAGGCATAGTTGGAATATTAATTTTTTTTTTTTGTTCTGTCACAAGGTTTCCTAACGTAATCACAGTAAACGTCGTTGTTTATTGAATTGAAGGGCGTATAAATGCAATTTTTAAAATAAATCTACGTGGTTCCCGCTAAGGCGTTAACCCATGTTATTATTTGTGGTTTCAACCTTTAGCAAACTTTTATTAATACTTTGCAAGATCAGCATCGAGTTTTCGCCTAACTTTAATAAATCGAAGTGTTTCAACCTTTAGCAAACGAACGCTGTATTAATCTCCAACAAAATAAATTTATAAATAGTACTGAATCTTGATCTAATTTCCAAAAAAAATTGTTGCTCTGCAATCGATTTCTAAAACACTTCGGATTTTCGTTAACTTGTTTGAATTGATTTGGTGGAAGATACATATTCAATGTTAAAATCAGTATATGAAAAAATCACTTTATATCATTCTTTTTGTTTAAAATGTGTTATATTCCTTTTTCTCTTCATGTCATTCTATAGATGAATAAATTTTATAACATACATATATGGTTAAAATTTTGTCTTATAAATCAAATGAGTCTATGGTTGGTGGTATTTCAGTAGTCGTTTCAAGAGAAGTTGAACATTTTGGATCTCTAGTTCACTTGGAAAAACCTTCAAAATTAAGCCATGATGGAAATGCAAAACGATTTCGGCCTTGAACTCCTCCATTTAACCATATAACCCCAAAAAAATCTTGCTAGATTATGAGAAAATGCTGAGCCGAAACTCGTAATTAAAACAAAAAAAATTAAACTCAAAGACTTGGCATAATACATCAAATCTTGATTTCTGTTTAGAAAAACAAATCTCTATAAAAATGAGAACTATCTAAAAAAAACTTGTCTCGTGAAATTTAATAGCGATTGTCACTAGTTAGAAAAAATATTGATCAAAAATATCATTTGTTCACAATCGAATTTATCCAAACTAATGCTCTTAAATCTTAATTGTCTCTTTCTTAATTTCAATAATAAGAAAACTTGTAGAGACAGAATTATTTTAAGCATAAAATATGAAGATTATTTATATTTGATTATTATATTTTTGTTTTGCTAGTTGCCATAATTTATTTTGCTAGAGTCCTCGAAGTACTATAAAAAAGAAAATATCAAATATAGAAATTTGAGATACATCATATACATGTATGTAAACGTTTTTTTCCGAGAAGACAGATCACGAATGAGTTTCCCTTTCGTGTGACGACAGTGAGTTTATAAGTCTAACAGAACCAAAAGGGTCCCACTCTGTACATGAATCTTTAGATGGAGATTCCTTTTTTTTTTTTTTTGAGCAAGTAGATGGAGATTCCTTGGTCAATATTTTGCTAACGTATAACATTTGAACATATCATATGTATAATGTATTTACCTCTTTAATCAACATTTTAGTGTCATTCGTTTTTCTGGTTAAATTTGATTCTATTAACTAACTTAATTATTAAATGACGTATGATCTATATTTTTTTTTGTTTATAGAAGAACCAGAGAACCATATTTTCATTTATTTTAAATATTATACGTAAGCAAAATTCATCACATACGTACCCTTTTAAAATTTTTATATTCCCTTTGCATTTTTATATTCAGATAATACATGCTAATCACTAAATCAGCAAAACCGTATATGATTAGGATCGTACATTAGAAGTCGTCTAAAGATTTGGCAGATTCCATCTCTATTTCAATAATGTTGTTGTTAGCTTACATCACTTTTTGAATAATCTTTCCTCTTAACTACGAGTTTAATTGGTCAAACCGGAATCAAAAGTCAACTTTAAACTCTCTTTCTTCCTTTAAATAGACCACAAGAGACAACCTTTCTTCTTCGTGTCTCTCTTGTTCTGTCTCAGGTCTCTCGACATGTCGGGAGCTATAACTTGCTCTGCGGGTGATCTTTCTTCCCTCCTCGGCCCCAATGCCACGGCGGCGGCTCACTACATCTGCGGCCAATTAGGCACAGTTAACAACAAGTTCATTGATGCATCCTACGCCATAGACAACACTTACCTCCTCTTCTCCGCCTATCTTGTCTTTGCGATGCAGCTTGGCTTTGCTATGCTTTGTGCTGGCTCCGTTAGAGCCAAGAATACGATGAACATCATGCTTACTAATGTTCTTGATGCTGCAGCCGGAGGACTCTTCTACTATCTCTTTGGTTATGCTTTTGCCTTTGGTAAATCTTCCAATGGATTCATCGGAAGACACAACTTTGGTCTTAAAGACTTTCCCACTCCCACCTTGGATTACTCCTTCTTCCTCTACCAATGGGCGTTTGCAATCGCAGCCGCTGGAATCACTAGCGGTTCCATTGCGGAGAGGACTAAGTTTGTGGCGTACTTGATCTACTCTTCTTTTTTGACCGGGTTTGTTTACCCTGTCGTCTCTCATTGGTTCTGGTCTCCGGACGGATGGGCGAGTCCCTTCCGTTCAGAAAACCGTTTGTTTGGCACTGGAGCCATCGACTTTGCTGGCTCTGGTGTTGTTCATATGGTTGGTGGTATAGCTGGATTATGGGGTGCCCTTATTGAAGGCCCTCGGATTGGCCGGTTCCCAGATGGTACTGGCCGTGCTATTGCTTTCCGAGGCCATTCTGCCTCGCTAGTCGTCTTAGGGACCTTCCTCCTCTGGTTCGGATGGTATGGTTTCAACCCCGGTTCCTTCAATAAGATCCTCATTGCGTACGATTCCGGTTCCAACTACGGCCAATGGAGCGCCGTTGGCCGTACAGCGGTTACAACCACACTCTCTGGATGCACCGCAGCTCTAACCACACTCTTCGGAAAACGTCTCCTATCAGGCCACTGGAACGTAACCGACGTTTGCAACGGTTTACTCGGCGGGTTTGCGGCTATAACCGCAGGTTGCTCCGTGGTAGACCCATGGGCAGCGATCGTCTGCGGCTTCGTGGCTTCCCTCGTCCTTACCGGATGCAACAAACTAGCAGAGATCCTAAAATACGATGATCCGCTCGAGGCCGCACAACTACACGGAGGGTGCGGTGCATGGGGGTTAATATTTGTAGGACTCTTTGCAAATAAGAATTATGTACACGAGGTTTACGGCGCAAACCCGGGAAGGCATTACGGGCTATTCATGGGCGGAGGAGGGAAGCTATTGGCAGCACAATTGGTTCAAATAGTTGTGATTGTTGGATGGGTTAGTGCCACAATGGGAACACTCTTTTTTATCCTTAAATATCTTAAGTTGCTTAGGATCTCGGAGCGGGATGAGATGCAAGGAATGGATATACGAAATCATGGTGGTTTTGCTTATATGTACTATGATGATGACGAGTCCATTCAGTTTCCGAGGGTAAATCCTGGATCTCCTGGACCTCGTGCTCCTGTCCTTCCTCCAGCAGTTTGATTTTCAAGTTTTTTTTGTAATTTTATTCCCCGTTAAGTATTGTTGGGGTTTTGCTTTTGAAATTCAAGTGTTGTTTGAATTTTGTTTGTTTGTTTTATTTTAAGTGATTTATGACATGTTCATGTATATTTTTCTTTGATTCCATTTTTTCCATATTCTGTTATTAATTGACTTGCTTAATGTTTTTGTTTTCCTCTGTATTTCAGAAACGAAAGTTTCACAAAATATATAGCTCTAGTGGTGTAATAGGAGAATTTCGAAAAAAGTGACTCATCCTTTTTTAAAAATATTTTAAAATTCATGTTTCAATAATACATGATTTGTCATTTAAATTCAAATCTCTCCAAATACTTAGTCCAATATATCTCCTACACCCCCTAAATGAATGACTATTTTAAGAATTAAGGCTGTTTTACATATTATATGGATAATTTATAAGATATAACTATTAAGTATGTTTTTAATCATATATACGTTTAAACATTTTATGGGTAGAGTTTGATCAATCTAGAAAATGCTCACAAATATCATTGTTACCAAGACTTATTTTTAATGCATACTTTTAATGATATATGTTGTAAATAATTTAATTAAAAAAGTTTTTCTTAAAATAAAATAAAAATCTTAAAAACAGTTTCGGAGCGAAACTTAAGCAAACAAATCTCAAAATCCTTTATAAAAAACTCATAATTTTTTTTTTAACTTATTGTGGATTACTAAAAATAGGGGTGGACATAATTCCCGTCCCGTTTTATCCTGTCCCATTAGTCTCCTTCCCGCTAGGAAATTTCCATCTCATTTTAGAAGGATATTCCTATATAGTACAAGCTTATGATTCCATTTGGGAACAGGACGGGACGAAACGGGAACAAGAATTCCCGAAATCCCATTCAGGATAAATTATATATAATATATTATATTATATTATATATATATATCATAAATATAATAATATAAACTTAGAAATATAGAATCTTAAATTTCCAAAATTTTCTAATATGTTTAGAGAAAATTTCCTTATTATTATATTTTAATTAATGTTAAAATTCTAATTTTGTCTAATAACCTGACAAATATAAATTAAAATTTTTTATTATATTTCTAGCTGTAAAAACTAAAAAGTCCAATTTTTTATAATCCGCAACTCCACCATCATCGTTTCACTCTCCACGAGACCACGACTGAAGTTTATTTTGAATTGTTTTTGAATTTTAAGGTTTTTATTATTATTTAACGAACACATTTGTGATAGTTTATTATTTTTATTTATTTGTCATGTTTATTTTTGGGCAATTTCCATTTCTGTACCGTCCATCCCGTCCCATCCCACTCCGTCCCAAATTTTATATGGGACATAAATGAGACATATTTTTTATTTCTAAATTTCTGTCCTGTTCTCATTCCTGTTCTCATTCCCGTAAAATCACATCCCGAATTTCCGTTTGTCTATCCCTAACTAAAAACATCTCTCTTTAAGTTAGATTTTCTAGTACATCAACTAAATTTTGTGTAACTTTTGGACTCATATCTGGCAATCATTATTAATATTCATTCATTTTATTTTGTAGTAACAAATTTTAAAATTTGTTAATTTAACTTGCATAATTTTACTATATATGTCAATTATTTTGTAGTATCTGGTCATACATCAATTATTTTGTAGTATATACTTTTCTATAAGAGAAAATTTGGAAAATACTATGTTTCAGCTTTTTTATTTGAAAAATACCTTCTCATTATTTAGTCTATTTTAAAAAGAAAATACTGTTAATGTTTTTCTACAATACCCTTTTAAAAGTGAATATAATTTCTAGAAAAAAATCAATTAAAAAAGAAAATAGAGTATATCTTTTTTTACATAAAAATAAAGATTTTATTTGGGAAAAACATAAAGAAAATCTCTTTAAAATCCCTTAAATATCTCTTATTAATCTACTAAAATAATTGTTTTTTGAATAAATCACAATATTTTCTAAAGCATTCGTTTGAATTTCTGGACCAATTTTTTCTAAACTCAATAAGCTTCTAAGCAATTCTCTTTTCAGATGAGAAATAATAATTTTTTTATTATCAAATGGAATTCAGACGAAAGCTTTATTCTCTGTTGTTAAAAAATCCATATTTGATTCACGTTGCTTATGGGACCTAATGTTCTGTTTTTTATTTATGCTTTGTTGTACATAAATGTTGAAGGCAAAGCCGTAAGTTAGAGTAATCATGAAAAAACTTATGTTTTAATATTTTATGCTTCAAATGGTTATGTAAGTGGATTTAATTATAAAAAATCAATAAAATATCTTTATATCAAAACTTTTTTAAAATAATAATAATAATTGTTATTGTTTAGAAAATTTGTTTTTATTTATTAAAAATAAATGACTTATAAATTAAATAAGGATAAAATTATCATATCATATATATAAATATTGATTTAAAATAAATAAATGAAGAGGGTATTTTTCAAATAAAAAGCATAAATAGGGTAGTTTGCAAAAAATCATTTTCTATAATACTGTATATAAAGAATTTTAGCAAATATAAAAATGCAAGTATGGCCCTAATTACCCCAACTAATGGGCACTCATAGACTACTTAAGTTAAGGATGCCCTAATTAATTCTCTAAATATTTCTCTTCGAGTCTGGTTGTTTTCACGCAGAGGGATCAAGCTATGAATAGAGTGCTGATGAGGCCGATATACCGTGACTTTTTGTCTGAGATGGAGTTTGGAGGTTCATCGATGGCGATGCCTATGGACGTCGACGAGGACGACTTCGATCCCATGGACATGTTGGACGATGGAGTACCTTTAACCCCCTCCTTGGGGAAACTTGAACATACCACATTCTTTAATAGATTTTGCGATGATTTTGATGATTCTGATATCAATTGATTTTGATGATTTTTCTCACCTTATATTCTCTTAAGAGTTTTTCGATTTACCCTAATTTTTATCTCTCTCGACTTCTATCATGGAAGAAACAATATTAGTGTTATAGGGTTTTCATTGTTCGTGATTAGCAATTGATCAACCTTTTTACTCAATGATATCTTGCATGTTGTATTGATTGCTATTAGGATGATATTTGAAGATTCAACTTTTCAATGACATTATTGTGTTGTTTTATTATTGGGATTTTTTTCTTTTGAGTACCTTGATGTCGTTGAGATCAGAGCATTAAATATGTATTTAATAGAAAAAAATACATATGAAGCTAAGCTAGACACGGTAACATTCAGATAATAGATACATATGTTAACTATAACCCCAACACCAAAATGAGCGGATCATCAGCCTAAAGCTTACAAGGCCAAACACTACAAGAAAACCGCCGGAATCAGACGGAAAAATCCGTCAGAAATCCGTCGGAATAAGTAAAATCCGTCGGAAATCCGTCGGTTATTATCGTCTGGACTATGTCCTCGGAATTGGAAACCGCGTTAGAAATCCGTCTGTATTTCCAACGGAATCTAGTTTCTGGATATCCGTCGGAATCCGTCGGTTTCCTGTCGGAATAGTTTCCATCGGTTTCCCATCGGAATATTTCCTACTGATTCCTGACATAATTCTGATGTTTTTGAACCGACGGTTACCGACGGCGTTCCGACGAAAAACAACCGACAGATTTCCGACGGATCTAAAAACTAACGGATTACCGACGGCCAAGTTTCCGACGGATTCCTGACAGAATTCCGATGTTTTTGAACCGACGGTTACCGACGGCGTTCCGACGAAAAAAACTGACAGATTTCTGACGGATCTAATAACCGACAGATTACCGACGGCCAAGTTTTTTTTTAGTATAATAATTTGAAAAATCAATAAATGTATTAATTTTAAGAAAATAAAATTAAAAAGAAATGAAAATTAAAATTGAATTGTATTGAAAATTAAAATTTTTTAATAATTCAAATAAAAAAACATAAAAATTGTTTCTAATCCGAAAATCAAACTAAACGTCCGGTGGAGGTGGTCCCGATCGAGGTGGTGGATATTGCGAAAAGAATTCGTTCATCCGTCGGACTATCGCTTGTTGCTCAGCTTCATATTTTGCCCTTTGCGCTTCTCCGGCCTCTTCAAGGCGTTGCATCTTCGCCTTCATCTCCTCCATTTCAGCGTGACTCTGTGCGAGGTCCGCCCTAAGATCGGCGGTAGGATCTCCGAAATAGGGTGAAGTAGCTGAGTAAGATGATGAATCGTCCGGAAGACCAAAGACCCGACCTTTAGTTTTTGGAGTACAATGCAGAAATGAAAAGTTGAATAAATATTTAAAATAAAATAAAAATTGATTAAAATTTAAAATTTACTTACCTCATAGACGAATTCGTTGATCTTCTCGATCGGGACTTTGTTGAGAGGTGGGGTTCCTTCAATGATTGGTTGAGTAAGAAGAAACTCTTGACCCATCTTCCTGACGTTGCCAACGATCTCCTGAGCTACACCATTTTGGATTTCATTAGTGTTCTTGTTGGTGTGTGCAACTTCAATTAATCTGAGGCCAAAAGGTTGGATACCATCTTTCCGAAACTACAAAATTAACAAATATAGTAAATATTTTGAATATAAAATTGAAAAAACAACATATTGATTAAACCAAAAACTTACAAGTTGTTTTGCCTTTGTGACCAAACTGGTTGCTCCTAGATTGTGCGTCGCCTTACCTTTTCCTTTGCGATCGCTGTTCCGGCACGCAGAGTGGGTTTTGGAGCTTGCCTTCGTAGCATCTTCACTCCAGTAAGCTATCAACCCGTTCCATAGGGCCGGGTTCATAACCAAGTTTCTTGGCACAAGATTCCTCGACCACAACCCGTTCCACTCGTTCAGCTTACGTGAATACATTATTGCCGCTTTTTTGTGGAACTCCCTTCTAACCAAAGCGGTAATGTGACTCTCCCAAGTAAATTCTTGCTGAAAAAAACGAAAATTAAATTAAAAAAAATAATAAACTATTTAAATTCAAAGTAAAAAATAAAGAAAATGAAAAATTTACCGCAAATTGCCGAAACCACATTTCCTGCTCTTCTAAGGGCATTTGGGTGTACGTCGGATACGGATGCTGAAGCAATCCATTAAGAATCCGGTTGATAGACTTGGAAATCCCATTTCTCGAATCTTTAAACCTTCAAAAAAAATTATTTTGTAGACTTTAAATAGTTTATAAAAAAAAATATTAAATAAAATTAAATATTTTTAAATAGGAAAATCAAACTTACCATGTGTCTGTCCCAACACAATCCGGATGAAGATGAGTGAATCTCTCTCGTCCAGGTAAAGCAACGAAGTCCTCGACGCTCATTTACGACGGTGCAGTAGAGGGTGGTGTCGATACAGCAACGGCTGGTAAAGGTGATGCGGTGTCCGGAATATGGGTAGACGCCGTAGAAGGACTCCTCGCAACTCCCCTACTCCTACCGGAACCTCGATGTACTCGGCTCCTAGAACCCTCGTATAATCCGTAATCCCTTTTAAATTTATAAAACCAAATTACTTTTTTTAAATTACTTAAAATAAATATAAATGTATAAAATAATTATAAATTTCTAAAAATGATTATAAATTTCTAAAAATTATTATAAATTAATAAAAAGAATTATAATTTTATTAAAACAAATTTATAATTTATTCTAATTTAAATAAATACTGTAAAGTAAAAAAAATATTTAACATAACAAATTCATATTATCTAATTCTTAATCAAATTCAAATCCTATCCAAAATCAAATTCTTAATCAAAATCATATAAATTCTTAAGATAAATAAAATCATATCCAAATCTTAAATCTAACCATAGAAATCCTAGAACTAACACTAGAAAACATAAATCTAACATCCAATAACATAAATCTAACATCCAAGAACCTAAATCTTACATCTAAGAACCTAAATCTAACATCAATCTTAAAACCTTAGAAATCTTTAAGTTTTAGAGTTTTGGAAACTTACAAATCGGATGGAATTGATGGATTGTTAGACATCTTGATGATTGATCCGCGAGGAAGAAGAAGAGATTATTTATCAAAGAATTCCGACAGAAATTCCGTCGGAATCTAATCAAATTAAATGAAACGCAGTCTCGGTAAGATTGCTGCCTAAAATTTTGCATATTCGTCAGAAATCAAAATTTGATACGTGAAATTTTAGTTTCACGATTTCCGATGGATACGTAAAATTTTAGTTTCCCGGGGAGATGAAAATTAATTTGCCGCATAATATTTAATGTCCTTCGGAAATCCGTTGGTAATTTCTGATGGTTTTCCTACGGATATACAAAATTCTAGGCGGCAATCTTCTCGAGACCGCGTTTCATTTAATTTGATTAGATTCCGACCGAATTTCCGTAGGAAATTACCGAAGGTCTTCCAATGGATATGCGAGACATGCATGTCTTTTCATTGGTCAGTCAAACCTTGAGGCGGTACACGTGTAACCACAATCCGTCAGAAATCCGTTGGTAATTTCCGATGGATTTCCGACAGGTTTGTGGTTTCGTGCTCGTTTACAATCCGTTTCTCTTGAAATATGTTTGTAGTATGGTTTGTTACTCTTTTCAATAGTGAATTACTAACATATACCTTGTAACATATTATATATATCAAAATTAGAAAAATCCCAACTATCATTGACTACATGTTAGACAATGATACATATCTTTAAACGATGATATATAACCATAACAACTAAAATTTTCTAATTTCATATATTTAACATGTAACAATGTATTTGTTTAAATTTTATCATTAAAATGAGTACCAAAGCATACTACAAACATATTTCAAGCGAAAACGGATCGTAAACGACCATGAAACCCCAAACTCGTCAGAAATCCGTCGGAAATTTCCGACGGATTTCCGACGGGTTTGTGGTTACACGTGTCTCGGTTTAAGGATTGACTGACATTCACTAGCCAAGTAAAAATATCATTTCCGTCAGAAATCCGTCAGAAATTTCCAATGGATTTTCGACGGATTGGAGTGTAATTTGGTTTTGGATGTTGTGTATAATTTTTTTATTGGTTTTTTGGTTTTTTTTTTGTGGTTTTTTTATGTTTTGGGTTTGTTTATGATTTTTAATGTTTTATTTATTTATGGTTTTGTGGGTTTAATTTTTATTAAATGTAATATTTAAAATACGAAATAAAAATACAAAATATAAATAAATACAAATGTTCATAATGTACTACTCTGAATCAGATAATGATCCTTCAGAAGGAATATCGTCTTCGGCCTCATCAAATTCTCCAAGTTCTTCTTCTGATTCTGAATGAACTCTATCATCACCAATTTCCGTTAAATCAACCACAAGGAATGTATCAAAAGAATGCTCAACATGATCCATTGGAACACTTCTAGTTGGTTGTAATGCATCGTGCTCAGAAACTTCATAAATTTTTCCTCTTGGATTAATTGGAGTCACTGTAATCCAAGGATCTGAACGCCGTGTTACCTTAGGGTAACGAATATAGCATACCTAAAAAAAATAAATCTAATTTATGAAGTCAAATAAAACAAAAATTGAATAAAAAACTGACGTAATATAAAATATTTAATAAAATATGCGAACCTGGTCTGCCTGTGATGCTAGGATGAATGGGTCTTACGTACGAAGTCTTCTTCTAGAATTTACTGACGTGACGCCAAATTGGTTCACCTTAACCCCACGCCCAACTTCTGGATCATACCATTCACACATAAAAACAATGCACCTCATGTCCAACATCCCTGGGTAGCGCACTTGCAATATTTCTTTGAGAATCCTGTAGTAGATAACATCACCAGATTGAGCCGAAATACCATAATCTGCAGTTGGTCTCGACCTTCCTTCATCGTGAATCCTAAACGCAAATCCCGTATTGCAATACCTAGTGTATGAGGTCGCAATGTAGATTGGGCCAGTAACTAACTCCACTAACCATGTCGGAAAAACCGATCCACCTCTAATTCCCTCAATAACCTAAGAAAATAATTTCCACAAAATTAATATAAAACACTTACGTAATAATTGAAGTCATTTATATATTAATCTTATAGCCTACTTATGTAAAATTACAGCCAAGTAATATAATCGTTCTTCTTATGCAGTTCATGTTCTTTTCCAGTCTTTTCCGGAAAATGGCTACGTATTATTGCCATGTAAATCCTGAAAGCAAACAACATTAAATAACCTTTGAAAGCTAATACTTATGTATAAAATAATTTAGTATTTAAATTGATTAAGTTTTTTATCTTTCGTACTCCGCCATCTCCTCACAATTTGTTAGGATATACATATGCAAGTGAGTCTACTCCTGTTGTGATAATTTGCGTTTCTTCCCTTTCCCACTGACTCGACCAACTTGCGAAAACAACTCAGGGACCACCACGGGATACATGGCTTTCTCACCTCTATCATCATGGCGAGCAGGACGTCTACTATGGAAAGTAATATTCCACAAAATGTGAGGTTTCTTCGTTGATGCTCCGTGCGACAATAGACCCCTCAACTCGACTTAAATTTTTAACCTTCTTCTTAAGATGGAACATGTACCGCTCAAAAGGATACATCCAACGGAATTGAACAGGACCACCTAGTGCGGCTTCATGGGAGAGGTGGATCGGAAGATGTTCCATAACATCAAAAAAGGATGGTGGAAATATCTTCTCAAGATTGCAAAGGATCAAGGGTATATTGTCCTTTAAATTGCGAATCCCCTCAAGTGTAAGTGTTCTCGTGCATAAATCCCAAAAGAAAGCACCAACTCTTGCAAATAAAAATACATAAATTGTTAAAATACACATGAAAACGATTTATACCTGCAATTGCTTCGTACACATCTTTATGAAGAAGCTCCGCAAAAGCAAATGGAAGAAGTCGCTGCACCACAACATGACAATCATGACTATTCATTCCGATAAACTTTCCTTCTCCATAGTCGATGCAATTACGCAGATTAGATGCATATCCATCAGTGAATTTGACATCGTCTTGAATCCAATCAAAAAATTCTTTTTTCTTTTGTGCATTCAACCAGTACGGAGCAAAATGATATTTACCATTGGGAAGAATTTCAAGGAAATCACGATCTGCCTAGACTTCAGATTGTCTTTTGTCTTCCTCGGTATATTTAAAACCGTATTCATTATGTTATCAAAGAAGTTCTTTTCAACATGCATCACATCGAGGTTGTGCCTCAATAAATGGTCGTTCCAATAAGACAATTCTCAAAAGATACTCTTCTTGTGCCAATTATGAACTTTTCAGCTCCATAAACAGCTCCACATTCATAAGTCATCGCAGCACCAAAATCTCTCAACTGATCCAATAAAGTACTGCTGTTTGGCTCATCAAGTGGAGCTTCAAACACTTGTTTATTTTTCGTAAATAATGTTTTAGACCGACGATACGGATGCTCCCTCTGTAGAAACCTTCTATGGCAATCAAACCAACATGACTTTCTTCCGTTCCTCAATTGGAAAGCATCTGTGTTGTCTTCGCAATACGGGCACGATAATCTTCCATGAGTTGTTCATTCAGATAACATTCCATATGCTGGAAAATCGCTAATGGTCCACATAAGAACCGCACACATCCTAAAATTCTGCTGGTGCGAAACATCAAACACAGCAGCACCGTAACTCCATAGCATTTGTAACTCATAGATCAATGGCTGGAGAAAGACATCTAGTGATCTCTTCGGATGCTCAGGGCCGAGAACAATAAGAGAGAAAAATAAAAACTCTCGACGCATGCACATACCAGGGGCAAATTGTACGGTGTTACGATTACGATCAATTGGAAAGCATCTGTGTTGTCTTCGCAATACGGGCTCGATAATCTTCCATGAGTTGTTCATTCAGATAACATTCCATATGCTGGAAAATCGCTAATGGTCCACATAAGAACCGCACACATCCTAAAATTCTGCTGGTGCGAAACATCAAACACAGCAGCACCGTAACTCCATAGCATTTGTAACTCATAGATCAATGGCTGGAGAAAGACATCTAGTGATCTCTTCGGATGCTCAGGGCCGAGAACAATAACAGAGAAAAATAAAAACTCTCGACGCATGCACATACCAGGGGCAAATTGTACGGTGTTACGATTAGGGGCCACAACGAATACTGTCTTCCATGCTTCCCAAATGGGTTGAAACCATCTGTACATAACCCGAGGTACACATTTCTTCTCTCAAACGCAAAATCCGGATACGTGGATTGAAAATGTTTCCACGCTTTTACATCTGAAGAATGTGTAATCTCTCCATCTTGACGATGTTCTGCATGCTATCTCATTTGCTCTGTCGTGCGCTCAGATTGATATAACCTCTTCAACCTCGAAGTCAACGGTAAGTACCACATACGTTTAAATGGAATCCTGAAACCGTGGTTTACGACAAAATCGACAACTTCTCCTGTCTTCATCTTCTCTCTAATATATCATACAGTTGTCGATGCACACATCTATTACTTGATACGGCAAACCAAGACCACCTACAAGTTTTTGTACCTCGTAGTATGATGCCGGTGCAAGATTATCTTCAGGCAAAAGATCTTTCACCATATCTGCTATCGCATCAACACATTCCTCTGCCAAATTGAAGTCTGTCTTAATGGTCATCATTCTACTAGCAGATGATAAAGGTAAATGACCTTCTCTACACCCATCATATAATGGCTGCTTCGCTGCGTCTAACTTATCAAAAAATCTTCTAGCTTCTACATTTGGTTCTTCAACCCTATCCTCATCTATTATGGTCGATGACAAATTCTCTCTAAACGCATCATTCACCATCTCAACGGTACCAACACCAAAATCTACTTCCGTTCTATGTTCTCCTAAGCTATCCGCAACATAGGGTTCATTGCTACTACTACCATAATCAAAATTTCTTTCTCCATGTAGATACCAAATCTTGTAACCCGACATAAATCCATTGCTATACAAGTGATGTCAAACTATTTATATCTTAACATTACGAGAATTGCGACAAATTGAACATGGACATTTCATCTTACCACTTGTTTTCACTCGCGTTTGATTTCCAGCAACGGCCATGAACTCGCATATACCTCGTGCATAACCATCGTTTAATAACTTCGACTCCGGATCAAATATTTCTTCATCCATCTACGATCTTAAATCTCTAGAAGACGACATCTCCCTCTACACATTTTTTTTAGAATTTTTGGGTTGAAATTTGTTGTGATTGAATGGAGAAGTATGGTAACATATATATAATAACGGTTGCCGTCAGAATTCTGTCGGAATTTAACTGCTATAACAACGGCTATATTAACGTTCAAATCTTCCGACGGATATGAATCCGTCAGAAATTACCGACGGCAAACCGACGGATTTCTGACAGAAACCGACGGATTTCTGACAGAAACCGACGGATATTAATCTGTCGGAAAAACGGACGGATTAGACAATTTTAATTTCCGTCAGAAATCCGTCGGTGTTTTCCGACGGATATTAATTCCGTCGGAAATGCCGTCGGTTTTACGGCAGATTTCTTGTAGTGAAAGAAACAAAAGATAAGAGAATGGTCAATAAAGATCCAAATCATATCAGATTCGCATATATACATATGAACAAGCTCATGTTCGTACTTGAAGTCCATGATTCTATATAAAGTATAAACTAAACTCACAAACCACATATCATTTACTAATAAGTAAATTTCCAGAAAATATTGGAACTAAATATGCATAGTTAACAATATTCTGCAACAAATTTACATTTTTCCCGAATCGTCATGCATTTAACAATTTTCTCAAATAATTACAATGAAAAAGGAAAAAGGAAAAAGGGTTTCCTTTTGGCATACATAAAGCTAAATTTCCTAAACTGAATATTGACAACAATCTTCTATATATATATTGGTGGAATCTCCGTTTTTCCGTGAGCTTTTCGTGTCTCATCATAAAAACTTGCATTCTTCTGGGTCGCTCTTCGAGAGGAATGGTCCAACTGAAGTCATAGCTTACTATGGATGCGAGATTTGGGGACTTCCACGATATTTAGGTTCTTACATCTCATCTTTCCTAAACCAAAAATTCGGGTCCCATACGTATAGGGTCATGGCTTACACCGACGTCTCTGAAAACAAAGAGTCTAAGTTACGTGTGTGGAGGCTCAAGTGCAGGGAATGGCAATTACTTTATGAGATCTCCCCGATCACGACTTATAATGAATATTTTCCCTTGGCCACAAACCCTTTTGGTGGTAATACATTGTACTTGTGGAGCACAATTCGTGGATATTTTGCATTTACTTACTTGGACAAAGGACATAAAGCACAGTCTGGGATTTACAACACCTTTTGGATACGCAGCAGGGACGGTCGCAATATGAGTTTTTCCGTGGCATGGGACCCGGAGAAAGCCAGCCTCTTTACACCCTATATTTCGAGGTTTGTTCTCCCGCGTTGGCTGCATACGATCCCTTTCTCGCCATCATCATGAGACCATTTTAAAGTACTCCTCGTGGTGTTTCGTTTATTTTGCGCCTTTTTTTTGTTCTTTGTCTGATCAAAGATAGAGAATATAAAGATTTGTGAGCCTTGAGATGTTGGAAGCTTTGATCGCTTGATGATTGTTGACGATACAACATAAGAACACAACACATTGATTTCTGCATCTAAATATAGAGTACGGATTGTTTAGTTAACTTAAATTGCATCGACCTCAGTATATAATATATATATATCTACGTTTCATACACTCCTAATTATCACCACGCAAATCTCGAAAGGCAAGGCAACCCCATGTTTACTGATCTGCATGCACAAATAGTTATATTTCCTTTAAATATTTCTGTCTTCGTCACACTTAGCTAGAAATAATATGTAACAATCCATTCAAGTTATTAATCTTTATTTTAATATACACCAATCAAGAGAAGTAATCATGTTCATATTTCGTTTGTTCCTTCAACTTATTGTCAAAGCAAGGCCATCTATCTCGTCTTTATATAAAAAATATAAGATCAAATATATGAACATGTATAGTAGAAAAGTAAATACAACAACATAAAATATATTATCACTATTGTTAAATAACTTGTAACAAAAACTTGAATTCTTATGGAATGGCAAGATTCATTAACACTTGTGCATTATTTGATGAATAGAACGTTATATACAAACGTGAACAATATTACAAAACGTCAATATATAAACGTGCACAATATTATACGATATATATATATATATATATAAACTAAAATTATAGTTTACCTTTACAGATATTTTATTTTGACAAACTTCAATAGCCATAAATATTACATTATCGCCAGCATGTTGGCAATGGCAAATACATAAATATGAAAGAAAACGGGCCTATTTTGTTTTTTGTTTTGTTTTAGAGAGTTCGAATCGATCGATTCGCAATATAAACCAAAACTAGGGATTCTTTCAGTTGCATGTATTGTATTAGCGTTTAGGAAGTACAAGGCATATAAGAACCTAAAAAATACCGAGTACTAGATATTGTTATAACACATAAACGAATTTAAAGAAAAACAAACATGTTATTTCTTTTAATTTGGAGCGTTCGAATCGATCGCTAGGATATTTCAAAAACTTAGGTCATACTAGAGAGAAAATTTTATCGTGTCTAAAAAAGTAGAAGTGATTAGTTTAAAATTTTAAATACGAGAATTAAAGAAGAGAGCTTGATTAGGATATGTTTAGATTTGCCTAGTTAAAAAAATAGGCCCCAAAAGTCTAGCTCATTGATACTATATATAGAGATTAACCAATCGAGTTTTAGTTATATTTGACAAATTTATTGTTTTCTAAGCCTGTCATGAAAAGTTTTAACGATTGAATAAGTAATTAGGCTCTAGACGGAGCTTCCCATTCTGAAAGTTGAATGGAGATGAAGCAAGAAATCTCAAGGCATAAAAGCATCAGACTTAGAACTCAAATAGTCGTAGTGAAGATCAGTCAAAGCTGTAGAACTGTAGAAAGAACGTTCGGTGGAGATTGGTTGAGCTTATCGGCGGTGGTAGATCGCTTCACGTCACCGACTCTTCTGCTCCTCATCATTCTGCGTGTAGATATATGTATGTGTCGTAACAACATAGTTTGGTTAAGTTAGAACTAATTTTAAAAATTAAAATGTAATGATATTGGGCTGGGTAAGGAGAATAGATTCGAGTTACTATATATTTGTTATATCTAAGAATTTGTTTAGATATGTAATATAAAATAATTTCGTCAGATTTGCTATATATACAAATTTCTATTTAAAATAAATAAATGAAATAACGAATTTATATATTTGTTATTTATTCTATTTAGCAACCTAGTATCTTTGTCTACTTATTAATTACTGAATTTTGCATAGAATAATAGTAATCTTTAATAGTGGACAAGTCTAATTCGTATAGTCATCAAATTCATTGAGTACAAAGCTTAAGATTTCTCTCAATAAATCTCATAAAAAAGGTAAATTTAGAGGTACATAATAATTATTATTTTTCTTTTTTCAACCAGAGGTACATTATGAAACCATAAAAAATCTTTAGCAAATTTTTTACTTCCTTGCCTTGAAGAAAATTCTCTGAAAATTATTTATTTATGAGAAAATTGGGAAATTAGGTAGTTTTTAAGTTTCAATTTGTGATTTAGGTAGTTTTTAGATTTTTAAGTCTTTTTTTACTTTTTCTTCCTCTCTCTCTCCTCTCTATCTCTATCTCTATCTCTCTCTAAAAACTACCTCCTATTTTTTCCTAAAAACTACCCTATAAACTACCCATTTTCCATATTTAAACTTAAAACTACCCTAAATCCATATTAAAACTTAAAAACTATTCAATCTCCTAACTAACCCTTTATTTATTGTAGATTTAACCACCAAGAGTAACATAAACAAATAAATTTTCTGAACCATGAGTAACTCGAGCATTCATTAAATGCAAATCACTGAACATTAGATCGAAAAAAAACAATTATCAAATCGTAGAACATTAGACTGGAAAAATCAATTATCGAAGTTGATTGAATATTGATTAAAATGGTTGTGAGCCTTGAGATGTTGGAAGCTTTGATTGCTTGATGATTGTTAACGATAAAACATAAGAACATTTGCTTTTACAATCCATTCAAGTTAATAATCTTTATTTTAATATAGAACATTTATTAATAATAAATGACAATTTTTGATTGCTTGATGATTTTTATAATCTTTATTTTAAACATAATAAAATTTATTTTAATATAGAATAAAGGACAGCACAAACCATTTTTCTATGTGTGTTCGGCTAGAGCTATATGTGAGTGAATCAAAGAGTATAAAGCATATCTATATCTATATAAATATGTTCTCTAATGGCAGGAGGTGAATGTAAGAAGAACTGAGCTCCCAAATCTGTGTCTCTCGAGCTGGTTCTGGTTTTTGTTGATAACATGGCAGAGATGAAATGGAATGGACTCATTTTGAAGCTTGAATCTCCAGATGAGGTGTTGAATGACAAGGTTGCCAAATGGATGGGTAAGGAGAGACTTGAAGCTTGGTTCAAGCTCTTGAGAAATCAGTTCAAAACTTGCAAAATCACATATGTCACTAGACAGCTCCAACATCAAGATTGGGATATATGAAGAATGAAATCTTGTAGCAACCTACTACTGAAAATGAGAAAAAGATACAAAACACAAACAACATATGTTAGAAATGAAGAAAACAAAAACAAGAAAATATTAAAAGATAAACAAAACACTAACCCTTTCTTGTCAAAGGCAGATGACCAGAACTTGTCCCCAAGATATGATACAAAACCGTGGTCACCTATCTTAATGAGGGCATAAAGGTTCTTGTTAGCAATCTCATGTCAGGAGATTTAAAGGAACATTATATAATCACACATATCTCTCTTCATTAATACCCTCAAGTTTTTTTTTTGTTTCGGGTTAAACGGTTAGGATCGGCAGAATTCCGGTTGTCGATTCGGCAGAAACCAACCGATCAATTTACTTAAACCGAGGTATAAATAAACTAACCCTAAAACACTTTCTCAATCAACAAAGAATGGTGTTAGATCATGACTGTAGGAAAAGGCAAGCCCAATGTTGCAGAAACTTTTATAGTACTTCCATGGAAGGTCAAGCAGAACATAAAATAGTGATTTGCAACTGAAACAAAAGAAGAAACGAAGTTAATACAATGTAAGAAAGAAGAAACAAACCCTAAAAATGTGTGATGTGTTAAGAGAGTTAATTTAAAATTTTGAGATATGATTAGGATAAGAGAATTAATACTTATAGGATGAGAAATGATGGAATTACATTTTAAAAATAAATAAGTTAAGAGAGTTAATTTGTAATAATTTTTGATTAATTAAGTAAGTAGTACAAGTTATGTGCACCAAGTCAAAGTAGTAGTATAACTGTTATGAGCTATAATTTTATTAGAAAATAATTTTTTTAATTAGTTTTAGATAAAATATAATTAAGATAACTAAATACAAATTAACTATTATTTATATGTGTGGAATATTATTTTACATGGTGAAGAATTTCAAATACTATAATTTACTATGAAAAACAATTACCATCTACATCAATTAACTTACTATGCCTAGTTCTTCTTATATATATATATATATATATTCAAAAAAGAATGTGATATGAATTATTCATTTTATATGGTAGAAAATATATAAAGAAGTATCCAAATATGTTTTAGAGTTCAAAGAACAATTAAAATTGATGTTGCTATATTGTTTGTCTAATTTAATGTGTAATTTTTATTAGATAACAAAAAAATCATTAAATTTTAAAAGAAATTAGAAAAGACAAAATAAAAAGAGAAGTGTCAAAATTTGAAGAGACGTGTGTGAGTGTCTCTTAGCTCAACTTTGAAGAAACATTACTATATTAGATAATATATATATATATATATATTCAAAAAATGTGATATGAATTATTTATTTTATATGAGAGAAAATATATAAAGAAGTATCTAAATCTTATATAATATAGTAAAATTACTTTTTTTGTGGAGCTCTGAAATACTGTCATTTGTCTTTCATAAATAACACATTTTTCCAATTTATTTATTTTAAATTATTTTCTTTCAAACCAAAAAATCCTATCTAAGATAATACTAAATATTGCATTAAAAATCTTATATAATATAGCAGAGTTACCTTTCTGTGGAGCTCTAAAATGCTGCCACATGTCTTTCATAAATAACACATTTTGTTTTCCAATTAATTTATTTTAGATTATTTTCTTTTTACCCAAATTTTTTTTAATCTAAAACAATACTAAATATTACATTAAAAATGCTACCAATTTAATGAGATTAAAAATTTTAAGAACAGAAAATTGTGTCATAAACCAAACTAACATATTTACACAATAAACTTATTGCTATAAAAACTAAACCAAAAAATCTCAAGCTCTCAATCTCCTCTAAATACTTCATGCAAAAATTTATTTTTTAAATTCAAAATGCTTCCAATATCAAACCACATAATCTCTACTTAAGCTTTTAAAATATAAAATCCTCTAATTTTTCAGAGATATACTTTAAAATCGTAAGATATAATTTTTAAAATATAATATAGTAGGGTTATCATTCTGTAG
The DNA here is from genome assembly GCA_028015245.1 of Cardamine occulta. Lineage (NCBI taxonomy): Eukaryota > Viridiplantae > Streptophyta > Magnoliopsida > Brassicales > Brassicaceae > Cardamine > Cardamine occulta. Next base: position 10,888,813 of record CM051370.1, on the reverse strand, counting down.
AACTCCAAAATGTTGTCACGTCTCTTTTCTTAATTACACATTTTCTCTTTTCCCTATTTATTTATTTTTGATTATTTTGTTTTTAACAAAAAAATCTTATCTAATCTAAATTAAATATTGCTATAAAATGCTACTAATTTAATAAGATTACAAAATTTAAAAACAGAAAAACTGTGTCATAAACCTAACTACTAAACATTTTAAAAAATTGGTCAACACAAAAACTACGAATTAAAGAAAATTAAGACTAATAATTAAGGAAAAGTAAGATTAAAAATTAAAAGTAATTAAATATGATACAATAAATCAGAAAAATAAAACTGAATTTAACATCTATTTTACACTTATAAATAAATAGCAACAACATATACACCATCAATTTTGATATTTATCTCAATTTTAGAGTAATAATAATATTAACTTTTAAAGAAGCAACTATGAAAATTCAAATAATGTGTGATTTCAAATACCAAAGTTAGTGAAAAATCTGTATTATTATTTAAATATTTATAGAAAATATTAATAATAAAATAGTTAGATTACAAAAAAAAATTAGACTAGTAAAAATAAAATAATAAATTAAAGGAGAATTAAAATAACTAACAAAAAATGAAAATGCAACTATAAAAAACATTAAAATAATTATCTATACTACTATACATCTAGAAAATAATAAAAATAATAAACTAAAGGGTAATTAAAATAACTAAAAAAAAACATGAAAATGTAACTATAAAAACAACATTAAAAAACAATATATATACATCTAAAAAATATAATAAATAAACAACTATATATTAAACCCATGCAATGCGTGGGACTTACTCTAGTATATTATAGAGTTCAGAGAACAATTACAATTGATGTAACTATATTGTTTGTCTAATTTAATGTGTGTGTTTTTATTAGAGAACAAACAAAAATATCTGATCAGTTTTTATTTTATTTTTCACCGTTGAATTTTTAACTATTAAGTATGGAAATTGTGGTGACATAATATTTTTGTTAATTATTTGATTTTTGTTTTATATTGACCCATTTATTTTTTAAATATTTGTATGTACTAATTATGGTTTGAGTTGTGATGTTTTGGTTTTTACTATATGTTTTGTTTTATTTATTTTTTATTTTAATTCTGAAGTAATTTTTAATTTATATTGTAGAAGATTAATATTTAGAAAAGAAAAAAAATATAAAAGAAAGAAATTATAAAAAGGATTAGATATCTAATATATTTAAAGAAATATAGAATAAAAATGTATACATAGTGGAAATATATAAATATAACTATTATGTAGTTTTGTTTTTCGGAAGTATTTTTAAAAGGAATATAATATTTTTAATTTATATTAGATTCTAGTTGTTTTTTTGGAGTATATGTTTCTAAAAAATTAAAATTATTTGATTTGAAATACTATTTTTAAAATTTGTGTAGAAATTAAAAGTTTGAATCAATGTGATTTTATTTTTTGGAAAGAAATTTCTAATTTACAAAGAAAAAAACCTAAAAATTAAAGAAAATTTAAAACAAGCATAAATGTTATTTTGGAATTAGACACAGCATGTCAGTTCTCTATACAAAAGCTAACCTTACTTTATTATAAAAAAGCTACAGCTACAAAATTTCCACAATGATATTTGTATCTATTTCAGCCACGACATGCCACAAACTTGATCGTGTCTTCCTGTCTTATGACCTCATAGCTACAAAAAAAATTCCGTAGCTTTAGCTTTGTAGCTATTTAAGTTTGTGGCTTTTTGACTTTTATGGTCATTTTCGCCACATATAGCTATAAATGTTGTTGTGACTATCTTGAATATTTGATTAAAAAAAATACAAATTTTATTTTTATATAATTAAATTAAATAAAAAATAATATAAACCCCAATTTCCATTAGAAAATATATAAAAATAAGAAAAATAGCATTTTAAACTTTTTTAGATAAGAAATAATATCATTTTCCAAAAAATCATTTAGTCCGAACTTGGTCAACATATTCTCCTTCTTCTTTGTTTTTATTGTGTAGACAATAACAAATTGAAAACAAACAAATAGAGATACAACAATCAAGGATAATATGAGTAGGTACTTACGGTGAAGCTGCTGTTATTTGTTTGTAGTATTTGGTCGTTTGAAAAAGAAATTGTGTAGTTGATGTTGTTTTCTCCACGTAGAGGTCTTGTGATTTTGAGTTGGAAATGATTCATGCTTCCGGGTGGTGATAGTTTTTATGCATTGGTCTTGTTTGTGTAGTTTGTATCTTTATATATTAGTGTGTTTTTTTGTTGATTTCGGTTTCTTTCGCTAATTTATTGTTCTCATTTAATTGTTTTGATTAATTTTCCATCATTATTAGTCTTGATTGTATTTTATTGTTTGCATCTGATCAATTTTTTGTTTTTTTTACCGTTGAATTTTTAACTATTAAGTATGGAAATTGTGGTGACATAATATTTTATGCACTAATTATGGTTTGAGTTGTGCTGTTCTGATTTTTATTATATGTTTTGTTTTATTTATTTTTTATTTTAATTCTGAAGTAATTTTCAATTTATATTGTAGAAGATTAATAGTTAGAAAGGAAAATAGAATAACAGAAAGAAATTATAAAAAGGATTAGATATCTACTATATTTAAAGATTTGTGTTCTATATTTTCTTAGTTTTGGTTATTTGTGTTTAAAAATTATTAAAATAAATGATATTAAATTTTAATAATCAAATAAAAACTTAAAAAAATTCATAATACTGAGAAAATACACATAAGTTTATTGCATAAAAATAAAACATTATTACATAAACTAATATCAATGTCAAGAGTTCCATAATGATGCAGAAATTTCATCTCAAATCCCTTCCATATATTGCCTTGAAGCGTTATTTTCCTCTTCATCTTCATCGGAATCTTCTTCAGCTATATTACTAGTCATCAGATGGGCTGAATCAAAGTCAACATCTTTGCCATTTGATGATTGTCCTCGATTCACCATACCTATAATAAATTATGCACACAACTAAATTATAGTATCTATCCACTGTAACTTTAGCTTTAATCAAATTTACAATAAACACAAACTAAAATAATATAAATTATATGAAGTTGATTGAACTTACCGCAAAATCCAAACTTGATTTGCAGACAAATGGGGATGAGATTTTTGTGTGTACAAGACAAGTATGAAGAAACTTTACTCTTATATAAAAAAAATGATATTTAGGTAACTAGATTTATAACAATTTACTAAAATAGAAATAAAACTTTTTTTTACGCCAAGTCTTGTGGAAAACCCTCCAAAGAATAGGGTTTTAGTTTTAATGGTTTTAGTAAACAATTAAAAAAAAAAATCAGACGTTGAGAAAAAAAAGGAAAACAAATATTTATCACAAAAACCTCCTAAAAACTCCTATAAATTAGTTTTTGGATTCTCTTCACAAATATGCAAAAACCATCAAAATCTAGATTTCCTATTTTTTAGGGAATCTACTTTTGCCAAAATCATGATTGACAATAAATTAGTTTTTTGAAGAATCTAAAACCAAAAACCACTCTAAAAAACATTGCCATGGCCTTAATCTTTAAACAAACTTACTTTACGTGCTGATACGAAAAACTCTCGAGCCTTTCTCTCTTTTAAACCTTAAAAATGTTGTACTATTTATCTTTATTTTTGTAATGAGGTAAAAACAAGAATGTTGTACTTTTGTTGGGTATTTTTAGATTTTACATATAATTTTTGTCTGCATAAAAATTCTCACCCGTCAAAACATGCGCACTAGCCATGATGAGATGATATATTTCTATAAGAAGGTTGTATTATCATTGAATACCTCTAGATTTCATTTTTATAGAATTATATAAATTTTCTTCTCTAAATGAAAACTCACACACTCTAGATTTTATCCTATATATGTACATCATTTTTATCTTTAAATGAAAACTCGCACAGTCAACATGTTACATCAGCTCACTGACTATTTCCAAGCAAACGAGATTTTCTATTGAAAAACAATTTTTAACCATTTAGAAGATGCAAAATCCGACCTGTAGAATAAAAAAGGCTCGGAAAGAAGCTTCATAAAGCTGGGAGAAGTCTAACGAAGAAGAAAGAAACTGTTTTAGTGTGGCAGATGTACATGTAGAATAAATAAAATTAACATCATACTTTTCTCTTGGTAGTTGGTAGTTGTTATATTTTTTCATATGTAATACTGCATTTGCATTAAAATCTCTGGTTAAATGTATTTGAGTAGCTGATAAAGAGGGTTCGAGGTATACATGTTAAGAACGTACGTGTGAAGGGATTTAAGTCGGTTCAAACCGACTCTGTTCTTTGCTGTGGATAAAACAGAGAGGCTGCGAGGTTGTTACGTAAGTCAAGCCTATTCGAGGTCATCAGATGTCGGCTTTTTCTGAGCTTCATTGAAGCAAATGTTGTAGAGTTCTAAAATTTGCATCAAATGATGAAGAGATTCCATGTCTTTTGATCACCGAATATATCATTAGTCCAAACAGGGACATAATTTGTTTGTCTTGTTGGCTTGTCTTTCCTTTTCTTTCCTTCACCTAATTGTGACCCTCGTACCGGCAACATGTGACACCTCATACTTGGCCATTTAATTTCCTTCTCTTGTTGTGTTTCTAGCCGTTTTCACTTGACTCCCCACCTTTCGATCACCAAATCTGTTTAGATTTCCCTTCGCTTCTCTGCGATATATAGTGAACAAAATCTCCCAAAGAGGAAGATGCACAATACATGAGAACACACGATTTATGTAAGCTCAAGATTCAAGTCTCTCTAGATAAACCAACCTGAATGTATTCATAAAACCATATAAATTTTATTGTCTTCAAAATTAGCTTTTTTCATGCCCGTCTCTGCTAAATTTTATTCTAAAGTTAATGATGTGATCATGCCAAGCACAATGAAGGAGCAACTTGAACCGGAGCAGCTTGTAGCCGAGGAAGCTAAAAAGAAATAGATTAGCTCAACAACAACATTTGATCCGGAAATATTAAAAGGATCACTCGGACTTTGGAGGTTGTATCAAGTCCACATTGGTCATGATACACGTTCGAGAAAGCTAGTGCATGGCCATATAATCTACTTGCACTCTTTTTCCCTTATCTCGGTTTTGTCCCATTGGGTTTTCTGAGTAAGGTTTTTAATGAGGCTTGTGGCTCATATGTTCATCTTTGCCATTGCCTAGTTCTGATCCACCAAGGCCCATTTAGATGACATTTTGGGCGTCCCTATCTCTTATTTTTCTATCTATTTGAATTCAAACTTTCTCTTTTAATTCTGCATGGTCTTTGTGTGAGTTTACGAGGCATGTTTCGTAACTCTACACCATTTATGTCTCTTCTCCTTCTACTCTTCGCCTCCATCTCTTTATATTCTGATCTGAACTCTTTGTATCAGTTATCAAACTTTTATTCTAAAACTCTTTTAACTTGTTTGATCATTTCTTGCTTAAAGTGTAGGGTCTTCATTCCTTCACACCTAGCAAGCCGATAGTCTAAGGATCAGTCATAGTCCTTAAGAAGTATCACTCACTTCCACCCCTTGTTCGAAGTACTGGGTCTTTACCCTCTCGTGGACAAGCTTGAAGTCTAAAGGTCTTTCACAACCTTTGGAAGTTTCGCATCGATCCATAAAACTCATCAGACCATACTCGCCGTTCACGTCATTTCATCACTTCCGCATCCATCATCTCTTCACTACGACCATCACAACCTCTTGGAGAGCATTCAGGGACGTGATCCTCACCAGGATCATATCAAGTGGTATCAGAGCAGACTCCACACAAGGTTGTGTCTTTTCAAATCGATCACACCCTTTCATATTCCGCAGATCATTTGAATCAATTCTGTCTGTCGATTGCTAAAATTTTCATAATTGTTTGGTGATAGATAAAATCGTGAAATCAGTTTCTAAAGAACCTATTAAGAGTCTAGTTTCTGTGAAAACTGATTTCAGAATTTTTGGACACGATTTGATATTTTAATCTGACCGATCATCTTCAAGTATTTTTGAGAAAAGGATTTTTGCGATTTTCAGTGTTTTGATTTTCATAAATCCGTTTTAATTGCTAAAATCGTGAGATTGGTTGGATCTGTTTTGAAAAAGAATCTAATATTTTAGAAAACTGTTTCTAAAATTTTTGAACGTGTTTTGATAATTTATTCTGTTCGATCAAGTCAAACAGTCGTTTAGAATTCTAGAAAGCTTGCTGAGTTTTTCTTTGTTATGTTTCTTTGGGCATTTTTACTTGTTACTTGTTGGAATCTGAACAGGTACCATGGTGGGAACCAACAATGGTGAAGAAGAATCGTCCAACTCCAATAAACAACTCCTTGATTCCTTTAGAGCCATGATGGACGAAAGTATGGCAACCATGAGAGCAGAGCTGAGAGTTGAGCTATAAAGATCCATCAATGACCGAAAAAGGAAGGAAAAAGAGCTTGATCCCAAGCCACCAGACAACACAAAGAGTTCAACATGGAGCAGACCATATCAAACTTCCCACACTCTTAAATCATCTGTTCAGTTTAATTCTTATCCTGATTCTGTTTCTAAAATTCAACTCTATTCTTTTTCAGGAAAAGAAAACTATCTAGAGTGGGAAAGAAACATGGACAACTGGTTTTGCTACAACAAGGTCTTGAAAAGAGAGAAGCTAGGTTTTGCAATTGAACAACTCACAGGAAGCGCTTATAAGTGGTGGCAGCAAGAAAGAGAAGACCGCAGATTCTACAAGAAGCCAACTACCACTTCTTGGGAAAGTTTAAAGGAGCTGCTATGGGAAAAGTATGCACCAAGGAGCAGGAACAAAAGCCACACTACTACAGAACATGGCAAAGTAACCAAGGACAACAACAAGCACTGGATAGAAACGTTTACAACTCAAATGGAGCAAGTGTTGAATGATCATTATAAAAGACTTCGTCAAAAGCATCAACAAAGGAAAGAACAAGAGGAATCGCAAAGAAAAGAAATTGTGCTGCAAGAAAATGCTGAGAACAAGATGAAAGAGAATATGGAGATTCAACCATGTGAACCGAAGCAATGCCATACTATGGAGCATGAGAATGACAAAGCTGAAGGAAGCACAAAGGAGAAGAATCCACATTTGATGTCAACCACTTCACAAGCTTGTCGAGCTCACTATGTTTCAAATACCACCATCTTCAAACCTGAAATGTTACCAAACATCTTACGTGGTACTCAAGTAAGTTTAGATTGCGAGTTTATTAATTACTGGAATATTTCCACCTTCACTCGTAGTTTCAAGCAACCTGTTTTGAATGTTGAAGTTTCTAGTATAATACACTTGATTTGATCCTTAAGTGCCAAGGAAGATACATGAACCATAGATGTGTGCAAAGACATGCCATCAAACTTAGAGCTCATGACGCGTTCTCTAGCCAATAAAAGAAGTACAGAAGTCAGCAACACCCTCTTGAAAGAGCAAACTGAAAGCAAAACAGTGGAACAATTTCCCTATTTCAAAAAGTCTTTGGAAGCTAAGTGTATTCTTTCTTATACCCAATCTGATTATGTGCTTGAAAAACTAACCAGTTTAGAACCGGTGTATCCGAGTAGTATTGTTTGTTTTTCACAGATCTTAGAAGAAGAATCACCAAAAACAATGCAAAGGAGTTTACCACTGATTAATGAATCGGAGCAGCCAACCAGCCTTGTACCAAAACATATCCTTATGCTATTTCCTTTTGACTACCCAAGAAAGCATTGTAAGGAAATTGATTTGGTTAGGACATAACCTAATTTGTTTGTTATGGTTTCTGCTCAAGATGAAAAACGTTTGGTTTGGAAAATGTGAAAGAGTTTTGTGTTTCAAAATCCGTTTTTGACAAAATAATTCCAACTTTTGAAACATTCACGCTTGAAAAGTTCTTTGAGCTAAATGGTTTTATGTTTGAAGAATTTTGTGAATTTGACTCTTCTTTGAAAATTTCTTTGTGTAGTGATGCATTTGAGTTGTTTAGAACGAACACTGAAAATGCATTGGTTAAAACTTTTCCTGAATTAAAACATGTGATTAAAAACGAGTTGTGTGATTCAAATTTGTTCAATGTGCTTTATAAACTAACTGTGAATAATCATGTTTTAGAATTTTCTACTTCAAGTATAATGCAATTGTTTTGTCCCATGAGTGTCGAAAAAGGAACAGGAGACATGGAGAATCAAAAGTACTTGAGAGAATTGACAATCAAAGAAAAGCCACCAGATTTGCATCAACTTCAATCCATTCCTGGAGCTAGAGAAGAATTCACGTATTTTATTCAAATCAAGGAGGATCCACCAGATAAATGCCAGCAAAAGACTTACCATTTTGGAATTTGGAACTGGAAGTACCTGAGGAAAACAACTTCAATCACCCAAGGATGCTTCATTCCAAAACTCTATTTTGATAACAACTACATGATTATCTGTTCAATATTTTTCTTTGTGTTTAAACTGTTTCCTTTTGATGTAGGAGATTCTTACAGTTCAAATCAACAAACCAGGATCATGGAAAAGTAGCCAAAGAATCTTCAATGTTCAAAGATAAACCCACGGATCCCGTACCATTCACTTTGATGATAATGATCACCGAACACATCGAGAATCTTATCCAGGTAAGTAACTCTTTGACTCGACTTGTCTCTTATGATTCAAGAGCTGTGATTATGAGTTCAATACACCCAGAAAACGTTGAGAAAAGGATAAGATTATTCATAGCATGTTTGGAACCGAACTCTTGTTTTAAGATGCTAGTAAAAGAGGAACATGAAATGGATAATGCTTTAATCATAGCTGAAACTTGTTTATCTGTTTATTGTGTCCCCGCGACTGCAATAATGCACTTGATCGTTGCCAAAAGTATTGACAAGTTATCTTTGTGAGGAAGAAACCTATTGCTTATTTCAGAATGATCTTTAAGCCTGGTGAAAGTTTTTGGAATCAAATGAAGAAAGGACGTTTTCTAACCCAAACAAAGTATCAAGCTGATGCCAAGAAGCTTGCAAGGTAAGTATTTTCTGATTTTAAGTTAGAATCATTGAAGTTTAAAATCAGAAAATACTTAGATTTGCTAGTGCATGGCCATATAATCTACTTGCACTCTTTTTCCCTTATCTCGGTTTTGTCCCATTGGGTTTTCTGAGTAAGGTTTTTAATGAGGCTTGTGGCTCATATGTTCATCTTTGCCATTGCCTAGTTCTGATCCATCAAGGCCCATTTAGATGATATTTTGGGCGTCCCTATCTCTTATGTTTCATATCTATTTGAATTCAAACTTTCTCTTTTAATTCTGCATGGTCTTTGTGTGAGTTTACGAGACATGTTTCGTAACTCTACACCATTTATGTCTCTTCTCCTTCTACTCTTCGCCTCCTTCTCTTTATATTCTGATCTGAACTCTTTGTATCAGTTATCAAACTTTTATTCTAAAACTCTTTTAACTTGTTTGATCATTTCTTGCTTAAAGTGTCGGGTCTTCATTCCTTCACACCTAGCAAGCCGATAGTCTAAGGATCAGTCATAGTCCTTAAGAAGTATCACTCACTTCCACCCCTTGTTCAAAGTATTGGGTCTTTAACCTCTCCTGGACAAGCTTGAAGTCTAAAGGTCTTTCACAACCTTTGGAAGTTTCGCATCGATCCATAAAACTCATCAGACCATACTCGCCGTTCACATCATTTCATCACTTCCGCATCCATCATCTCTTCACTCCGACCATCACAACCTCTTGGAGAGCATTCAGGGACGTGATCCTCACCAAGATCATATCAGTTAATCTCTATATAATTATTTGAGTAATGTTAAAAGCAAAATAACTTTACATTTTCGTGAGATATTACGGCAAATGCCATTGGACAATCTTTTATTTTTTTCAAATCTTACTAATAATAATAATAATAATTTCCTATTTACTTATTCAATTCCCTAATAAATAGCACAAAACATCGGTATATAGATATTTAAATTTTTAAAAATTTTAAATTTTAAATTTATTATTTTTATTTAGTATCTCCTAAATAAATATGAAATTGTTTAATTAGAGTATTTAAACAATCTAATATTTAATGTTTTTAAATAAAATCATTAAGGATACAATAATAATAAAAAAATTTAATATAATTAAATAAAACATTTTTAAATAATATTTTAAATAATTATTACTTTCCACAAAAAACAAAAACTCACTTTCTTTCTTTTATTAATTATGAACGTAAATTAAAATTGATTTTCTTACCATCCAAATTTAAATCATTCAGATATTCAAATATTTTAATTTTTACAATGGGTCAGGACAGGTCAAGACGGGCCAGGACAGATAAAGAAGGATCAAGACAGATCATGACATATCTCATATCAAATTTATAATCATTGATAATAATTTATATATTGGAGTAAATCAGAAATTTATAGATTTATTGAATTATATGAAAATATATACATAACACCACTTAGTTTTTACAACAAAATTATATTAGAATCTAACTTATTATATAAATTTGTCAACAAATATAACACTGCATGTAATTATATATTAGTAATTTTAATTAACACAACACAAATCATATATAATAATAATAAATAAGATAAATAAGATACTAAAAACATAAAATAAATCTAATATAAAACAGTAATAACAATATAAACTAACAAAGTATGAAGTGACTATCTAGTACTTACTTATAAAGTTCAAAATTTACTTCTAAATGCTCTTCCAAATATCTTCATAGTAATAAATAGATTTATTATAAAAATTTATGTATTAAAACTTTTAAAACCAGTGAAATTAAAGAAGAACTTAAAAAGGGGTGTTATATATAAGAATTTGATTAGATTTGTTCAATATAATAATTTGTTTAGATTTGCAATATATACAAATTTAAATTTGAAAGATTGATCCAAATTTGAAGTGAGAATCTATATTCGAGTCAATAGTAAGAATTTGTTTAGATATGTAATATAAAATAATTTTGTCAGATTTGCTATATATACAAATTTCTATTTAAAATAAATGAATGAAATAACGAATTTGGATATTTGTTATTTATTCTATTTAGTATAAGTGTATTGGACAAATATGATCTTATTATTGGAGGAATTATAGAATATATACTCGAGCAGTAGAGAGGTTACCCTAATAATACAGAAATATAAGATATATTCTTTACATAGTTAGCTCCATAATTATCTCCTCCATACGTGCCCTCAAGATGGAGGGGGTTGTGACACTCCAATCTTGCTTGATAGATACTGAAATGTTGAGAGAGGCAAGGGTTTGGTGAGTGCATCGGCCAATTGGTCCTTTGTAGGGACATGAGCAACTCGGAGTAATCTGGACTGAACTTGGTTACGAACAAAATGATAGTCCAAGGCTATGTGTTTCATTTTTGTGTGGAAAACAGGGTTGGCACACAAGTATGTTGCACCCACATTATCACAGTATATGATGCGACTGGTAGATGGAGTTAGACCAAGTTCAGACATGAGAGAGGATATTCACGCAAGCTTGGCAGAGGTATTGGCCAAAGCTCTATATTCCGCTTCCGTTGAGGATCGTGCGACGGCTTTTTGCTTCTTCGAGGACCACACGATTGGGTGATTACCAAGATAGACAATATATGCATTTGTCGAGACTAGATCATCGAGGACTCCAGCCTAGTCGGAGTCCAAGAATGCATGGAGGCTGAGATTGTTATTACGATAGAGAAAGATACCATGGGATGGAGTACCCGCCAAATATCAAAGGACACGTTTGTCTGCATTCCAATGAGCATCAGTCGGTGAGTGCATGAACTGGGATAGACGGTTGACTGCATAGGAGATGTCAGACCGGGTGAAGGCTAAGTATTAGAGACTTCCAACTACATAATGATATTCGGTAGGATCAGATAGATTTGCACCAGTTCGGAGAGTCAGTTTCGGCGAAGACGCCATTGGCATGGCGACTGGATTAGCTGAGAGCATACGTGTGTGTTCTAGGAGATCAAGAATGTATCATCTTTGTGTCAAGTGTAAACCATGCGGTGTCCGATTGGCTTCGATCCCCAAGAAATATGAGAGTTCTTAGTGATCTTTGACTGAGAACCAGCTCGCGAGTGTGTCTAGGGTCGCTTGGAGTAAGGCATTGTCATTACCCATCACAATAATATCATCAACATATATTAACATGTAGATGAACTATGAGCCTTGCTTCAAGATAAAGAGCGATGTGTCAGCTACTGAATTCCGAAAACCGGCAGAGAGAAGAAAATTGCGAAAGTCAAGGTACCAAGCACGCAGAGCTTGTTTGAGACCATACAAAGCCTTTTTGAGATGACATACATATTCGGGATGATCTGCATCAACGAAACCAGGTGGTTGTACCATATATACATCTTCATTTTAAGTACCTTGAAGGAACGCGTTATTGACGTCTAATTAGCGAATAGTCCAATCTCTGTTAACGGCAATCCCAAGTACAAGATGAATTGTTATCGACTTGATTACCAGGCTGAAGGTTTCAGTGTAGTCTAGGCCCGGTTCTTGGCTGTATCCTTTCGCGACTAATCGAGCTTTGAAGCTGCGTATCGTACCATCAGGATAATATTTTCTAGTAAAAATCCACTTACATCCAACCAGATTGACGTTTGGAGGCGGAGGGACAAGATTCTAAGTCCTGTTAATAATTTGGGCATTGTACTCATCAGACATCGCATGACACCATTTCTCATCTCGAAGAGTTTGTATGGCAGTCCGCGGTTCATGGCCAGATGATGTAGCTAAAGCAACAGCAATAGTGTACTTTTTGTTTGGCTTCATGATAACTGTTTTTGAACGGATTTCCATGCGATGTGTATTGGTGGGATTGACCAGAGGTATAGGTTAAGATGATGACGCAGCAGCAGCGGTAGTCTGAGATGGGCTGTTGTATTTATTGGAACTGTATTTAAGTTTTGGGCCTGTGAATCATGTTGGGCTTGTGATTCATGTTGGGCCTCTGATTCTTGTTGGGCTGTTGAAGAACAATTACCCAATGATGAGGTTTGAGACGTAGAGGAGTCTGGTTCTAGTGAAATGGACAACACCAGTAACGGGGACTGTGGTGGTGATGGAGACGGTGAAGAATGCGATGATGTTAATGTTGTACTCGGACCAGCCACTGACGAAGGTGAAGAAACCGAGTTCGAGGGTAAGTCCCCAGAGAGCTCTACAAGTGACGGTTTTTTTATGGGAACTGGAGTTATGGAAGGTTGCGATGAGGTAGATTCAGAAGAGGAAGTGGTCAGGTTTTGTCTAAGGTGGATAAACGGAAATGATTGCTCATCAAAGCAAACATGCCTTGAGACATATATGCGATTAATGGTGGAGTCTAGATATAAGTAAGCACTTTGGGTGATTGAATAACCAAAAAAGACACAAGGTGATGATTTTGGTTCGAGTTTGTTTTTGGCGTAAGGCCGAAGCCACGAAAAACACAGACACCCAAATATTTTGAGGTTTTGGTAGTTGGGATTGACTTGAAACAATTTCTGGAATGGAGACTGATGGGATAAAACCGGAGTAGGCATACGGTTTATAAGGTAAACCGCTGCTGAAAAAGTATATGACCAATAAGTGTTGGGCATGGAGGCATGAGTGAGAAGAGATAAACCCGTTTTGACAATATGACGGTGTCGACGTTCGGATAAAACATTGTGTTCAGATGTATGGAAAGGTGTGGTGAGGTGACTGATGCCATTTGTGGCGAAAAAAGCTTTGAGAGCGATATATTCGCCACCATTGTCGGAAAATAATTTTCCTATTTTGGTTTGGAATTTATTCTCAACAAGGACTTTGAACTTGATAAAGGTTTCTTTAACATGGGATTTTAGTTGGAGTGGGTATATCCATGTGTAGCGAGTGTGGTGATCGACAATAATAAGATAATATTTGTAGTTGTCGACGGAGACAATAGGTGATGTCCACACGTCACTAAACAAGATTTTCAGAGGACGAGACGAGGAGATAGTTGTTGTGGAAAAATGAAGCTTATGACTTTTATTGATTGAAGAGTTGGTACAAAGAGAGTGGGACTGTTTTGTGGAATGTGGGAACGAAAAATGAGAGATATAGTCTTTAAAATGGAAAGAGAAGGGTGTCCTAAACGGAAATTTTACTCTTGTAAAGAGGCTTTATTTGACGTTGAAGTTAAAAATGTGGTTGCAAAGGTTTTGGTAATAGGCCACTCGTAGAGTTCTCCGTTAGTTTAACCTTGGAGTAATTGGGCCCCCGAGCTGAGATCCTTTACCTAAAAGTGGGCAGGAAATAATTCAACTGAAACACCATTAGCATTACAAAGACGATATATCGACACAAGATTTTTCTGTATATCCGGGACACAAAGAACATCATGTAAAGATAAAGGTTTAGAGCGAGATGAAAGAGATGCTAAACCAGTGTGTGATATACGCAGGCCTGAACCATCACCAATCAAGACTTCTTCTCCACCATTGTAGGGCTGGTGAAGAGACAAGTTGCTGAGATCAGATGTGATATGGTGTGTTGCACCGGAATCAACTATCCAAGGGTTCTGTCCGAGGTGAGGAGTTAATGTGGCGAGATTGGCTCGGGGTAACCAAGGTGATGGTGGATACGGAGGACTCGAGAGGAGTAGCTGATTCGGAGTTTGGTGATTGGTTAATGCATGGAGTTGACAGCACCGTTTGGCGGAATGTCCTTGAACACCACATATTTGACATTTTCCAAGATAAGGACAAGGCGGACGATGGTCAGAACCTCGTGGAGAGAAGGATGGTCTCCATGGTTAGTTTTGTTGATGAGTAGTCTGCTTAGGAACATATCGGTTTTGATTGTTGGAGGCATAGTTGGCAATGATCGGAAAAGAAGACGAAAGAGCAGTAGTTAGCAACTTTGCCTCGTGGTTAAGCAGCTTTTCATGAAGCTCGGTAAGACTTGGCGGGGTATCACGACCTTCCATTTGATCAATGATGGATGATATGCTGCTATTTTAGCATGTTTAAAAGTTCATTTCTCATACAGTTTCTTGCATTCACATTGCATTCTTAGGAGTTTTAGTTGCATATTTGCATATTTTCCCTTGTCTTTAGGCCTTGAAGCAAAGCTTGGGACATTTGAATAAAATGGAGTTAGAAAGGATCAAAAGAAGAAACTTTTGATGAAGAGAGCACTCGTAGCGGGCATGTGTAGATCGGTGGACGCCATCTGGATGGTGTAGCGGCCAAAGCGTGGTCGCTACGAAGCTGCTGAGATTTTTCCGGGCAAGACAGCGGGCACTCGTAGCCGGCATGTGTAGACCGGTGAGAGACAGCGGGCATTTGTAGCGGTCTAACGTTGGTCGATGGCCTTCACCGGGAACTTGTAGCGGCCTAACGGTGGTCGCTACAAAGTTACTGAGGTTTTCCTGTGACGTTCACCGGGTATTTGTAGCGGCCAAACGTTGGTCGATGGCCTCCACCAGGCATTTGTAGCGGCCAAACGTTGGTCGATGGCCTCCATCGGGCACTTGTAGTGGCCTAATGTTGGTCGCTACGAAGTCATCAATCTTATGAATTTTTTGAATGTTGACTGGTTTGTTCCGGATTTGACTTGGTTTATTGCATGTTAACCAAGTCCTTTTATTTTTACTATAAATAGCCTAAGAAATACCTAATTAAGGTTATGCTTTCTTTTAGAGAAAATTTTTTTAAGCTTCTTTTGAATATTTTTATGAATCTCTTTGATCTAAGTTGTCAAATCTTCTTATCTTCTTAAATCTTTCAACTATTCTTCTTATACTCATGATTATGCATCAATCAAACTAATTGATTTGTGTTTTCATGACTATGAGTGAATAGTCTTTTAAATGAGTTTAGGGTTTGGTGATTGAGATGATTTGATGAATTAATGATGATGTTTAGGGCTAGATCTTAAGTAGTCTTTCATTTAGGTTGT